>JABWTJ010000955.1:0-193241 GCA_016801875.1 Solanum sitiens | reverse complement strand
TATGGGTTATTGCATGTATTGTAAACACAAAGATATCAACAGACACACATCATCCCAAATTCCATTCAGAGAATCTGTAAAATTTCCCTTTCTCTTCCTACAATGGCACCAAAAGCTGAGAAAAAGCCTGTTGAGAAAAGGCCAGTAGCTGAAAAAACTCGCATAGCCGAGAAATTTCATGCAGAACAGAATGCACAGGACGAAAAGAAGCTAACAAAGAATAGCACTGCAGCTGTCGAAGACAGAAAGAAGAAGAGATTGAAGAAGTTCAAACTGTTGTTTGTCTTGTTAATCATGTTTAATTAGCTAAGCATGTACATGAAAAATCTGCATATTGAATGAAAATTTCCAGTTTTGTATATAAAAAAAAAGACCTCAAGAGACTAGCTCTCCCAGTTACTGCTGTATTAGGCAGGAACTGGAAGCTGACATTCACAATTTGATATTGAGTAAAGAGATGGAGGCTGATAGGAAGAACAAAAACAAAGGGGAACAAGGCAAACATGATTTTAGAAACCTGCAAATGCAGTACATAAACAATTTTCAGCCAAACCAAAAACCCTTTACAAGTTTACTAGTTTAACAAGTTAGGCATTTTCCCAACAATTTCAGAAATCTGCAAATGCAATACAGATTCTTTACAAGTGTAACAAGTTAGGCATTTTCTCAACAATTGAATTGTTAGACATGAAAGCTTAACAAGTTTTGCAAGATTAGCAAATACACTCAAATCAACATGAGTAACTCAACCCAAGTTGTCAAGAACAACTCCTGCAACATTACCACACTCAAGTTCATCACACACCAAAAAGCCTAGGAACAACATGTGTGTTCATTCAAAGCAACCAAAAGTGACCAAAGTACCACATCTGTACTACAACCAACAATAGTGTATATTTTGGAGTCATTAAAAGCAACCAAAAGTGCCAAAAGTACCAATCTCAAGATCTCCTTGCACACTCTTTTTGGGGGGCAACTACCTACTAATACAGGGCTTTTATTTTGTGGCAATATGATAAAAAGAGTGAGACTCCCACCAACATAATATGGTAAACATAACATATAAAATTCAAGTATCCTTCATGTTACCAGAGAAAATATTTTTCTCCTGCTTGCTATAATATCAGTTGATCTAGAACATTAGTCAAAGTAAAAAAAATATGAAAGACCTGCAGTCAGTATGGGGAAGAACTGCAAATGAGTCATTTTCCCCTTTTTCATAATTAATAAACATATTAATTGCTTTTACATTTATCCTTTCGTCTGAGTTCACTTTAAGCACTTACTTAGGTGATAGTTAGTTCCTTGAAGAAAAGTTCTAGTTCATGAACTAGTTATGCAAGAGTTTTATGGCAGGGATCTTTTCTTATACAACTAAACCAAAAGAGTAGCTAGAGTCACTTTCAACTTTCATGACCATATAAATAAAATCGCTAAAAGACAATACAATCTCTATTTGACCTAAGATAGAAATCAATTTAAATTCTCGGTTTCATATTCTATACAAATTTGACAAAGACACGAAACTTATAAGGAACTTGAAGATCTGGCTACAAAAATCCAAGCCTAGTGACGTCGTATTTTTTCAGATAAACATGTAAACAATCATATTATTCATCCAAACTAGAGTGAGCGAGTTCAGAATGACTACATTGTATGCTTACAACTGCTTATCGTTATCATCTTGAGAGTTGTACCTGTCTTCAAAAGAAAGAAGGAAATTATCGAGACCACAATAACAACACAATATTTCTGGTATGTGTGGTGACGCTTGGACAACTTTCATGGGCTTAAGCTTGTTGATATAGTAGCTAAGGGATGGTCCTGAGTACTCCCTAAAGATAATAAACCACAAAGCATAAGCAAGTGTAAAGAAGGTTCCGATACACCTATATTGCACATGACGAATAATTTTATCTAGATAATACTAGTGTGAATCTGAAATATAAATAACAGAGGAAATGGATATGTGAAATAGAAATAACATATTGTATAGTTCTTAATTCTTGCATCTATCAAATGACTTCTTCTTTAGATTTTAAATTTTAGAATCCAATGGTATCATTCAATGGGCAGTTGATGCAGTCACAAATCTTGTTAATGAAAATAGTAGCATCAAAACTCGTGTTAAGTTAGTTTATCTGTATCTAAAACATTGCTATTGCTGCATCTACGAAAATTGAAAAAGAGAACAATTAAAAGAAGAATATGGATTCAAGATTCAGATAAAATACCAAGTTATTACGACATTGTTTTCCTCTTCTATCTTAACAGGCATATTAGTGTTACCTTTTACGAGCCTGTTTAACTTTGTTAGCAGATAATAGTTATTGCCTGGATGTAGTTGAAAGTTATCTGACTAACAGTGTATGTTAAGCATCATGGTCAGTACTAACCACAAAAGAATTGGAAGTCCCTTCTGCATAGCTTTTCTTCTCTTCATGAGAAGCACTGCAGCCGCACCATCACTGACCTTGCTAGAATTCCCTCAAAAGATCATATAATTAACATTAAGTTCCACATTCGAATTAGAATAAATATTTTAACATAGTAGGAAAGTAGTACCTGCAGTTGTTGCTCCGTCTCTTTTGAATACAGGCTTCAACTTCGCCAGCCTATCAAATCTGTGGTTGGCAGAATGCATCAACAGAAATCACAACGGACTTCTCATTTTCGGTTTGCAGGTCCACGATCCATCATTTTCAAGCATTAGCCAAAAAATTAGAGGTGTACAACCCTCATCTGGAAAAAAAATCGCATTCACCAGCAAGTCTACCTTTGTTAAAACTTGGATAATCTCATTTTTGAACTTTCCAGACACAGTTGCAGCAGCTGCTCGCTGGTGAGAAATAACATATAGAAGAAAATTATTTTGGATTAGAGCTCTAGTTGTACTTCCTAAAGCAATGGACGTTTTAATCGAATTCAAAACTCCTATAACAGCCTGGTCTTGTTCTAGCCGTGTGACTCCAAATCGTTGTGCAACATTCTCATAAGTGATGCCCATATGGAGAAAGCAGTCAGGGGCTTGTGCAAAAGCATCTATCTATTAAAGATTACCTCAAGCTTAAAACATGAAACTAAGAAAAGAGGTTTCAAGTACAACGATGCAAAAAATCTAAATTTGAGCATACTTTTGGGTTAGCTTTTGGAACTAGTCCAATATTGTCAACTGTCATTAACTCTAAACCGCCACTAATGCCTGCAACAACTTCAGTTGCAAGATTATTTTTTATTCAGCTGCAAGATTATTTTTTATTTTCAGATTGCATTACGACATTCACAAGAAGTCCATCTCAAAAACACAATAAACTGAATTATACCGCAACTTTAAGCAACATGAGAAATTGTTGAATTCCTTAAAATACTAAAAGAATTAACCTACTATAATCAAGAAACTCGCTAACAATATACCAAGTGAAATCCTCACTGACCACATAAATGAGCAGTAATAATAAGATGATTTTCAGTTCACTGGAGTAGCCAACATGTCTATAGATATGATTACAGAGGTGTATCAAAAAATTCCTAACCATAAACACGATTCAATTTTCTGACTGTTCTTCTCTCATTTCAAACAAACAATAATAATTACTCCTAAACCATGAAAAAGAAGAAACAATCAAACCATTGAAAGACAAAGTCACAAAAAACCTATAACAACTAGCAAAGTTCATTTGAAAGACGCATCAGATCTCCCTCCCTAATTTCTTTCAACATGAGCACTTCGTTTTCTTGCTCTTTTCCTTTGTAAGGTGGAATCATTCCTCCCATTGTAAATTCGTAGGCAGTAAAACAGAAAGTGAAGGCAAAAACTTTAATGATATTCTATTTTTTTTCAATATCACTTTCATCAAGAACCACGCTGTGACCCCATCGTACCACTTTATAATTACCTTTTTGAAGGAGCCAAACGACGCCTTACAAGTCCTTTATTACAACAAGAGACCCCAAACGAAAATACAATAGTAAACAGACAGCCACCTTCAAACTGTTTGTACAACTTCTCATTTTACTTTATTCTAAACTACTTTTTTCCTCTTCTATATATATGCTTAGTAACACATTGTCATACTCGGAACTGCCACTTTAGTGGACCGATGCGATGTGCTTAACCAGGTCCACCACTCATGTGCTGTAATCACAGCTAGTAAAAACATTAGCAGGAGACCACAAACACTTTAAGTGTTGTATAACACAGTTCTTGTAAAGGAAAATGCTAAAAGATGTGTCTACAATAACTCTAAATTTAAAGATAAGGATTTACCTGTAGCCCATTTTTTTGTCATAGCAAGAAACAAGCTTCACAAAGCTCTTGCTCAAAGCAATTCAAGCCTTGGCGTAGAAGATACTTGATCCGCAAATTATATTCATTTCAATTACAAATCAGCGAAATGAACACTTTGAATCTCTAAACTGGTTGACGTAGGGTCAGTACAAAAGGAATTTACAGGGCAAATGCACTAGGCAGAAGCGATAGTCATTTGATGTTTTGACTCAATTATAATACATACAAACAAGTAGAACAAGAATTGATAATATTGATTAATAATTTGAACTTCAATTTACAAAACTGGAAACAAGTCGAAGTAGGAATTACATTAAAAAATCATATATAATTTTATAAAAATATATCAAAAAAATCGAAAGATATTTAACTCGATGTTCAAATTCTCCACAGAAATTCACACTGAGAACAATTCCTCTTTTACACACAGATACACCATCACAGGAGGATGTGAACCTACGAAAAAATCAAGAATTTCTCATACTTGTGAGTAAACCGAAACCCTACCTGAAACTTAGTTGATGAAGCGAGATATTCTTTCTCCGAAGAAAACTAGTAATGGATGACCCACTTCTCAACGAAATCTCCGCTCATGCCGATAACCCACACACCACCACTTCTGACGATAACCCACACACCACCTCTTCCTTATATGGCGGGAAGAAACCTTGTTTCCATTCAATTTCCCTTGAAAAATAAAAAACCCAACACATTTTTCAACCAAACAAACAGACATTGGTTAGCATGAACGAAATTTCTAGTTCATGAATCGTGTAATCACTGAAGAGATGAGAACTTAGGAATGGACTTAGCTGAAGCGATGGAGAAAAATACTTTAGACAATGAAATTTAGGTTTTACTTTTCTAGAAATTGAGGGAAATAGATATTTGGCAACACTTTTTGAGCGTTCTCTTGAGAAAGAGAGAAGCTTTATTAATGTTTTATTAATTAATTTTTTAGCCAATAAATATGGGAGGGAGAGTTAAAAATATTGGAGGAAATATAATATTTTAGTGAAAATTTTAGGCCACACTTATAATGTGTTGTTTTTACTATTATAAAAATAGGACACTTTAAAAGTGTGGTCATAGATGTAAATAATTGTTGTCATTTATTTCATATTATGACAACGCTTATAAAGTGTAATAAATACCATTAAAGAGTGCATTTTACAAGTGTTGCCAATATTATCGTTGCCAAAAGTTAAAAATTTAGGCTACATTTTAAAAGTGTTCCCAAAAATATTTTAGGCAACACTTTTCAAGCGTTGCTCAGATTTAGTGTGGCCGTAGGCCTAAAATGGTGTAGTGAATCTTGAAGGTAGGGGTCTACTAGTTAGGCGTCACGCACACCCCCAACGACCCTACTTTAGGACCACAGACTGTGAAGGTCCTGTTGGTCCTTACTTGTGCGATAGGATGTGAGGGTTGGGTTTGGTGGCATTGTGGTTATCCTTCTACATATTCCACCACGACTCGTTGTGAGGACCCTAGACTATGAAGGTCCTCGTGGTCTTTACTTGGGCGTCAGGGTCAAAGGGACTCGAGAGGGGTCCCATTGTCAAACCCATGGCTCATAAAGTCTCTTGTGTTCTGATGTCTGGGTTTTGTGGAGTTCAACTACCCACCAAGATAGGTCAACAGACTATGGACTCTATTACAGATAGTGACCCCTACTGTGATTCACTGTTTTAGGTAGTTTTCTACAATATTTTCTAGGTATGGTTGTCGAGGTCTTACAATATTCCCCCCTTGGAAACATTCATCCTTGAATGAAGGCTAAACGAGCTGACATGGAGGAAAAGAACTGCAAACCCTACCACTAATTTTGTGTAAACTGATTTCTGGCTAAATTGAGTTCTAAGAACATGAAATTAAACTTAAAATGCAAGTATAACTGGAGGAATATGATAATAAGACTGTAGTTACTCTTGAGTGATTGAAAAACCAAAGAGAAAGTATTACCTTAATTTAGAGGGGAATAAGAATGGACGATAAGAAGATAATTGGCCTTCATGGCTCTTTAGCTTACCAACTAACTCCCTCTAAGGACTGACTCCTCCACAAAACCTTTATTGAAGTGACTTCCATGTTTTTGAAACTTCAAACATGTCGTACAAGGATTTCAACTCGTACCTCTTAATAAGTGAGACTATGCTTCAGAGCCACACTTTGTAATGGTACAATAGATGATAGATCAGCCACACTCTTCTTCAGCAGTGAAATGTGAAAAACCGGATGCAGTGATGCTAGTTGTACTGGCAACTCTTACTTATACAAAAATTTACCTACCTTTTTCAAGATCTTATAAGTTCCTACATATCTAGGAATGAGCTTCCATTTCTTGCCAAATCTCATTTCCCTTTCATAGGTGACACTTTCAAGAAAACCCAATCATCAACTTGGAACTCTAGTTTTCTTTTCCTTATATGTGCATAAGACTTCTGGAGACTCTGGGCTGTCTTAAGTCTCGCTCTAATGAGTAGAAATTTATCCATAACATCATTGATTGAATCTGGTCATATCAAGGATGCTTCTCCTACTTGAAACCAACCAACTGGAGACCTACATCTACGCCCATAAAATGCCTCAAAAGAGGCCATCTAAATGCTGGAATGAGAGCTATAATTGTAGGCGAACTCTATAAAAGGAACGTGATCATCCCAACTACCCTTAAAGTAGAGCTATAATTGTAGGCGAACTCTATAAAAGGAACGTGATCATCCCAACTACCCTTAAAGTCGATCATTGAAGCTCTCAACATTTCCTATAAGGTCTTAACGGCATGCTCTGCCTGTCCATCCCTATGCGTATGAAATATTTTGTTAAGGCTAACTTGAGTACCAACACCTTTCTGGGGACCTTTATTTGATATGATGGAAAAAGGAACTTCATGTAACGTGACTATATCATTAATGTAAAACTTTGGGTACTCCTCCGCCATATCAAGATTCTTAATCGCCAAAAAGCGTGAAGACTTACTAACTTTGTCCATTATCACACTCATGTTACGTTGCCAAAGGTTTATAAGCTCTTCAACCTTAACCTACCTCTTTTCATGGGAAAAACATCTCTCTAAGAATGCTTTGATAAACTCTTTCATTCTATAGGAACTGATTCAGCCGACCTATTGTCTTTCAATTGAGTTTGCCACACTTGAGCAAGTTATTTCAATTAGTATGAAGCCAACTCCACTACTCCTTAGAAGTAATCCCCATCGATGCATTTACACACCTCATCCACGAAGGATTGAGCATCTTCTCACACCTTAGATCAAATGAAGGTAGAGGGTTTCATCCTCACAAAGTCCCTCAACCTCGAGGTCATGATACTATCAAGAGAATTCATCCTAGTCCCCGCCTCTTTATTTGCTTGAGTCGTCACGGCTCGGGCTAGTGTAATAAGAGATCTTCTAGCCTCCCTATCAGTCATGTCCTTGGGAACCACCGGAACCTCATTTATTTGATTAGCTATAGGGACTTGTTCACCTTCAGGAACTTGAACACCCTGGGGAGCTTGTTCACCATAGGGAGGAACTCCCTTAATCACGACTTCATCATCAACTCTCCTTTCGGGAGTCCTTCTTGTTATCATATCCTATAAACACAAAAGAAGAGATTTGGAAAAGACACTTATAAAATAAACTCTATGGCACGACAGAAGAGTATTGAAGAAAGTTAAATTTCTATTGTCATTTATCCTATTTCTCATAGATGTGCCACGACTCACCATCGATGAACAAGACTCTACTAGACGTGGCTTTTATGAGACATTGAATCCTATGGACTAAATCATAACCTTATGCTCTGATACAATGTTTGTAATGACCCAAAGGTATACCCTAGAAGTTACACGGCGTATTCGAACTCTCGAAGGTATTGTAGAAGCCCTTAAACATCATTCATCACATATATATGAAAAGTAGAATGGAATTAAAACTTTTCACAACAATAGGCCAAATCATTATAGAATATAACAAAAAACTAAGTCTCGTCATAGCCATCTTAGACTATAATATCATGGGGTCAAAACCCTTACATCAATTTTAAAATAAACTATAGTCTATTACAAAGTCTTTTAGATAAAGAGACTAAATCATAAGTCATGTCCTTGAACAAATGAGAATATACCAATCTTGAGAGAATGTTATTTCCCAACCTTCAACTTCTAAGAGAATCCTCACTTTCCACCTACAATTGAAGAAATAGATCGGGCAAAATATCAAACTTTATAGCTATCAAGGGAGTAACAAAAGATAATGTAGCATCCGGATCAAATAAAGTATATGCATCAACAGAGAAGACTTGTAACATACCGGTCACCACATCGGGAGAACTCTCTTGTTCACCCCTAGATCAAAGTGCATAAAAGGGAGCCTTTTTTGTAGGATCCACATTAGAACCACTATCTTGAGCTTGCCCGCTACCTTTGTCTTGCCCCTTCAAATTTGGGCAATCCCTAACCTTGTGTCTACTCTTGCCACACCCAAAGATATTGTCCTTCCTAACAAGGCAATCACCATAATGCATCTTGCCACATTTTCCACAAGTTGGCTTCTTGCTTGATGAGCTAGTACCTCTTCCCTCTTAAGACTTAGGGTTAGACACCCTATCCTCACGAGACTTGGGAAATTTGGTAAGAACTTGATTAGGAAACCTCTTATTGAACCTAGGCTTGTCTTGGATATCAAGCCTACCCTTTAAGGAACCACCATCATATGACCTTGCCTTTTTGGCATCCCTACTCTTTCTCTTAACACTAGTCTCTTCCACTTGTTGAGCATGAACCATGAGACAAGAAATGTTCATATTATCATATAGCATAGTCAAACGACATTCATTTTTCAAGTCATCCGACACCCCATCACAAAGCGGCTCATTTCATCCCTAGGGTCGAAAATAGAAGAAGGAGCATACTTTGACAATTTAGTAAATTTCAAAGAGTAGTCAAGTACACTCATACCTCCTTGACGAAGGTTGATGAATTCTTCCACTTTGTCTTCCTTCTTGTCCTGAGGAAAGAACCTATCAAGAAAATCCTTCTTGAAAATCTCCCATGTCACTGGTCCACCCCTTAAAGTCCTATTGTCTCTCCATTGGATGTACCAAGTTTGTGCCACATCTTTGAGTTGGTAAGTGGCCAACTCGGCCTTCTCACTAGTAGTAAACCCCATATCATAGAGAATCTTGTAGGTTTCATCAATGAACTTTTAGGGGTGTTCCTCAACATTGGACCCATAGAAAGTAGGGGGATTCATCCTTGTGAAATCCCTCAAATGGGAGGCCATGGTTCCAACATGTTGGTTTCCTTGAGGTACCACCTCCCGATTAGCTTGGACCGTCATGTCTTATTCTTGAGTAGTGATGGCTTGTGCTTGTGTAGTAATGGATTGGGACATTTGGAGAAAGGCTGCCTTATGTCCCAATCCGTCTAAGGTGGAAGATTGACCGGAGATTGATCATCATTAGCAACTTCTTCAAGAGGAGGGTCTTGATTGCCTCGGGGACGAACCCCCTCATAGGTAATCTCTTCATCAAGTCTTATCATTTTCATACTCTTAAAACTTAGTCAAATAGGCTAAGCCACACTAGCACCTCTTGATCTAGTTTCGGGACATTATGGACGTTCCTTGACGTTTTGATTCTAAAACTTCCTAATTGACTTATATAAATAATAATTGACTTTAAACAGTGTTACAACTCTTAGACTCTCATGTTAGGCTCTAGAATAGGCTTTAGACTTTCGGAGTATTATAAGAAATCATTTGAAATAATTAGAATCATTGGAAGCTGTTAATGTACCTTAGAAGGACTTAGAAGGGCTAATCTACTAAAACTGGGGAAAAAATGCTGATCCAGGCGTGTTCGGGGTGTGCCGCGCCAGACCAGTAGGTCTGAGGCACCTTTCTAGCGCACTGCAGACGCGCCTCCCTAGACCTTATGGCGCAGATGGGCCACGCCTCTCCAGGTGCTACCCAGAAGCATGTGGACGTCTTTCTTCTCTCATTTTATGATCCTAAATTGCTTAAACCTCCATAGTTCTATCCCCGAACCCTTAGGATCATTACTACCTTTAATACCAGTAGATCTAACTCGAAAACAATACCGAAAACTACGAATCAACTTGGCATTCAAACAACTTAACAAAAAGGGACTCGATAAGATTCATCAAGGATTTACTTCTGAACATGTAAACAATTAAAAAAAAAAATTGAAACAAGTTTTGGTGTATGGATGAATTATCCAACACAAAAGATCTCACATACTTTAATAGGGATCACCCCAGACAAATTCCACTGGCGATTCCTTGGAGTTCTTGGTGAAACCTTGATCTTTCGCCCTTTTCCTTCTTCTCTTCTCTCTTCTCCAAGCCCTAAGCGTAAAGTTAAATTTTCTAATGTGACTAAAACATGCTTTTACCCCAAATAAATCCCTAAAACAAAATAGGAAATAAATAAGTGAAAAGACTAGTTTGCCCTTCCTTAAATTCGGATTGGGACATTTCTCAATCCAACAACCCAACTTTCGATAGGCATATCTACCTCATACGATATCGATAATGCGCAAAATCGATGGCGTTGGAAAGATCTCCCCAAGGGATGTCCAACTATATCAAGAACTACTTCTAACTCATCCAGAGCTAGTAGTTATGGCCATTTAAAAATGACCAAAACTCATTTTCTTAAACTTAGATTTTTTTTTCCAGATTTTCCTCTTTATTTCCAAAAGTGATTATTTTTAGTTTCTTATCTTAGTCTTAGCTATTTCAAGTTATGAGATGTTACATAAACCAACAAAGGGTTGAGATCGTTCCCATAGAGAGTGGCTTCGAGAATTAACAGCCAAGTGAGAATTAGTTAAAGTTAGTCTAGAAACATTTTTGAATATAAATATTGTTTAAATTATAGGGTGACACAAGTGTAAAATATCAAAAGTAGGGGGGAGGATTGTAGCTAATTAACAACTAAAACAACAAATAATGCGAAAATACGAGTTTGGAGACGGGATTCTTGGGATGTGATAGAATTATGGGCTAAGGTGAACAACCGAGTAATTGCAATTAATATTAAATAGATGTATATCAATGATTAAGCTAGACTTTAGTTGTGATAAACTCTCTCTCGAGCAGTTTACCCCGAATCAAATTGGTTTCTCTTAAACACCAATAAGTAGAAATTAAGAACGACCTTCACTTTAGTCCATTCACTTTCTCGAGCTGAGTGTGTGGAAAAGGGTTTAGAATTTACTCTCTCGAGCTGAACCCATGACAACCAATACCCATAGACCATCGATTTAGTAATTTTGGTACTAAAACATCTCTCTCGAGCAAGCCAAAAACACGAATCTAAGATTGTGTTTGCAACTAGAACCCATTAAATTCAACCATAATTATTGAACAAAATCACTTTTAAACAACATCTAAACCATCAATTAGCAATACCCAACATTTAAATCAACCCATAATCACATAATAACACCCCAAGAACTGAGGTTTTAGTTAGACATAGTAAAAACCAAGAAATTGATACCAAATTGTGTTTACATCAACTGGGTAAGATTAAGAATGTCTTTACATAGGTCTAAGATGAAGAATCTTCAACAACCACTTTCAATTTCTTGGAATTGGTAATATTCCAATCTTCAAATCTAAGGAAAAAGTGTCTCAAAACTGAATAATATATTCAAAACTAGTTTGCTAGATATATAGTTAGATAACTGATAAACTAAGAATTTAAAAGCATATTTATAGTTGTCAAAAATTATGCTGCAAAAGATTTGGTGACGTAATTAGTCAGGATCGACGATCCTCCCTTTGGTCATTTGTATCACCATTTTGCTTTTTCCTTCAACTTCCTTAAGGTCCTATAAATTTGGGTGATATGGCACTGCATTGCAGAACCGTTCGGCGGCTGACCGACTGTTGCTTTCTATCGCCGGCTTGATTTTCTCCTTCAGGGCTTAGCACACGGGAACATAAGGAGAAACCAAGGTCGTTCAGTGATTCGCCCAATGGGTTATGCGATCCTCATGACTTCTTTTCTTCGTCCTTTTAGACTGGCTTGTTCCTTTTTGCTCCTTAGTGTACATGCTTTTTTCCTCAATTCAAAGCCCTGAAAATCAAGGATTTATATATGTTATTGGCACAAAATATGCGTTTAATTACACTAAATTTATTAAAATAAAGCCCTAAATGAGTCAAGGTCATGGACTCATCATCATTATTGTTGTTGTTGCATTATCGATTGCTAAATTTGAAATAATTAATTCACTTGTCTATTTAACGTACATAATGACAATTAAATTTGCATTATTTAAAGTGTATTATAAACATTTATTGAATGACAATTTATAAAATCGTCCTCTGAATCATTTAAGTTGTAGGCTCTTTTAGTAAATAAATTTAATTTATAGCCTTTTCTACTCAACTTTATCACAATCCTAGACCATTTGGAACAATTAATTCAATCTCAGTCTCAAGATCTCATCTTTAATACTCACAGTCTGTTCCATTCTTTTAAATTTCAACACCACATCTCATCTTGATCCAACAACTAAGATTGAGTCTCCTACCACTTTCCTATATAAATATCCTAACACCCTAACCCTATTTTCATTTTTTCTCCTCATTCTCTTTGAAAATACTACACGCCGCTCCTCTTCTCCCAAAATCGTCCATCGTCACCGAAGACCACTGTCAGAAGACCTTCTCCACAATCACTCGCGGGGACAATAACCACGTGATACCCTCTCCATCCTTCTCACCTCACCGCGCTTCTCCAACCACCAGCGATAAAATCCACTTCACCATCCAAACTAGTCGCCCATCTCCACCCCTTTCTCTTTCCCTCTAATTCTCTTTTTGTACCTGTTGACTTGCGAAGAGCCGCACAATTAAACCTCAATCCATATTCTCTTCTTCTCATTGATTTTGACCAAAAGTTCCGGCAAGACAACCACCGTGAAGATCCATTTGGCTTCGACAAGTTAAGCCAACCATCATCCTTCCCCCGATGAGATCGACAAAAGTGACAACAAGAGCATCAGTTCTTTGTCGCTCCGACCAGCGAGATTTAATGGAGACTTATGGTTTTTAGGGGCTATTGAAATTGGATCTTAATAGATCCATCGAGGTTCGTTTTTTAGATTATCTTATCTTTTAAACAAATTTCTTAAATCCCCTTATATTTTTTCGTATAGTAGTTTTTATTGCATTCTTAAGCTACATAAAATTAAATAATCATCATGAAATCTCTTTCAAACATGATTTCCTTATGATTTTGAGTTCCTAAACTTGTGCATTTTCTACTTTGTGTGTTCCTATTTTTTTGAATGTAATTTGCCCTTTTTGTAAATGGGTATTAGTACGCCCTTAAGTTTTTCTTTAAGAATACTTATTGAGTTGTGGTTTCTTGATTCAAGTTTAGAAAGTCTTAATATGTGAATTTCATTTATTTTCTTAATGAATTGATTGTTTATTATAAAAATCTCGATGATTCATGCTTGTTTGTATTTTGGTTACCTTAATCGATTGATACATCTTTATATTTACCTAGCCTTGACAAACTTTGACATGATTTTCTCCTTTATTGACTCTATTTTATTCTCCAACTTTTCTTTATTTTAGTTAGTGGTCACAACTTTGATTTAATTATTCTTGGAAACCGTTTGCTCGTTATGGTAAATAAATATACACATGTGACCTTCAAATATGGAACTCTCTAAATCATGTTATTTTGGATTGAAGTAACTATATTAACATGGACCCTTCAAAATTAGAAGACCATTCATGATTCTTTATTTCAATCTATTTATTATAATAGATTCATTAGTGGTAATCTCTAATTGTCAATTGACTATTTTCCTTGTTAAATTGCACAATTTTAATACCAATTGATATATGGTAAAATTCATTCATTGGTGTTTCCTATTACTTGTTTATTTTTGGAAAAGTTTGACTTAGTATCAAATTTGAATGATTGTACTTTTTAAACTCGCATGGTTATGATAATATCATTGGTTAAATACCAAGAATGTGGGTCTAATTGAGTAGAATAGTTTTCTTTCCTTTTCTCTATTTTTACTATCAGTAGTAGCATTAAGAGTTCCATCGAATGTCAAGTTGTCAACATTAGAGTTAAGAGTTCCATAGAATGTCAAGTTGTCAACATTAGAGTGATTTTTTGATACAATGATTAGTTGATACGACCTATTTTTCTTCCTCTTTCTAGTAAAAAAGGTACATCACACTTAAAAAATACACTTATGTAAATGATAATTAAAAAACACAACCTGTATTGACCGCTTAAAAATACGGAAACTTATTTATACTAGCGTATATTCCAAACGGTGGAGATTTCTTTTGGAAATTCTTATCGGGACTTTTTTTTGGATCTAAACCAAATCAACAATCACCGTGCAAGCAGTGTTTCCATTGTACAAAACTTTTTTCCATCACTCTCTTTTAATGACATTTTTTTTCACTTGCATCACTCCTCACGTACTTAGCGGTTATCAATTTACATGCCCCGATGAATTGAGGTTTTGAAAAATTGAAAATAATAAAACTTGAAGGAATTTCACTTCCTGATGATAGAATCACCATAACAAGTTTTTCCAGATGGTTTTTTTGTATCAAATTCAGGGGAGGAAGTTGTTCAACAGGCATTAGACAAAAATTAAACATTTTCCAAGAGAAATTTCTCCAATTTGTGGAGCTGAATGAATACATGCTAATAGATGGTCTACCCTTTAAAGGTTGTATTAAATTCAGGGCTCCAAAACTCCGAGCTTGATTAATGAGCAAGAATACCCTAGTTGAAATCCATGAGAATTACGAGGAGTTGGAGAAATTGAACCTTTGTCATTGTAATTACATGTCGATCGATGTGAGCATTCATCACCAGAAACACAAGTTATTAGAGATTTCTCAAATGAAAGAACGATAAATTTTCCTAATTTCTGAAAGACTAGATATCTAAGAACACAAATTTATCTAGGCTTTCATAAATTAGGTAAATATTTTGTTGATGCATGTGAGAAATCACTAGTAACTAGAGATTCGACGAATGCTCACATTAATCAACATATAGAAACAATGGTGAAGACTAAGTTTCTCCAATAATTCACAATTATTAAGGATTTCAATTAAAGTATTCTTGACCAGTAAGCAATTAACCTTTGAGTTTTAGGGTCATAATATTGCCACAACCTTTAAACAGATAAACTATCTTTTAGCACATATTAATTTAACTCCACAAATTAAGTAAATTTTCCTTGAAAAATGTGTCCTTTCGATATAATGCACTTCATAACAACCTACTCTCCTGAATTTGATGTTAAAAACCATATGGACGAACTCGTATAGTGGTTCTATTCCAAGAAATTTAAATCCTTCAAAAAAGAATCGTTTTTAAAAAACTCAATCCACCGGAGAATGTAGTCGAAGCACACCCAAGTTCATGGATTGATGCAAGTGAAAAAATTTGACATTAAAAGAGAATGATCAAAGAACATTGTCTACAACGGCGAAACTTCTCGCACAAAGATTGTTGGTTTGGTATAAATCTAAATAAAGTGGACATATTGATTTCCTAAGGAATCTTCAGC
Organism: Solanum sitiens; assembly: GCA_016801875.1. NCBI lineage: Eukaryota > Viridiplantae > Streptophyta > Magnoliopsida > Solanales > Solanaceae > Solanum > Solanum sitiens. The sequence goes on along the minus strand of JABWTJ010000955.1, from coordinate 177,347 downwards.
ATTTGGGATATTGAGATTATTGAGTGTAAAGCTTCATCTAAAGATTGCTAATCAAGTCTAGAGCTTCACTTTCTTCGTTAGTGACAATATAATTAAGTTTTTCATCTTTCTATTTTGCATTCTGAGAGAATGTTGGGCTTTGATAGCTCGGTTAGGTTGCACCGGTAAATATTGGTCAATTATTATTGTCTCTTTAAATTTAGGTTTCCCTTCAAACGAATTTGAGTTTAGTTTTTGCTCCTCGTATTTTTTATACACTAGTTGCAACACATTTATTCCATAATATTTCATGTAAATTTTTTATTACAAATAACATATTTTATTCAAATATATTGTACAATAACATCAAACAAGAAACATAAAGAGTAAACAAAATATATGGTTGGTCGCATTTGTTAGTGCCCTCACAGATGTTTGGCTTCATTTTTTTCATCAGGTTGCTGCTTACAAGTCATAGGTGTAATGTGTTCCTACTTTTACTTCGTTTCATACCTTTACTCAGAGGCTGTGTAAAGAATAAATGCTGATTTAAGGGATCTAAATGTTGTAATACCTGAAAATGTAATGGCCTATGATAATGTTGATTCCGCATTAGGGAAGATCTCTAATTTTCATCGTGATAGCATTTACTCGGCCCAGGTACTTTCTAATTCAATGTTTTATTAATCATATGTTGTGTAGTTTCTAGAATGTTATTCACTTATTTTAGACAAATGTCATTAACTTCTCTATAACTGATCCTATTACCATTAATAGAAGGGATAATATCAACTAGGAGGATGAACCTCAAAGAAGAAAATATCAATATAAGGGGAATCCGAGAGAAGCTAAGAAGAACAGAGTAAAAGAGAAAAGAGAAGACCTTATCATATATCATTCAATGACTTAACAATTGTATTACATCAGTTTTTATAGAATTGAAATGCAAGCTAAAGCTAAGCTAATGAAATAACTCCTTCTAACAAATTCTAACAATAGTGAATAGTGATAACTGTTTTGTGACTAATGAGCAACAGTAACTACTTTTTAATATTTCTAACCATCTAAGCATTGTATCAATACCCTAATGGAAAACATCCTTGTCCTCAAGAGTGAAATGCAGGGAACCAGTGTTGCAGCTCATACAGGAACTCCCAAGTAGCCTGGATTGCATCCAAGTCAGACAATTGAACTAAGACTTGATACACAACCTTATTACCTTTTTTATCATCCTTCTCTCCAATATTGAATCAATAATGGGACAATTAGGACTTGAAAGATGTAAAATAGGGGGATGATTAATGACTGTTGGCACCTCATAACACATTTTAAGCTGGGGAACATGAAACACATGATGAATAAGGACATCAGCAGGTAAATGCAATTTGTAAGCTACTGAACCAACTCTAGAAAGGACCAAAATATTTTGCAGCAAGCTTGTTGAAGAGCCTTGAAACCACTGAAATATGTCTGTAAGGTTGAAACTTCAAGTAAGCCCAATATCCCCCAATGAATTGTCTATCAAACATGTGTTCGTTAGCTTTATCTCTCATGCTTTGTTGTGCTCTAGCTAAATGAAACTTGAGCAGTGCTATCACAACCTCTCTAGCCTCCAGAGATCTATCAACCATGTCATTAGAAGACTCACCATCTAAGTAAGGCAAGTGTATTTGTGGTTTTTGGCCATAAAGAACTTTAAAAGGTGTACATTTAAAAGTAGAGTTGTGTTTAGTATTGTACCACCATTTAGCAAGTGGTAGTTTAGTAGCCCAAGTATGAGGACTATGAGAGTAAAAACATCTCAAATATGTCTCCAAGGTACTGTTAAAAACCTCTGTTTGACCATCAGTTTGGGGATGACATGATGTCGATTTATATAATAAGACCTCCTGTAATGTAAATAACTCTTGCCAAAAAAAAGTCAAGAAAATAGGATCCTTGTCGCTTACTATAAAAGTTGACATACCATGCTATATGAAAACATTGTCCAAAAAACATTGAGCTACAGATTCAGCAGTGTAAAGGTGTGAAATAGCAATGAAATGACCAAACATACTGAATATATCCACCACTACAAAAATGACATCCTTCCCTTTCGATTTAGGAAGACCTTCAATAAAATCTAAGCTGATATAAATCCAAACACCATCAGGAATAGTGGTTGAAGTAGTCTAGGGTAAGCTGATGCATCATACTTATGCCTTTGACAAATATCACATTTCTGAATAAAAGTTCTAATGTCAGCTGCCATTGACTTCCAGTAAAAAAGGGATTGTAGCCTATTAATAGTTGCATCCATGCCTGCATGACCACCTTGTGGTGTTGAATACCACAACTGATTAATGGCTGTCTTAACTACAATTAGACCCTACTACTAGCCTGTCTTTCCACCTTAGCTGAGAACCAATCAAGGTATAAAATTTATAAGACTTTGCTTGCAGTATAAGAATAACAACTTACAACTCAACATCAGCAGTCCATGTTAGGCTTATTCTCCCTAAAAGTGTATCATTAGGACTTAGGAGTGAAATAACCAACAACTCAGCACTTTGATTTCTTGACAAAGCCCCAACAACCTTATTGTCAGTCCGTTTTTTGAACTCAACAGTAAAATCAGAGGCCATCAATTTATAAATACTAGAAATCTGAAAATCAGTTTGAATACTTCGTTCAAGGAGGTGTTTTAGTGCTTTTTGATCAGTTCTCACAATGAAATGTCTTCCTAACAGATAATGAGACCACTTAGTAACAGCAAATATAATGGCTAACAGCTCCCTATCATATACACACATAGCATGATGTCTAGGTTCCAATGACTTACTGATATGGGCTATTGGATGCCCTTGCTGCATTAAGACAACACCAATTCCTGAACCACTTGCATCGATCTCAATTATGAATGGTTTATCATAGTCTGGTAATGTAAAGACATGTGCAGTTTCTAGTTCATCTTTGAGAACATGAAAAGTTGTAGTGTCACCCTCATTCCACACAAACTTATCCTTCTTTAATAATTCATTGACAGGTTTAGCAATGGATCCAAAATTTAGGATGAACCTCCTACAATATCCTCTAAACCAAGAAACCCTCTCAGTTGTTTGATATTTGTAGGGACGGAACAAGCCTATACTGCAAAATGTTCTTAGGATAAATAGCTACCCATTTTGCACTGATTAAATGATATAGGTACTCTACCACAGGTACCCCAAAAGCACACTTACAACCTTTGGCAAACAACTGATGTTGCTTCATTAAAACAAACACAACTTGTAAATGGTTCACATGAGTTGAAATATCCTTGTTGTACACAAATATATACTAAAAAAAACAGTAGTGACCTCCTAAGGAGTGGTTTGAATACAACTTCCATAAGACTCTGAAATGAACAAGGTGCATTTGTAAGACCAAATGGCATAACCAGGATTTTTTAGTGTACTTCATGAGTTTTAAAAAGTTGTCTTATATGTATTTGTTTCCTTCATTCTTAATTGGTGGTAACAAGATGTAAGATAACTCTAGAAAACACTTTAGCTCCTCTTAGTTCATCTAACAAATCCTCAATGATAGGACTAGGAAACTTGTCCTTTACTATTAGTTTGTTCAGATCTCTACATTCTACACAAAGCCTCCAATTTGTGATCAAAGATGCCTCTATGAGGGGCAATGTAGCAGGCATATCAAAGATGCATTTGTACTATTCCATTAAAATAGTTAAGGTAGGATGAATATCAGTACCTTGATTTATTTGTATACTGTTGCATTGCCAAGCTGAGGTTGCATCAGTCACCAAGGTAGGCATAAAGATATGAACTGATTCTTCACTCTTGTTCAAGGATTTCGCCTTGGTGGTCTTGATTTGTCTACTGGCTCTCCTTAAAACATGGTTTCTTCCCAAGTGCACAGATTCAATTGTTCTATTTCTAAAGTCAAACAAAATCCTTCCCAAAGTGTTTAACCACTGCATACCCAACACTATATCAACATTTCCCAATGGTAGTAGTAGGAAATCGGAAGAAAACGTTGTAACTTGCAGTAACCACTTCATGTTCTTACAGACTGCAACAGTTTGAACCTTCCAACCATCAAACACACTTACTAATGGTTCATGTATAGGAAAAGCTTTACAACCTAAATTCCTTGCCATTGACTCATCAATGATATTATATGTACTACTTGTGTACATAAGTACATGTAAATGTTGTTTTTCATTGTATCCAGCTAGTCTAATTGTTTGATAACTTGTACTTCCAGTAAATACTTGTAAGGAAATTATCATGCATTCATTTAATTCTAACAATTCTTCCTTTATGATTACCTCTCCATCTTCCTGAACTTCAACCAAATACAACTGTCTCTTGGATTTACAAACATGCCTAGGCAAATACTTCTCATCAAACAATAAACAAAGCCTTTTAGCCCTTTTATCATCCATTTCAGCAGTAGTCAAAAACGTTCTATCAGTGTTACCATTACTGAATCTGTTAGCATTTGTTTCATAAGGTATCTTGACATTTGTGCTACAAAAAAGTAGGTTTTTTACACCCTGAAACCTAGATGGAGTCGGAAGAAGTCCAGTCTAATTCCTATTATTTCTACTAATTTCCCAAGACTTAGATTGAGCATCAAAAACCTCTTCCTGCAACTTAACTAACTTGTAAGCTTGCATTAAGGTTTTGGGTGCTTGCATTCTAAGAGCTTTGTTGAGCTCAGTTTTTAACCCTCCAAGAAAACAACTGATAGCATTTTTGTTTGACAAATTAACCCCCATTCAATAACCTATCAAACTCTACCTGATATGTTCTAACATCTTCAGTTTGTTGTAGATTTCTTATAGCTTCATGGAATCTTCAAATTCCTCCCCAAATCTTTCATTAACAGCCAACACATACTCAGACCAAGAAGGGTTTAGAACTGAATTCCTAGACTTCGAGTATGATTTATGCCAAGCAATATCTTCACCATCCAAATGGATAAAAATTACTCTCACCCTCTTATAATATGGAACTTCATCCATAGAAAAAAACTAATCCACCTTATACAACCATGCTCTAAAATCCGACCCCAAAAATATAGTAAAAATAAAGTTTAGAACATCAGGTAAGAAATATACCATTAGAACTTTGGAGATCCCCAGTTGTATTGCAAAACCCTTGTCCTCTGTCTCCACCCACAGATGATTCTGATCTATTCTGATCCATTTCTTTGTCCTTTGTTTCGCATTTCTTAGAGCTTTCTTGTTCTTCATTAATTCTTTATCTTTATGTACATTTCTATCATTCATATTCCCCATACATTTCATCAACTTCTGCAATTGTTCCTGAATCTGAGAGAATTTTCCCTCCATTTCCTCTGAAGATCTGTCTTGATTTTTGTCTCGAGCAACCATGATTTCTCAGTCGAGGACCAGCAGCTCTGATACGAATTGATACAATTACCAGTGATCGAAGGGATAATATCAACTACGAGGACGAACCTCGAAGAAGAATATAGTTATTCAGGGGAATCCGAGATAGAAGCTAACAAGAACAGAGTAAAAGAGAGAAGAGAAGACCTTATCATGTATCATTCAATTTCTTAACAATTTTATTACATGTGTATTTATAGAATGGAAATGGAGCTAAAGCTAAGTTAATGAAATAACTGCTTCTAACAAACTCTAACAATAGTGAATAGTGCTAACTGTTTTTGTGACTATTGAGCAATATTAACTACTTTTTAATGTTCCTAACTATCTAATCATTGTATCAATAACATAAAACCTTTGCTTGTTGCAGAAGAGCATTGAAATATTCAAGGCCTATGTTGGTGTGTACCTTAAAGTTTCTAATGTAGCTCTTGCAAGTAAAAATTCTTTTAACTTGTCTTATATCTCATTCTTATCAAATTCCCCACCTTCATATATAAAGAGTAAGGATAAAACAACTGATCAAAGGACAATATAAATTTTCATCATTTATCTTAACCCACTAATGTTTTATCCTGGCTTCTATTTATGGAAATGGTGGGGAAATAGGACGCGGGGTAGGTAATGTGTCCCTACTTTAACTTCATTTTGTTACCCTTTTTTCGAGGTTCTGTGAAGATTTGATGCTGCTTTAAGGCATCATAATGTTGTAATACCCGAGAATGTAATTTCCTATGATAATGTTGATTCAACATTAAGGAAGATTTTTTACATGTTGCTGCGTTTGGCCACCCACCTTCTTGTAAGGGCATTCCCTCTTAAAGTGACCCACATCACCACAGTTGAAGCAACCTCGGTCAAGTTAGGGCCTGTTGGCTGACGAATAAGAAGTTCCTTGACCACCCTTAGAGTGAGACTGTTGTGTGACCTTGGAATAACCACCCATAGAATCTTAAAGCTGACTAAATAAGACAAGCTAAATACACCTGCTAACCAGAAACCTTGGAATAAGAACCACAGAAGTTGCCCACATTCTTTAACCTTTTAGACAATGCTTTGTCCTACCCAATTTCTTCAAATTTCTTCACATAATCAGTCACCATATTTATGTTTTTTCTTGTAGAACTCATGTGCACAAATAAGACCTACAACTCAATGTTTACTCCCTTAACATAAAGACAAATCATTTCCTCCTCAGTTCCCCCAAGTTGAGCAACGTAGCGAGACAAGATATTTTTACATATATTCTACCCTGCTAAAGACCCTGAAATTCATCCTTACTCACTTTGATGATGCCAAGGTAAGGGTAGAATTCTCTATCCCTATATTTTTGTGATATAACTTTTTAATCAGTATAGTGTTCAATGAGATCGTTCTTAGGTGAGTTCAAATTTCTGAAAAAATGAAGGTTAATTTGAAGAATTCCTTATGCTCAATTGAAAGAAGAGATATTTATTTAAAATCTATTAAACTTGAAAATTCCTTATGCTCAATCCAAAGCAAGAGATATTTATTTAAACATTAGTCTACATTAGTACGAGACAAAAAAATTCAACAAAAAACATTGTTAAATATGCTTGGAAAAGGGCGCTAAAATCATAACCCATCCCACCAACAAACTAACCTAAGGCACACTGACCAAAAAACAGAAGCTAAGTAGGTTGAAATAAAACTTAAGGGGAGAAGGGATTCAGAAATTTCAGTGTCCCTTACCAAACATATGTATCAGTGCTCCTTGTTGTCAAGACATGTTGAATTGTCTCCCTCATAATTATGTAAACTAATGCTTAAATTAAGATCTTTCTTTGAATAGAGAAGAACCAATTATTTTAATCTATAGATTTCAAATAAGGCCTAAAAGATTACAAAAAACCATTATGTGGATGTCACCCGTTGTAGGAAGATTCAAGTACGTCGTATCAAATACTAGGAATAATTATGTTGTATCAACACTAACTTATATTTTATCAAAGCATTACCTGATCAAAAACATTACTTTGATGAGTAAAATATATATGTTATATCGCCTTCAGCTTCTCTCAATTCACCTTCATTTTTTTGAAGTGTTGAACTCACCTAGCAGCAGCCTCAGCTTTTATACACCTCAATTTGTTAGTTACTACTTTTGTAATATTGCAAATTACTCATATAATAATGTATGTTGTCTCTAGCATGCCAGAGTTGTTAAGGTCTTCCAAACTGGATATAGAGAAAGGGACTTCTTATGGCCAAAATGTGACCTACGTCAAATAATTATTCAACTGCATAGTACAATCTTTGGGCGAAGATTTGCATTAAGGTTGACTTGAGCTGATGTGATTAATGAAAGATTCAGATTTATCAAAAGAATGATGCTAGACATCTAAAATCCCTTTCTATTTAACAGTCTACTTGTTTAAGCTGAGTTATAGTTTATATGAGTTGGAAACAGAGTTAAAGAGAGGTAGCAGTTACAAGTTGAATTAGTCGAGGTGCACTCGAGAAGCTGATCAATGTAACACTAATAAAAAGAACAAGTTGGACAAAAAACATGGGAATGTCAGGACACTTTGGGGATGTTACAAAATATCGTATGATATTGTAAAAATATTTTCTTAGCTTATATAGCTAGCTATATCATAGAAATATATGTAGGATATTTACTTACCTTTGATAGAACCTCTAGTGATTGTGTATTATAACGATCGTAAAATTAAATAGGGAGAACTACAACCTCACATGTTAGTTTGAAGTTTAGAACTTGATGAAATGATGATAAATGACTTTTGAAGTATAGTTAAAATAGAATTGAGGTCAAACAAAAAGAACCGACTATAACGTCTGGAACTAGTCATTTCAGCTAGTGTGTTCTAAGGCTTTGTCGTTGAAGTTTGGAGTGTTGTATGAGGGTGACACTTGTAGAAGTGACTCCTATACATAGAACATCGTGTTTAGGGGTTAAACATTTGGGTACGATCCCCCAAGGCCCACCCAAAGGTTCCTTGAGGAGAACCCCAACTCTACCCAAAAAGCTGTCAAAATAGCTTGCTTAACGAAGGCAATCCACGGTCAGTAGATTGGTTCACACCTAGTGAACCATGGGCGTGGATCAAGGACTGTTCAGGCCTTAATGTATAGTCTGTGACCCAATACACGGATGGAAAATACGTCCCATGGACCCATCCACTGTCCGTGCATGGGGGATCGTACATTGCACTTGTGTGTGCTTTCTAGACTCGGCCAACTTAGGGGTGAGTTGGTAAATTCACCCCAAGTCTTTTAAATTACGAGGATTGTTATTTTAACATATTTTAAGAGTATTAAAAGTTTTAAAAAATTTTAGACTTTATTATTTTCAAAACCCCAAAGTTAGAAACCTTTCTTCTCCAAAACACTCTCTCAAGGAAAACTCCATTAGAGGTGAAGAACTCATGGTTCCAAGTTCAATTTCTTCAAGTTCTCAAGTAGATTTCGTGGATTATTCAAGTATAAGATATTATGATCCTTCATCTAGGGATAGCTTCCATCCCTAGAGTCAATTTCAAATGTTTCATGCTTAAGAGAAACACCAATTTCACTCAATCTCATGGGTTGTTCCATCAAATAATTTTAAAAGGTTTATAATGGAATTATACGATTTACTATTTGATTGATGATTTATGGTGAAAAACTCTATGAACCCATGACTTCTCTCAATTTCTAAATTTGTGACTTATGATGAGGGTTTTTGATCATGAAATGCATGTTGATGAATTATGCCCATATTGGTTTAAATTACTGAATTGTATCATCATCAATGCCTAATTATGGAGAATTATGGTTGTATTGATGTATAGTTGTGTTGTTGAGTTGGAATCTAAGTCCTTGCAGGCATATTATGATCAATCTCTTGTTGAATTAGAATTGTTAATGTAATGATTGATCCCAAGGATAGAATGATGATCCTGTATTTAATGTGAATGTGTATATTGAATTGGTATGCTTAGAGATCTTATTCTTGTATAAATGAATGTATAGATGAATGTGTGTCTTGAATTGGTAGGCTAGTGCATCCTATTCTACTAATGAATGTATCTTGACTTAATGTTGAAACTATCATAAATTGGTAGACCTATTGTTGGTAGCCTCTTTATGAATGAATGTCTTTGATTGATAGACTATTGTTGGTAGCCTTTCTATAAAAGGAAGAATGATAAAGTATTCTAGGCTAAACCTTGTTTTGGTAGACCTAATGGTGGCAGCCTTTCATGGGGAGTCTACATGCTAAATATGAATGTAAAACCTTCAAGCAATAGACCTAATGGTGGTGGCCTCCTTCGTGTGTGAAATGATGAACCTCGAAATGGTAGACCTAAAGGTGGTGGCCCTTCTTAGGAAGATCAATGATCTATCCTTTATACCTTGAATTGGTAGACCTAATGGTGGAGACCCTTTATGTGTATGTGTCTTTGGCATGTAGGCCTAATGTTGGTGACCTCTCAAGCACTCCAATTTAATGTTACTGTGACTAATCTATGAGAATGTAGGCTAACCAGTGAGCGGATATGGTTAGATGGAGGTTCTCCCAACGGTAGGCCGAATCTTAATGAGCATCTTTCACATGCCACAACTATGTGCCCACATAAATCATAGCTATATGAACTGGTCTCCCTTATGCAAGAGACCACATCATTAAGTTGTAGTGATATAACGCCAGATTCCATGAATTAGTTCTCATTGTCTATGCAGGTTAAACGCGTATGACCATCACGTGGGATGTACAATCTAGCTAATTGATAAGTTCTATAAAGTGTAGTTAGTAGTATGGGATGCTATCTACACATAGAACGAGTAGGACTTGATAATCCTTGAGTGAGTTCCCTAAGTGTCAATGACTTATGTGTGAATGTCCTCTACAACTAATAAACAATTTTGACTTATTATCTTTATAATATGATACATGTCTCTCTTATATTGATGAAATGAGTTACTTAGAATATTGTCTTAAGATGTAAAAGTTCTTGTCTGAGGAATACTTAGGTGCAGTATGAAGAGGTAGTATGGGCTGCCGCTTTATGTCTTACTTAAGTGTGTCTTTGGGTAACTTTGATAGAGGCCCTAGAATGTTAGAATGATCTACTTAATGTATATGCTTATGTATTGCATGTTGGTACTAGTTGAAACATGATTACTTGAGGTAAAGGTTAAAGGTAAAGGTAATGGATTACATGTTGGTATTGTCTAAATGATGGATTGTTATTCCTCCAAGACTTGGTATGTCCTCATGGATTCGAGGACAAATAATTCTTATGTTTACTTTTAATAGACATTTTAGTATTTTTTTCGATTGTAAAGAGTTGTGTCCCTATGGTGTTTGAGATTGTGCCTAATATATCCCTGTGAGACTTTAGTATTTCGTTGATTTATAAATGAGTTTTCGGTATTCTTGAGACAGGTTTTTAATTCTGCACTATTTTTGTTACCTATGCGATGAATGAATGCCAAGAGGCTTGTATAAGACCCCTTTGGGGTCAAGTACGCCGTGTTACAACTTGGGGTGCTCTCAGGTCGTTAAACCTTGTATTAGAGCATAAGGTTTTGGGAATGATTTTTAGGTTGATATATCAAAAGCCACGTCTAGTAGAATCTTGTGCATCGGTGTGAGTCTCGACACATCTATGAGCGAGAGTCTATAGGACGATAGAAAGTTAAACTTCTTTCATTATTCTTGAAGTCGTGCCTTATAATTGAGTACTATGAGTGTCCTTTTCATAATCCTTTTCTTGTGGTTATAGAATATGAATACAAGAAGGACTACCGCAAGGAGAGTCAAATAAGAGATTGTGAATGAGTGTGTTCTTCCCCGAAACCCTCAACGTCCACAAGGTGACCAAGTTCCCCAGGAAACAAAGACAATAATGTTCCAGTTGGGGCTTCAGATATGGCCAATGAAGACATTAGATCGGCTTTGCTAACTTTGGCTCAAGCTATGGTGTCCCAAGTGAATAGGGATGTAGGCCCTAGAGTGAATGATATGGAGAGAACTATGACTTCTAGGTTGAGGGACTTTATGAGGATGAATCCTCCGATTTTCCTAGGCTCTAAGGTGGGAGAGAATCCACAAGAGTTTTTTATGATGTGTATTAGATAGTTAATTCTATGGGATTTACCTCAAGAGAAAAGGGGGAGTTTGCTTCTATCAATTGAAAAAGGTTGCTCAAATTTTTGTTTAGTCAATGGAATGCTAATAGGTCTATGGGAGCAGATCCTATAGAATGGGATGAGTTTAAGGGAGAATTTCTTGGTAAGTACTTTCCCTGTGAGAAGAGAGAGATTAGGGTTGAGAAGTTTATATACCTTAGGCAGGGAAGCATGAATGTGGAGGAGTATTCCTTGAAGTTCACCCTATTTTCTAAGTATGCACCATCTTTTGTTTTCAACCTTAGAGATGAGATGAGTAAGTTTGTTACCGGTTTATCCGACCTAGTAAAGGAAGAGTGTCGTACGACAACGCTTCATGGTGATATGAACATTTCTAGGCTTATGGTGTATGTTCAATCTGTTGAGGAATACAAACTTAAGATAATGAATAGGGATTCGAAGAGGTCTAGAACCGATGAGCAAGGTCAACCTAGGTTCAAGAAGAGAGCTCCAAACCAAGATTCTTCAAGTACTCTTAAGGTTAACCAAGAGAGAGGTAGTAGATATCAAGTTGCTAAATCTACTTGACACAATTGTGAAAAGAAACATTTTGGGAAGTGCCTAGACGGTACTAGTGGGTGCTATGGTTGTGGAAAGAATGATCACCAAGTTAAAGATTGTCCTACTCTTACGCCTAGAAGAAGGGAGTCCAAGCAAGCTTCTCGTAATTGCACAAATTTTTATGCTCCAAAGAGAAACCATTTCTATTCTCTTCAAGCCAAAGAGGGAAAATGGGCTAATCCGGATGAAGGTACTGGTCATGTATTGAGATTTCCTTTGTTGTGTTCCTATATAGTTGAGTTCCCTCTTAAGTGGGGGATACCATGATGAATAAAATGTTGTGAGAGTTCTTTACCCTTATCTCCTTTCCGTCTATTCCTACGCAAGCTTGAGATCTAGAGTTTCTTGTAGCTTGTCTTATGTTTTGAAGTCATGTTGTTAATGAGGTTTCTATGGATTCTTGATGTTATGCATGTTATATTTGAATTCTTGTTTAGTGAGAAAAAAATGACTTTTCAGAAATGTCTTCCTCATGTTAATATGCATCATGTATGACTTCCTTAAATGTTTCATGAGTTGACTTGTTGAACATGCCTAAATGTTTTACTGAAAGAGTTGCATAAATCTCCTAATGTTGTTTTAATGAGAATAATGTGATAAGGCAGTAAGTTCCTCCAATGAAATAAAAAAAGTGAGGTTTTGATGCATAATGAGTTTGTAGGTATAGTTCCTACTTGCTTGTTGTGTTTTGACATTTTGATATGGAATTGATGTTTCCTCTTATGTTTATGCATTTTTAATGATGTTTCATTCTTGATGGGCTACTAGTCTTGAGTCGTTACCCTTAATGTGTGTTAAGTGTCATTCGATGATAAATATTCCCAAGTGAGGGATAATGTAGCGACCCTAAAATGAAATAGGAAGAACTAGAGCCTCACATGTGAGTTTCCACTTCAAAACTTGATGAAATGATGAGAAATAGATTTTGTAGTTAGGTTTAAAGAGAATTAAGGTCAAACGACAAGAACCGACTATAACGTCCGGGAACTAGTTAGTTGACCTAATGTGCTCTAAGGACTTGTCGTTGAAGTTTGGAGTGTTGTATGAGGGTGAAAACTTGTACAAGTTACTCTTATACATAGAACATAGGGTTTAGGGGTTAAAAATTTGGGTACAACCCCCAATAAACACCCAAGGGGTCCTTGATGAGGACTTCAACTCTACCACAAAATCTGTCAAAATAGCTTTGTTCACGAAGGCAATCCATGGTCAGTAGACAGGTTCACGCCCATTGAACCATGGGCGTGGATCAAGACCTGTTCAAACCTACATATTGAGTCTTTGACCCAATCAATAGATGGACAGTATGTCTTGTGGACCCATCCACGATCCGTGGGTAGAGGTTCGTAGATAGCACGTGTGTGTGTTGTCTAGACTCGGCCAACTTAGGAGTGAGATTCTGAAATTGCAAAAGTTTGGTCAGATAGCACGTGTGTGTGTGGAATGAGGATAGTTATTTTATTTATATTAACATATTTTAAGAGTGTTAAAATTGTTAAAACCTATTTAATACTTTATTAGTTTCAAAACCACAAAGTTAGAAACCTCTCTTCTCCAAAACTCTCTCTCAAGGAAAACTCCATTAGAGGTGAGAACTCAAGGTTCACAGGTCAATTTATTCAAGTTTTCAAGTGTATTTCGTGGGATTCTTCAATTATAATATATGGTTATCCTTTATCTAGGGATAACCTCTATCACTAGAGTCAATTTCAAATGTTTTCAAGTACAAAAGAAACACCAATTTCACTAAATCTCATGGGTTCTTCAATCAAATGATATTAAAAGGTTTTTAATGGAATTATATGATTGAATTACTATTTGATTGATTATTTATGATGAAAAACTCTACGAACCTATGATTTTTCTCAATTTCTCAAATTGTGCCTTATGATGTGGGTTATTGATCATGAATACATGTTGATGAATTATCCCTATATTGATTTAGATTATTGAATTATATCATCATCTATGCCTAATTATGGAGAATTGTTGTTGTCTTACTATATTACTGTATTTATGTACTGAATGGAATGTGTAACTTGAACACGTAGGATTAGGATTCCTATTCTTGTATAAATGAATGTATAAATGAATGCGTGTCTTGACTTTGTAGGCTAGTTCATCCTCACCTAGAATAATGAATGTATCTTGACTTAATGTTGAAATGATCATGAATTGGTAGACCTATTGTTGGTAGCCTCGCTATGAATGAATGAATGAATGAATGAATGAATGAATGAATGAATCTCTTTGATTGGTAGAATTATTGTCGGTAGCCTTTCTATAAGTGAAAGAATGATGAAGTATTCTTGGCTAAACCTTGTGTTGGTAAACCTAATGGTGTTAGTCTTTCATGAGGACTCTAGGTGCTAAATGTGAATGTGAAACCTTAAAGCAATAGACCTAATGGTGGTGGACTCCTTCGTGTGTGAAATGATGAACCTCGGAACGGTAGTCCTAAAGGTGGAGGCCCTTCCTAGGAAGATCAATGATCTATCCTTTATATCTTGAATCAGTAGACCTAATGGTGGTGACCCTTCATGTGTATGTGTCTTGGGTCGGTAGGCCTAATGTTGGTGGCCCTCTCAAGCACACCAATGTAATGTTAATGTGACTACTTAATGGGAATTCAGGCTAAGCACTAAGAAAATATACCTAGATGGAGGTTCTCCCTAGGGAAGGATGAATCTAAATAAACGTCTTTTATATCCCACAACTATATGCTGACATAAGTCCTAGCTAGGGATCAACCATAGATAGATTAACCGATATTCCTTAGGCAAGGGACCACCTCTTTACGGTGTGGGAATAGAACAACGGATTCCATGAATTAGATCTCATGCTCTATGTCGGTTAAACACTTATTCCCATCACATGGGATGTGCACTCTAGTAACTTGATAAGTTCTACAAAGTTTAGATAGTAGTATGAGATGCTATCTACAAATGGCACAAGTAGACTTTAATAGCGTTTGAGTGAGTTCGCTATGTATTAATGACTAATGTGTGAAAGTCCTCTAAATTAAGATAATAAAGAATGTTGACTTATTATCTCTGTAATATGATACATTTCTCTCTTATATTGATGAAATTAGTAACTTAGCATATTGTCTTGAGATTTAGAGGTTCTTGTCTATTATAGCCTTGAGGAATACTTAGGTGTGGTTTGAAGAGGTAGTATGGGCCACCACTTTATGTCTTACTTAAGTGTGTTTTGGGGTAAATTTCAATAGAGGCGATAGAATGTTGAAATGACCTACTTAATGTATATGCTTATGCATTGCATGTTGGTCCTAGTTGTAGCATGTTACTTGAGGTGAAGGTTAAAAGGTAAAGGTAATGGCTTACATGTTGATATTGTCTAAATGAGATATTGTGACTTGTATGTTGGTTGTGACTTATATTATGCATTTATTTTTCAATGTTCATGAAGTCTTACCAAATGACATAAAATCATGACTTTCAATAAAATGTCCCCTTTTTAGCATGTTTTTACATGGTCATCACACTTAGTGCTTAATTGTGCTAACGTAATCTTCTTCACGTTTTTACTAAAAATATAGGTTGAGGTAGCTAGTGGATTTACCAGTTGAAGGCTTTGATCACTATTCCTCAAAGACTTCGTATGCACACATGGATTCCAAGACAAACAATTCTTATGTTTCCTTTTTTATGTAATAGACTTTTTAGTATTTGTTTCGATTGTAAACGGTCATATCCCTATGATGTTTGAGATTGTTTCTAAGATGGCCATGTCAGACTTAGTATTCCACTACTTTATAAATGAGTTTTTGGTTTTATTGAGAAAGGTTTTTAATTCCGCACTATTTTTACCTATGTAATGAATGAGTGCTAAGAGGCTTGTACAAGACCCCTTTTGGGTCAAGTAGGCTGTGTTACAACTTGGGGGTGTTCTTTAGTCGTGACATATATATACATGTAATTCTTAACATAGTGAAATAAAAGTTCTTCTATTCCATATTTTAAATAACATGGTATCAGAGCCAGACCTTTGGCTTCGTCAGAGTTAGGCTTACTGCCTCACCAAAATTTGTTTCGGTCAAACATTATTCTCCTCTTCGATGTTTCCCTGCCTTCTATTTTTTATACATTGTCACATCCGGGGAGCACCTTCTAGACGTAACCGGCGTCGTCGTCCTCAGAGAGGACTAAGACTAGCCTCTTAGCATTCGTCATTACATTTCATAGGTTAAAAAGTGCGGAATTAAAACTTTGCATCTACATCTACTTTATGACGTTTACATAGACCTCTCGCTTAGACATTATATATACATAAAGAGTTTACTTAGGTTCCTCGCATTAAGAATTTTACATAGTCCTCTAATTTTATGGCACATATATATAAACATACACAATATAATCTTAATAGGGATGTCTCGTATAAAACCATCTAAAAGGAATAGAACAATATGGGCATAGCCCATACACAAATGTATAAATGCCACTTACGGCTTACAACAATGTCTTGAAACAATAAGAGTGAAACAAACTTCCATAGACTATAGCGAATAACATAGGTAGAGTGAGAAAGGCATAATCCTCGGATCTTGAGGACATACCCACACTTGGAGAAATGATCCAAGCCTTCTTGAAAATCGGCCACAACCTCTTCAATGACCGGAACCTAAAATGTTTGGAAATAAGAGGGAAACATGGGTTAGTACACCACTTTTACTAAGTATGAGAACATATGCACACACATACTTTTAAAACATGCACAAAGGTACATTTATTCATAATCATGCTAAGTTACTTTGAAAAGCTTTATGCATAATCAAGAACACATATATGACAACAATCATGTATCCCTCAATAAAATAGAATATTAAACACAATACCAACATCATCATGTTAAGTCAAGTCAACATATGTATAGCATGTTAGAACTCATAACTAAAAGAAAGTCCAATATCATGTTATAACACCAAAGCATGCTCAAAAGTTCATATCATTACAATACAAGCAAAACCTTTACTCATAACTCCTTACCAAGCTTACTGGTGCAACAGTCAAGTGAAGCCCCATAATTTCACTCAACCTAGCAAACCAACGAAAGAATCATAAATAATGTCTAACTCCACATAACATAGCATCATAAGTATCCATCATCATATTTAGCAATATAGACCAACATAATTTTCGTAAGTGAAACAAACATCATATAACATCATTAACATGTAAAGTCAACATATGAATATCATTTACTTTATTTGAGAATAATAACATCCTTCTAGGACTTTCCTTAAGATCAACTAGTGCAATGTATAGGTAGAGTCCCATACCCCTACCTAGATTAAGTCAATCCCCTCAAGTCCTCCTAGTTGAAGTTCATTTTATTACTTTATTTTACTTTTGGGAACATATTGCCTTAACCGACATTGACCACATGAGGTAATGTTGAATCTGGTGTCATGGAACTCTACACCGAAGGAAGGTGGACTAGTTTCCAAGGTAGTACCAAAACATGAACATAACATCTAGGTGGATCCACTATCTAGTATTCCTATGGGGAAAACATAGTTCAAGAAATAGGAGACGTACGTGGGACCCTCTTTTTGCACCATGCATTATAGTCTCCAATCTCATGAGTACAATAGTGAACCTACCTTCCCTATTTGGGAAGGGACACTCCTCACTACTAGTTCAGTCGGTGCTAAGCTAGAGTCCCTTTGGAAATGACTTTCGTTAACAATCATAACTTAGTTTAGGTTATAGGAGACTAACTCCTTGTATAGTCATAGTCATTAGTTCAATAGGAATTGCATGAGAACATCCTTACAATAAAACCCTCACATGTGTGATTAACAGATTAACATCATTATATTATAGTAAGGCACATAAGTACTTCATGACCAACCTTATATCATTACATCTTAAACATAATCTCACAATCCACATATTCAAGACATTTCAATTTCATCATCATACCAACACCTACATAATTCAATAATAAGATATACTTCAATTGAACTTCATCACCAAGTACAAGCCATCATAAATGAAGTAAAGGTTTGAGATTACAAAGACTTACCCAATCTCCTTTATAAGCCATCATCCATGGTTTTACCATCAACCAATCAATTCCACCCCACAATATCATCACACAATAGTGTATAACATAATGTCTATGTCAATCATAACCATCCTAATCGATTCAATCAAGAGTTCATGATCTAGGGTTAGGTGAGGGTTTATTCATGAATTCTTAAATAACCAAGATCAATCCCAACAATAATATCTACTAGGCAGTCCATTAACGAATTAAGGCAATGAAAACAGCCCACACATTCCCCTACTTCCATCAATGTATAAGTAAGAACCAAGAATTGGAGAAATTAGGGAAAGGACATGATCTATACAAAATTCCCACAATTAACATCAATTACTCAACAATCAACACATTATTAGTCATAGGCAATCATAATTCAACATAATTAATCATCAATTTCGATCTTAGAAGAAAACCCATTCGCAGAGGAAAACCCTAAGAATTGAATTATTTGAAAATCAACTTTGAGAGGAACTCTTGGGGAAATGAATCCCAAGAGTGAAGAACCCATACCTTAATGAAGATGTGACCACGAAAACTAAGTGAAAACCATGGGACTTTGTCTTCTTCCTCAAGCTTCTTGTTCTTAAATGGAGGATGAATGGAGAGAGAGAAAGTAGAGAGAAGTGGGAGCAATTTGGGTGTCGATATGTGTTTGAGTTTTTGAGTGGGAAATGAATGAAAATTGACCTAAAGTCAATATATAGTCCACCCCCAAAATACCCAAACTACCCCTCATTAAGTTGGACTTCCAAAAAGTGAAGTCAAACTAAACTTCACTATCAACCCCGTCCATCTTCATGCCCCACTTCACGGTCCGTGAAGCGCATGATGGACCGTGGTGGTGGTCGTGAAGATGGTGAGGCATTAACTCCCTCAACGGCCACCTCCACTTTTAATTCTAAGGAAAGTTTACGAGCTACCTTGACCCCCTCCGTGAAGATGAGCCACGACCCGTTAAGTGGTTTGTTGTTCTCTTAAGCAGTAGCTCCTCAACGCCTCACCAAGCTACCCTCAAATGTCTAAGGCATTCTCACGGCAGCATGCCCCCTTAAGTCAAGTACACCACGAGTCATGAAGGGGCTCCTGGTGTCTTGGACAGTAGATAGGTCCAAGTACCTCTTTCCCTCCATGGCCAAGTAATCTTCAGGATCTCCCCACCTTGGTCGTGGTCATGACCACGAGCTGTGGTCATGCTCATGAAGAGTGAGGTAATAGCCTCCTTTCTTGGGCAGCCTTGGCCTCTAAGCTTTGGCTTGCCCTTGAAGGTTGGCACTCCTCACTTGGCCTTGATTCCTTATTCCCCCTCTTAGTAACCTATGTTCATCCTCATTACCTCTCCATGATTATCCCTTTATGCACCTCTTTAAATCATCAAGGCACCACGCTAGTCCAAGTTACAAGTTTCCCGGACGTCGTGGACGTTCCTTGATGTTTTAACTCCAACACATTCTAAATATTTATATTCCTTATTTTAGGCCTTCTAACAGTGTGAAAAACCTTAGACACTCATGTGAGGCTCTAGATTAGATTTTTGACTTTCAGAGTGTTACATTATCCCCGCTTAGGAACATTCATCCTCGAATGACACTAAAATCTTTTCAAGGGAACGGATAGACTCAATACTAGCAGCCCAACCAACAACATACAAAATCAACATGAGCTAACACTTAATTAAACATAACAACATGTCATTTACACATAGAAATTCAAAACCTCGATTATTATACATAAGAGTTCAAAATCACAACATAAGGGATTTCCTTCTCACAACAACATGAGCTCAACATACCATTAAAGAGTCAATTATGCCAAAATTCCTTTCTCAGCATATCAACATGCTCAATATTATTTTATGAAGGCAACAACATACCAAATACACATATAAATGCAATTCAAGCAAAAGATCATTTTTCCATGAAACTTCATTTTTCGCAAAAACCTTTACCATAAGTACACATATCTTTCAAAACAAGTTAGATTAAAATTAACTCATTATTTTCATTATTAATAGGAACAACTAACCTTGATTAGAAAATAGATGAGAATAACGAGACTTCATGTCGGCCTCGGCCTCCCATGTTACTCCCTCAACTAGGTGATTTCTCCACAGAACTTTAACGGAGTCCACCTCTTTGTTCCTCAATTTCTTCACATGAGGATCAATGATTTCCACCGGAACCTCTTCATAGGAGAGTTTCTCATCTACACCTAGACCCTCAATAGGAAGAATGGACTCGGGATCACCGATGCACTTCTTAAGCATGGAGACATGGAACACCGGATGAAGCGAAGCTAATTTGTTAGGTAATTTAAACTTGTATGCAACATTGCCAACCCTTTGCAAAATTTCATAGGACCGACATAGCAAGGACTCTTCCCTTTCTTGCCAAACCGCATCACCCCTTCATGGGTAAAATTTTCAAATACACCTTATGACCTTCTTCAAATTCAAGCTCTCTTCTCCTATTGTCGTCATATGACTTTTGCCGACTATAGCCCGTCTTCAATCTATCCCTTATGACACGAACTTTCTCCAAAGTTTCATATACCAATTCGGGACCAATTAGTGAAAACTTACAAACTTCAAACTACATATCCTACTATACAAAGCTTAAAAAGGAGCAATGGATATAGTCGAATGGTAACTATTGTTATAAGAGAACTCAACCAAAGGCAATTGTTCCTCCCAATTTCCCTTGAAGTCAATAAAACATGATCTAGGAATATCCTCATGGGTTTGAATAGTACACTCCGCTTGACCATCCATTTGGGAATGAAAAGCGGTGTTTAACTTCACCTTTGTACCTAACCCTTTTTGGAATGACCTCCAAAATCTAGATGTGAATTATGCACCCCCTATCCGATATGATGAATAACGGAATACCATGAAGACACACAATCTCATCTATGAAGATCCTTGCATAATCCTCCGCCGAGTAAGTGGACTTGACGGGAATAAAATGAGCAGACTTTGACAATCTATCCATCACTACCCATATAGAGTAATTTTGCCTTCTAGTCCGAGGCAAACCCACTAGGAAGTCTATATTAATTTCTTCCCACTTACAAGCGGTAAATTGAATTTCTTTGAGTAAGCCACCTGGATTTTGGTGTTCGGCTTTCACTTGTTGGCAATTTGGACATTTTGCGACAAATTCCGCTATGTCCCTTTTTAATCCATCCCACCAAAATCTTCTCTAAGGTCATGATGCATCTTAGTAGAGCCCGGATAAATAGAATAACGGGAACCATGATCTTTCTCTAGAATTCGGTTTCTTAAATCATCAACATTGGGAACACACAACCGTTCTTGATATCTCAAAACACCATCCCCCATAAGGAGAATGACTCATTAAGCTTACCAAGAACCGATTCCTTAAACTCCATAAATGATTGATAAAATTGTTGCTTAGACTTCACCTCCACCACCAAAGACGATTCAGAGTTATGATGGACCATAAAACCACCGTTTGGGGAATCTTTAAATCAACACCCAAACGAGCCAACCTATGAACATCTTTCACTAGGTCTTTCTTGGCTTCTTCTACATGAGACACACTACCCATGTTCATACTACTTAGAGCATCCACAACCACATTGGCCTTGCCGGGGTGGTAGAGAACACTCATGTCATAATCTTTCAATAATTCCAATCATGTTCTTTGACGAAGATTCAACTCCTTTTGAGTAAACACATATTGAAGACTTTTATGGTCGGTATACACATCAACATGAACACCATAACGATAATGCCTCAATATTAGGCAAACACCACGACCGCTAACTCAAAATCATGAGTTGGATAATTCTTCTCATGCACCTTAAGTTGTCTTGAGGCATAGGTGACTACTTTCCTATGTTGCATAAGAACACACCCCAAGCCCACTAGGGATGCATCACAATATACCACAAATCCCTTGGTACCCTCCGGTAAAGTCAACATCCGAGCGAAAGTAAGCCTATCCTTCAAAATTTGGAATCTTCTTTCACATGCCTCCGACCAGTCAAATTTTACGTTCTTTTGGGTCAAGGTAGTCAAAGGAGAAGCAAAGGACGCAAAACCATCCACAAACCTCCTAAAGTATCCCGCTTGACCTATGAAACTCCTAATGTAGGTTGGAGCCAACGGCCTAGGACAATTTTTCACTACCTCGGTTTTTCTTGGATCAACCTCAACTCCCTCACTAGAGATGATATAACCAATAAATGCCACCGACCTCAACCAAAACTCACATTTTATATACTTGGCAAATAGTCGGTGTTTCTTAAGCACTTGTAGAACCACCCTTAAATGGTCCATGTGTTCACCCTAATTTTTTTATTATACCAAGAGCTATTTAATGATGACAATGACAAATGAATCTAGTTAACTTCGAAACACCCTATTCATTAGGTCCACGAAAGCCGCCGGGGATTTAGTGAGACCAAAGGACAATACTAGGAACTCAAAGTTACCATATTTAGTTTGAAATGCCGTTTTTGATATATCCTCACCTCTCACCCTAAGTTGGTGATATCCCAATCTCAAGTCAATCTTAGAAAAGTAGCTTACCCCTTAGAGTTGATCAAATAAGTCATCGATCCGAGGGAGAGGATACTTGTTCTTAATTGTGATTTTATTGAGTTGGCGATAGTCAATACACATTCTAAGGGAACCATCCTTCTTCTTCACAAACAATACCGGAGCACCCCACGGAGAAATACTAGGTCTAATAAAGCCTTTGTCTAGCAAATCTTTGAGTTGAGTCTTCAACTCTTTCAATTCAGCCGGAGCCATCCGATAAGAAGGAATTGAAATGGGGTTGGTATTCGGTAGCAAGTCAATACCAAAATCAATTTCCCGTTCGGGAGGAACTCTGGGAAGATCATTCGGAAAGACCTCCGAAAATTCCCTCACTACGATGACCGACTCAATGGGAGCATTTTCGGAGTCTAAATCTTTTACTCTTACAGTATGGTATAAACACCCTTTAGAGATCATTTTACAAGCCTTTACAAAAGAAATGATACGACCTCTAGGAATAGACTTTTCCCCCTTCCACTCTACGACGGGTTCATTAGGAAAATTGAACTTAACAACTCTTGTCCTACAATCAATGGAAGCAAACAATCATGCAACCAATCCATTCCAAAATAACACCAAAATCAACTATATCGAGTTCCACTAATTCAACATGAGTAACTCTATTGGGCAACATTATAGGATAATTTATATATACCCTCTTTGCAACCACCGAATCACCTACCGGGGTAGTTACCATAAAAGGTTCATTTAGGACATCAGGCAAAATATCAAATTTTCTAGCAAACAAAGGAGTAAAAAAATAATTTAGTACCCGGATCAAGTAAAACACAAACATCAATGGAGAAGACTTGTAACATACCGGTAACCACATCGGGAGAACACTCTTGTTCACTCCTAGAGCGTAGATCATAGAAGCGATTCTTTCTTGAAGCATCAACATTAGAACCACTACCTTGAACTTGCCCACTTCCTTTGTATTTCCCCTTTACATTATGGAAATCTTTAACCTTGAGGCCACTCTTTCCACACCCAAAGCAATTGTCCGTCCCAACACGGCACTCTCCATAATGCTTCTTACCACACTTTCCACAAATTGGCTTCTTACTAGGTTAACTAGTACTTCTTACCTTTTTGGACTTATGGTTAGAAATCCCATAATCATGAGCCTTGGGAAATTTGGAAGGAACTTGATTAGAAAACCACTTCTTGAACCTAGGCATGTCTTGAATGTCAAGCCTACCCAATGAAGAACCACTTTCATAATACTTGGCCATTTTTGCCTCTCTATTCTTCCTCCTTGGTCTACTTTCTTCCACTTGTTGAGCATGAACCCTTAGACGAGAGATATTCATATTATTATGAAGCATAGATGAATGAAATTCTTCTACCAAGTCTTCAGAAAGTCCAGTAAGAAAATGACTCATCTCATCCCTTGGGTTAGACACCAATGATGGAGCATACTTGGACAATTTAGTAAACTTCATGGAGTAGTCAAGTACACTCATACCTCCTTGACGAAGGTAGATGAATTATTCCACCTTAGCTTCCCTCATTTCTATAGGAAAGAACCTATCAAGGAAGGCCTTCTTGAAGATCTCCCAAGTCACCGGACCACCTCTTAGTGCCCTATTATCCCTCCATTGTATGTACCGAGTTTGGTCCACACCTTTGAGTTGATAGGCTCCCAACTCGGCCTTCTCAAAAAAGGTCACACCCATAGCGTAGAGGATCTTATAGACCTCATCAAGGAAATATTGTGGGTTTTCATCTGCTTTCAAGTAGAAGAACATGGGTTGGTTCATTCTAGTAAAGTATCTCAAACGAGAGGCCATAGTGTTAGCATGTTGAAGAACTCGGAATCCAACCTCCCTATTCATTTAGGTCGTCATAGCTTGGACTTGAGAAGTGATGGCATTACTTGAGAGGTCATGGCTTGGGACAAATTGAGAAAAGCCTCCTTTATCTCTCCATCCGTCATAGGTGGAGGAACAACCAAAACTTGATCACCCATAGACAATTGCTCAAGTGGAGGAACTTGGTTGTCTTACGGAGGAGCTTGGTTGTCATGTGCTCCCACATTAGCAATTCCTTCCTCAGTCCTTCTTGCGGCTGCACTTCAAGTAGTCATACCTATAACCACGATAAAAGGTTTAGGTGAAGTCACATAAAGTAACACTCTAGAGGCATGACATAGGAATGCAAGAAGATGAAAGTTTCCTTAGCATCACATAGTCTCTCATTCATATGTGTGGAGTGCTTCACAATTATGAATAAGAATCTACATAAATGTTGTTTAATGAGACATCGATCCTAGGGATATTAAACCTCATGCTTTAATACCAAGTTTGTCACATCCGGTGAGCACCCCCTAGACGTAACCGGCTCTTCATTCTCAGAGAGGACTAAGACTAGCCTCTTAGCATTCGTCATTACATTTCATATGTTAAAAAGTGCGGAAATTTAAAATGTTTCATCTACAACTACTTCATGAGGTTTACATAGACCTCTCGCTTACACATAATATATACATAGGGACTTTACTTAGACTTCTCGCATTAAGTAGCTTACATAGTCTATTACTTTTATGGCACATATATGTAAAAGAACACAATATAGTCTTAATAGGGATGTCTCGTATAAAACCATCTAAATGGAATAGAACAATATGGGCATAGCCCTTACACAAATGTATTAATGCCACTTAGGACTTACAACAACATCTTGAAATAATAAGAGTAAAACGAACGTCCATAGACTATAGCAAATAACATAGGTAGAGTGAGAAAGGCATCATCCTCGAATCTTGAGGACATACCCATACTTGGAGAAATGATCCAATCCTTCTTGCAAATCGGCCACAACCTCTTCAACGACCGTAACGTAAAATATTTGGGAATAAGAGGGAAACATGGGTTAGTACTCCACTTGTACTAAATATGAGAACATATGCACACATATACTTTTAAACCATTCACAAAGGGACATTTATTCAAAAGCATGCTATGTTACTTTGAAAAGTTTCTGCATAATCAAGAACACATATATGACAACAATCATGTATCCCTCAAGACAATAGCATATTCAACACAAGACCAACATCATCATGTTATGTCAAGTCAACATATGTATAACATGTTAGAACTCATAACCAAAGCAACTCCAATATAATGTTATAACAATAAAGCATACTCAAGAGTTCATATCATTACAATACAAGCCAAACCCTTACTCATAACACCTTACCAAGCTTACTAGTGCAATAGTCAAGTGAAGCCCCATCACCCAACTCAATCTAGCAAACCAACCAAAGGATCATAAATAATGTCTAACTCCACATATCATAGCATCATAAGTATCCATCATCATATTTAGCAATGTAGACCAACAACATATTCATAAGTGAAACTAATATCGTATAGCATCATTAACATGTAAAGTCAACATATGCATATCATATACTTTATAAGAGCATAAGAACATAAGAACATCTTTCTAGGAGTTCCCTTAAGGTGAACTAGTGCAATGTATAGGTAGAGTCCCATACCCCTTCTTAGAATAAGTCAATCCCCTCAAGTCCTCCTGGTTAGAGTTCACTTTATTACTTCATTTTACTTTTTGGAACATCATGCCTTAATTGACATAGACCACATGAGCTAATGTGGAATATGGTGTCATAGAAGCCTACGTCGAAGGAAGGTGGACTACTTGCAAAGGTAGTGCAAAAACATGAATGTAGCATCAAGGGGGATCCACTAGCTAGTGTTCCTATGGAGGCAACATAGTTCAAGAACTAGGATATGTACCTGGGACCCTCTTTATGCACTATGCATTATAGTGTCCAAACTCATGAGTACAATAGTGAACCTACTTTCCCAATTTCGGAAGGAACACTCCTCACTACTAGTTCACTCGGTGCTAAGTTAGAGACCCTTTTGAAATTTCATTATTTAACAATCATAACTTAGTTTAGGTCATAGGAGATTAATTCTTGTATATTCATAGTCATTAGCTCAATAGGAATTGCATAAGAACATCCTTTCAATACAACCCTCACATGTGAGATTAACACATTAACATCATTATATTATAGTAAGTCACATAGGTACTTCATGACCAAACTTATATCATTATATCTTAAACATAATCTCACAACCCACATAATAAAGACATTTCAATTGCATAATCAAACCAACACCTACTTATTTCAATCATAAGATATACTTCAATTGAACTTCATCACAAAGTACAAGCCATCATAATTGAAGTAAAGGTTTGAGATCACAAAGACTTACCCAATCTCCTTCATAAGCCATCATCCATGGTTTTACCCTTAACCAATCAATTCCACCCCAAAATAGGTTTAATATTATCACACAATAGTATATAACATAATGTCTAAGTCAATCATAACCATCCTAATCAATTCGATCAAGAGTTCATGATCTAGGGTTAAGATAAGATGGTTCATTCATGAATTCTTCAAGAACCAAGAAAAATACCAACAATAATAGCTACTATGAAGTCCTTAAACGAATTAAGACAATAAAAAAAAGCCCACACATTCCCCTTCTTCCATCAACGTACAAGTAAGAAACAAGAATTGGGGAAATTGGGGAAGGGACATGATCTGTAAAAAATTTCCACAATTAAAATCAATTACTCAACAATGTACACTTAATTAGTCATATGCAATCATAATTCAACATAATTAATCATCAATTTCGACCTTAAAAGAAAACCCATTTGTAGAGAAAAACCCTAAGGATTGGGTATTTTGAAAATCAACTATGAGAGGACCTCTTGGGAAAGGAATTCCAAGAGTGAAGAACCCATACCTTAATGAAGCTTTACCCACGAAAATTGAGTGAAAACCTTGAAGACTTTGTCTTCTTCACCAAGCTTCTTGTTCTTCAATGGAGGATGAATGGTGAGAGATAAATTAGAGAGAAGTGGAAGCAATTTGGGCTTCAATATGTGTTTGAGTCTTGGAGTGGGAAATAAATGGAAATTGACCTAAAGTCAATATAGTCCACCCCCAAAATACCCAAACTGTCCCTCATTAAGTTGGACTTCCAAAAGTGAAGTCCAACTTAACTTCACTGTGAACCCCCTTCCATCTTCACGCTCAGCTTCACGGTACGTGAAATGCATGATGGACCATGGTGGTGTTCATGAAGATGGAGAGGCAGTATCTCCCTCAAACGACCACCTCCACTTTTTCCTCTAAGGAAACTTCACGAGCCACCTTGACCCCCTCCGTGAAGATGCACCCCGACCCGTTCAGTGGCTCGTGGTGCCCTTAGGCAGTAGCTCCCCAATGCCTCACCAAACTTCCCTCAAATGTCTAAGGCATTTTAACGGTAGCCTGTCCCCTTCCATTAAGTACACCACGAGTCATGAAGGGGCTCGTGGTGATTTGGACAGTATGTAGGTCCAAAGACCTCTTACCCTCCATGGACAAGTAATCTTGAAGAGATCCCCACCTTGTTCGTGGTCATGACCACAAGCCGTGGTCATTCTCGTGAAGAGTGAGGCAGTAGCCTCCTTTCTTGGGCAGCCTTGGCCTCTTGGCTTTGGCTTGCCCTTGAAGGTTGGAACTCCTCACTTGGACTTGCTTACTTATGTCCCCTCTTAGTCACTTATGTCCATCCTCATTATCTCTCCATTATTATCCCTTTATGCATCTCTTTAAATCATCAAGGCACTACACTAGTCAAAGTTACAAGTTCCCCGGACGTCATGGACTTTCCTTGACGTTTTAACTCCAACAACTTCTAAATAATTTATATTCATTATTTTAGGCCGTCTAACAGTGTTCCAAACCTAAGACACTCATGTCAGGCTCTATATTAGGTTTAGGACTTTTGGAGTATTACATACACTTTGTGGTTCTCTTTTCCAGATCTGGTCAGATCATTCATTTTTTCTTCTGTTCTCTTATCGTTTCTCTGATCTATAAGTTGTTATTTCTCTCAAATGATCTACTATTTTGTGTTAAAATACTATTTTCATTTGGGTGAGCGGGATTTCACTTGAGCGATCAGATTAGTCCTTTGTTTGTTAGAGAAGAACCTAGTTGAGTATTTTGTTTTTTTATTTGAGAAGATTCCTCCTTTTAAGTGAAGAGTTGGAATTGATTCTCAAGTTGTCATATTCTGTTTCATATTTGTTGGCTGACACTTGCTGGTTAGGGTTTCAATTTTGCGATAGTTCTTAGATCTGTTTAAGTGATTTACTGGATTGTGTAGGTGTGTCCAGAAGACACCACCTAGTTTGGGTAAAAAAGAAATTTAGTTTTCTAGGGTTTTCTATCTAGTTATTTTGATACAGTGCATGCATTGGTTCGGAAAATGACGGCTTCTAGTACGTTAATTGAGAAAAATGGTTTTTTTGGCTAAAGAGTTCGCTAAATTCACTCAATATAAAAAATCTTTGAAAAAATCCACTTCAGTTAATACCCTCATTGAGTCAGATAAAACATGTCTTATCACCTCATCAAATATATGGGTGATTGATTCTGGGGCCATAAATCACATGACAGGTATCCCAATATTTTTTTCTACCTTTGATCACACAAAACACCCTCTCCCATTAATGGAGCTGATGGATCAACTTGTAACAGTGTTGGATTTAGGAATGTTAAACCCACCTCGACTATTACTTTTTCATCTGTATTAAGTCTACCAAAGTTGGCCTTTAATTTTATTTATGTTAGCAAAGTTACTAAAGACCTTAACTGTTATATTTTATTCTTTCCCGATCATTGTTTATTTTATGATCTTACGAAAAATCAAGTTATTGGTAAAGGACATATATCTGATAATCACTACATTTTGATGAATGGGAGTCTCGGTCAGTTGCTTGCTCTAGTGTCATGTCTCAATATGAAATACATTGTCGATTGGGACATCATTTTCTACCTCTGTTAAAGACGCTCTACCCTTAATTTCAGAATATTCCATCATTGGAATATGAGTCATGCTGGTTTGCAACACATCATCCTCACTCAGTTGGTCCAAAGGTTAATAAGCGTATTGAGTCGGCATTCGATTTAGTTCATTCTGATGTTTGGGGGCCATGTTCCATCGTGTCCAAAACTTGGAACAAGTATTTAGTCACTTTTGTGGATGAATTCTCTTGTATCAATTGGATTTATTTTATGAATAGTCGCACCGAAGTGTTTTCTCACTTTGGTGCCTTCTATGTTGAAATAAAGACTCAATTCAAAATTATTTTGGTCCTACATGAGATAACACGATATTCTCAATCAAGCTTAATGTGTTGATGCACCCTCTCAAAATAGAGTTTCCGAGAGGAAGAATAGACATTTATTTGAGAAAGCTCGGGACCTGTTATTACAAATTAAGGTGCATAAATAGTTTTGAGCCGATGCAGTCTCAACGACTGGTTTTCTAATTAATCACATGCCATATATTGTGCTTAATGGTAATATGCCTTATAGTGTTATTTTTCCAAATAAGACTTTATTTCCAGTGGAACCTAAGGTATTTAGATGCACATGTTATGTTCGAGATGTTCGACCATCTGTTACCAAGTTTGATCCTAAGGCATTGAATTGTGTTTTTGGGATATTCTCGCCTTCAAAAGAGGTATCGGTGGTATTCTACTTAACTTGGAAAATATATGGTATCACGTGATGTGGTATTTGAGAGACTACACTATTTTTCTATGCACCTCTCATTTGTACGAGTCAGGCTATACATGAAGTCATATATGTGTTCTCCAAATTGTATATAGATGATCTTGATAGGCTATAGTGATGCCTTATATGTGTAGACTTGATGTTGAAGTGTGAATCTTCCTAGTTGACTATATGATCATTGGGATGAGTTATGTTGATGATTCTATAGAATTGTGTAGGGTGACTTGTAAGTATACTAAGTTGTCTCTATATGCTTCTTGAATGATATGATATATGTGATAATGGAAAGTATATGTGTCTTATAGTGGTAGACTTGTGTCCCTTACTTAATACGTGAAGAATATAAATATGAATCCTTGACTTAGTAGGATAAAACACCTTTGTAAAGAATGTATATCTATGAATGGAATATGATCTTGAATATAGTAAAGAAGGTCATTTATGTGGAATATTTTAGAAAGAAGTTTATGATATCCTTGAAGTTGAAAGTCGTAATGGTATCCTTCTCGAGTGAATGGTGGACTTAGTGTTAGTTGGTTGGAACGACATGAAATCATCCTTAGGAAAGTCATTGAGATATCCTCTTAATCATAGTAAGGCATCCCTAGGGGACCTCTTTGATAAGGTGTGTTATGATTTGGTTATGAAAAAGATTTTGTTTTTCTTTCCAAATATATGTATTTTCAGATTTTAAACTCTTTTCTAGTTCCTTCTAGTTGCGAGATGCTACACTTAGTACTCAATTTGAAGTGCATAGCTAAAGGTATACTGACAAACTTATCTTGGTCCATGTTAATTTTACGAAGTACTTTTTGAATGTACTTATCCTGTGACAACCAAAACTTCTTGGCATCTCTATCATGAACAATTCGCATGCCAAGAATCTGTCTTTATGGTCCCAAGTCATTCATACAAAAATGACTTATTCAAATCTTGCTTCAACTTTTTATTCTTGCAAGTATTATGACCTACAACAAACATGTCATCAACATAAAGAAAAAATATAATAAAGTCACCATCAGAGATTTTGCACAAAAACACAATGGTCTGAAGAAGTCCTCTTGAAGCCCTGCTGATTCATAATAGAACCAAACTTCATGTACCATTGCTTGTGATCTTGTTTTAAACCATACAATCTCTTCTTCAACTTCCAAACACAATTCTCTTTTCCCTTGAATTCAAAGCCTTTCAGCTTCTCCATATAAATTTATTCATCCAAGTCACCATGGAGAAAAGTTGTTTTAACATCCATCTGTTCAACCTCCAAGTCCAGACTTGCAGCCAAGCCTAGAAGCACATGGATGGATGACATTTTCATAATTGGGGAGAATTCTCATAACAATCTTTTCCCTTTTTTCGGTTAAATTCCTTCACAACTAATATAGCATTCTACCATAGAACTCGATTACCATCTTGATGTTTCACCCAAAAAACCCACTATTTTCCAAAGCTTTTCGATCTTTAGGTAAGATAACCAAATCAAATGTATGATTTTCATGTAGAGAATAATACTGAGTTTGAGAATCACATTTACGTTGAGCGAAGGTTTAATCAAGTTACGGAAATCTATTGATCCCCCAAAAATATAACTGTAGAAATATCTATTGAATCAAGCTGTAAATATCGCAATATGGCCAAATTGCATCAAAAAATAGATCCACACACTTTTATCATTACTTTAATGTTCCAAAGATGCCATAGTATGAATTCTTTAATACATGGTTTACAGACATTATTTCATGACCTGATGATTAAATTTATGATTATCATGTTTCAAAGGCGTCATAGTATAAATACACCATTTTCATGACCCGCGGACATCATCTCATGTCCTAAGAATTTAATTTCTACTACAAAAATTACTCCATGACCTAAGAATTAAATTTTCACGTATCGTGGCCCTAAGAAGTCATCCTTATTGTCTTAAGACAATATTTCATGATCTCTATGGAAAATTGCATCACGTTAATAAACTATTTTACCATTTAATCACTACATATGTCCTAATCATTTTATTTAGTCATATCACATTTTTTATGTTTGAAGAGACTGACAAATTATAGACGAGATCAACTTTTCTTTTTGATATGACTTCCGTACTTATATATGTACTTCAATAAAGGCCTTCTTATATCTCGCACTACTCATATGATCTTTTGCTCTCATGACTGAAGTTATTCTTATCTTCCTTATACTATTCATACCACATTGATATATCTTATCTACTCAAGCTTATATTGCTTCTATTCGAATCTCATACCATTATCAACTTTTAGAATTTTAGTTTGTTCCTAAATCTAGAATAACACATAACTCATACTTGTAATACCAGAGATATGTAGATGATTTAAGGTCAAAGTCTCGGTCACACCTTCTTTTTTTCACAATTAATTATTGTTTCATATGATCCCACTAAAATCTTTTCATTGGTCGAAATAAATTGTCTTCTTAGTCAACGTCTTAGCCCACCAATTCATCATTCATAATCGAGCAAAGAGGAAATTTATTGACACCCAATTTTGACTAACCTATATGAATTTTCGAATTGCTTTTTTATTAAATATGTATTTTAAACATATTTATTTATTATATGTTTAAAAGTATGGTTAATTTTTAATAATTAATCATATACTTTAGTGTTCACAATTTACAAAAATGTTGTTGTTATTGTTGTTGTTGTTGTTGTTGACGTTGATGTTGTTTTTTTTCTGTTGTTGTTGTTGTTGTTTTTGTTGTTGTTGCTGCTGCTGTTTTTGTTGTTGATGATGTTGATGATGTTGTTGTTGTTATTGTTGTTGTTGTTGGTGGTGGTGGTTGTGTTGTTGTTATATTTATCTATTTCTAAATTTGAAATAATTAATTAACTTATCTATTCAACGTCTATAATATATAAGTGTATTTATCTTATATGAAAATTATTTAATATTTGTTGTATAACCATTTATTAAATGTTTCTCCAAATAATTTTAATTGTAATTTTAGCCTTTTCTACTCAATTTTATCACAATTCTAGCCCATTTTGAACAAATTATAAATTCAATCCTAATCTCAAGATCTCATCTTTAATCCTAACCGTTCATTCCATTCTTTTGAATCTCAACCAACAACTAAGATTGAGTCTCATACCAATTTCCTATATAAATATACTAACACCCTAACTCTATTTTCATTTTATCTCCTCGTTATCATTGAAAATGCCAGGCGCCGCTCCTCTTCTCCAAACATCGTCCATCATTCGCAAAGTCCACTGACAAATCCCTTTCTCCATCCTCACTCGCGAGGCCAACCACCAAGCGAGCCCCTCTCCTTCTTCTCTCTCCTTACGACGCTTCTCCAACCACCCGTGGATATCATCTACTTCAACATCCAAACCAGTCTCCCCTCTCCTCCCCTTTCTCTTTCCTTTTGACTCTGTTATCGTGCATGTTATCTTGCGAAGTGCCGCACTGTGCAACCTCAATTTGTCTTCTTCTGTTCATCTCATTGGTTCCAATAAAAAATTTTGGCAATACAGCCACCATGACAAGCCATTTGTCTTTGATAATTCAATCCAAACATTATCCTTCCCCTGACGACATCGACAACAATGATAACAAGAGCATCGTTTCTCAGTCGCTCCTACCAGCGAGACCCGATGGTGCCTTAAGGTTGTTGGGGGCTATTGAATATATGGATCTTAACATATCCATTAAGGTTCATTCGTTTACTATCTTATCTTTTAAATAAATTTCTTAAACTGCCTTACGTTTTTTAGAATAGTAATTGTAAGTGTATTCTTATGCTATATCAAATTCAAAGTAATCATTAAATCTCCTTTTAGCATGATTTTCTTATGATTTTTATGTCACGAACCGAGCCTAGACCCTGGATGTGGTCGGCACTTGAAGACCATTGCTGGTCGCCAAGCGAACCCTTATTCTTGCTGACTACAAGCGAAAGACTTACTTAAGCATACAAAGCTTAAAAAACAGAATAAAGATTCATGAACTAAAATACAAAGCTTTAAGTGAAATGAAAACTTTGAATAAAAATTAAAGTATTCAACTCTCCATAAAATAGGCAACATTCTTCTTTAAAACATCTAATAAAATAAATGAATAGTTCATACTTCTTAACTAAACTGACACTCTCCTCTAGCACATGGGAAAGTGTACTAAAGATTGTTCTACTCTTTGATTCCATCAATATGATACAAATGGCCACAATAAATTTTTCCAAGTTCTTTCCCATCAAAATACTTATCCTAAGCTACACAGACCAAAAAAAGTAGGCTGAATCAAACTTAAGCTTACAAACTGAAGGGAAGAAGGGATTCGGAAATTTAGGTGCCCCTTACCAAACATATGGAACAATGCTCCTTGTTGTCAAGACATATTGAGTTGTCTGCCTAATAGTTATGTTGAATAATGTTTAAACATATCTTAATCTTATTTTGTATTCTTCTCTAGACTTCAAATATTTGGACTAATCTTGGATGAAGGTCAGGTCTGAAGCATTGTTGATGTGATCAGGTCGAACAAGAAGAGGAGCAGAGAGAGCAAAATCTGAAGACTTTGTTCCCATACTAGAAGGGAATTTCTCAGAGAGGAAAATAAGCAAGAAAAAGAAGTGGTTTACCAAGTATGTCTAACATAAGATTTGTTTATCATTAAACATGTCTTTCACATCTTGAAGTTGCTGGAGCCTTGAGAATTTCTGTGAGACAACAAGTTATGGTTTTTTGCCTCAATGAAGCAAAGAGGTATCCACGTAAAACACTTTAGGTCTTCTACCTTTGAGCATCTAACTTCAATACCTTATTATCTATTTTCCTAAAGGGACCTGGTCTTTATCGTGGAGGACTTGTAATCCAACACTACTTTTTCTTCAGAATTAAGATATCTGGATTACTCTTTGACATTATGGATGAGATTAAGCAGATCATTACAAATAGTTCAAGTTGAACAAGTGAACATGCAAAGATAGAAAAAGCTTAGCAAGAACATGGGTGCATGTTATTTCATATGACACCCGAACTTCATATCCCGGATGAGACCGGCGTCGTTAACCTCTCAGAGGTCGCAGACAAGCCTCTTAGCATTCGTCATAACATGTGATAATTAAAAGTTTCGGAAAAATTAAAAACTTTTAATATACTAATTAAGTATACTTAGACTTCATATTTAAGATTCATAAAGACATATGATATTCTAAAACTGTCTTACATATATAGAAACCATCTAAGAGTGCAAATCTGGACTTAGCCAATAATAGTCAATATGCCATATAGGCCTTAATACAAAAGAATCCAAAGAACATAATGGAATAACGTATTCTAAAAACTACTAAGAGTTCCAAGCTTCTTCAACTCGACCTGCTTAACTTCAATGGCCGGAACCTACAGTTGTAGTAATATAACGTAATGGGGTTAGTACGCCACATGTACGAAGTATAGTATATGCACATAACACATAGGTACATACATGAAAAAGGATCATTTATCATCTCTTTAGAATATATGCTAAGTCATATGAAAATCTTCAATGCACATACCATATAACACATACAAGTTACAGATTTCATCAAACTTAAAGCATGATCACAATCAAAGAAATATTATCATAGATTCATGTTAACATTTCATATTCAATAGATCATATAGAACCAACATACAAAATATTTACCAATGACCTCATCCCCAACCTACAAGTGCAATGGTCATGTGAAGCCCCATAACCCCACACAACCAAGTATATAAGATTGGAGACCATAAGTAAAGCTTTGCTTCATATAACTTGTAACATAATTAGTCATCACTTCATATAGCAATATAACCAAATAATGTATTCATCATAATGACCAACATTCATGTAAGAGTAACATCATATATCATAAACATATATCTTTCATATCATCATATTACTTAAGAACAATCTCCTAGTACTTCCCTTAGAGTCAACTTGTGCAATGTCTAGGTAGCGTCCCATACCACTACCTATGCTAAGCAAACTCCTCAGGTCACCCTAGTCAACGTTCATTTACTTGTCTTTCGTTTTACATGAGGGAACATACGCATTAACCGACATAGACCATGTGAGCTAAACATGGAATTCGGTGTCTTCCCACACCAAAAAGAGGTGGTCTACCGGCCAAAGTAGAATCGAACATGACGTAGCTTTCTAGGTGGATCCACTAGCTAGTATCCTATGGTGGCAGCATAGTTCAAGAACTAGGAGATGTATTAGAGACCCATAGTTCAACATTACATGGCAGCCTCAATCTAATGAGAATCATTGTGAACCTACCCCCGCTAGGGAAGGGACACTTCCCCTATCTAGTTCATTGGTGCTTAGCTTAAGTCCCTTTTCTTGAAAAAACCATTAAGTCTTATTTTATCATAAACTTATCATAGGTCATATGAGATTATCTCCCTGTATAACATGATCATGATCTCTTTTAGATTAGATGAGAATTGCCCTTTTATCGTAACCCTTCTTATGTGAGATTAACATAACATAATCACCTTGTGTAAAGCATACAAGGGATATCATAAACTTTCATATTCGTGTTCTTACCATGATCTCATAATTTACATGTTCATAACCAGCATATTCACATAGCAACATCATACATACTTTTCATAACATAGCATCACAACTTATAGGCTAACATAAACATCTTAGAGTAATCACAATTTAGAAGACTTACCTCTTGTTTCCAAGAACCTTATTCGTCATGCGATATTCATAATAATACTTAGTTTAATACTCGATGATATAATCAAGAACAACTCATAAAATCATGTACAAGATCAATGCATAGCGTAGGAGAAGATAAACGGGTCTTAAAAAGGTTCATTCAAACCTTAAATTCTAACCCTAACATTTTGACGTTATCAATCACTAGAAACAACCCATTCGAAACCACCACTTAGAGAAATATCATGTATCACACGATATTCAAACATCATCACTACTCAACAATTCATGCGAAATTAGATATAGAAAACGTTTACTTTTCATTGAAAAACATAAATTTAGGGTTAGGAAGAAAATCCATTTTGTAGAGTAAAAACCCTAGTATTCGAAGTTATTGAAAACTTATCTTGAAAGGACCTCTTGGGGAAAGAATCCCAAGAGTGAAAACCCATACCTTATAGATGAAGAATCCATGAAATCTGATTGGAGACTTCGAAACCTTCATCTTCTTCCTTAAGCTTTTCTTGTTCTTCAACGGAGTTTGGAAAAGAGAGCGTTCTTGAGAGATTAGAGAGAATTTCGTTTGATATGGTTTGGGATGTGTAAAAGTGGTCTATAACAGACCTAATATCAATATATAGACGTCCCAATAATTACCCTAAAGATCCTCCACTTAAATTACCAAGACGCCCCTCCTAAATCGACTAAAACTAGGAGAGCATTTGACTAAGGGTCTCGGGTTTGACCAGGAATTAAATTAATTAATTAAGTTGCTAATTTAAGTAATTAAATGACCTAGGGTAATTACTAAAGTACCCCTAAGTCGTTAGGACAATAACCAACCCTTTTGGACCATCCTAGGTTAGGTACTAGGATGTTTCTTTAGTTAGTTATTCGGTTAGTATCACCCGGTTAGGTCTTAGGATTTCGGGCACACTAGTTCGTTTATTTTAGTTAGTCCTAGGTTAATTAGCTAGTTAGGTTAGTTAGTTAGGACCTAGAATTAGTTAGGGAGCTCGGCCTCACATGGTTTGATCCGACAAGCCTTCCCTCTAACCGCCCTAAACGAATATGTTGGGCTTGTCTCCGGTTGAACATGTGTTACTGTGCACTTTACTCAATCCGTGCATTCTGGAAAGTTCACTTCTTGTCCAAGGATCCTCACTATGTCCTTGGACACTGCTTAATCTACATGATGATCATGTGCTATGGTACCTAGGCTTGACACTTGGATGCCTAGTACCTGATGTGTGTAGATAAATTATAATTTTAGATTAGGTTCTTCATTGCAAGTACAATTTCTAAAAAAGCTTGGATTGGAGCATTTGAACATCAAGGTGTATTATAAGTTATAAATTACTTGGTGAATACATACAAAAATTGGCTAACACCCTTAAGCCAATATTCTCTAACATGCCCAATATTACTCAATATTGGGCATTGGGATGCCTATGTACCTCAATACATATTCTTAACACCTAATAGGCTCTTCACTAGACAAGTACATTTTCTGGAATGTTACATTATCCCCCTCTTAGGAACATTCTTCCCCGAATGACATTAAATTTTTTTTGGAGGGTAAGGAGTAGACTCAATATTAGCAGCACAACCAGCACATAACATATCATTACACTTGGCACTCAATTTATGATGCACAAACATATAAGAGCTACATATTCATAACACATAGTGAAATTTCCTTCTCAACCTTATCATAAGCTCAAATGCATCAAAGAGTTACCATGCTATCAATCTTCTCAAGATAAAAACAAAACAACAAAATCTCAAGAAAACATATGCATACTAGTTTCACATAAATGCAAGAATAGAGTATGAAAACATCTTCTTAAAACTCTAGTTGGTACTATCTTTTACCAAAACATGCATCTATTTAGTAAACAAGTTAATTTTTTTCATTTTGTTAAATTGGGCATGAAGTCTTTATAAGCCATTTTTTATTTGGCTATGCCCATTCTTTGATTATTTGAATAATATAGTTCTTGGGGCATATATTCATACTACAATATTGGCATAAAGCAATAACTGTTAGAACTTCATTCTTATCAAACACTTATGATTTGACATTCTCATGCTTTGCTTACTTAGTTCACTTTGAACTTACAATTCTTCTTCCTTGATCTCACGTTCACTTTGAACATGCTAGGATGACTTAGGATATTCTTTTAAGACTTCCATTGGGATCTTTCTGTGCAATGACTACGAATGACATACATCATTACTTAGTCTAACCTCACCCTTTGGTCATCCTATCCGAACACCCCTCATCTTCCTACTTCTTTCTTTCTTTCTTTCTTTCTTACTGAAATCTTGAGCATTAACATTCGAAAATTTCATTGGGAACAACCCTAGTTTTGGTTTTCTTGAATTTAATAAGTTTGAAAAGCCTCCTTTATCCTCACCACATGGTATAAAAAACCCTTCGATATCATCTTACGAGCCTTTAAACACGAAATTGTTTGACCCTTTGGCATAAAATTTCCCCCTTTCCACCCTAGAATAGGTTCATTAGGGAATTGAAACTTCACTACCCTTGTTCTACAATTTATGGAAGCAAAACAATCATTAAGGCAATGCATACCCAAGATGATATCAAAATCAAACATTAACAGAGAAAACTTGTAACATACCCATCACAATGTCTGGAGAGATTTCTTTTTCACCCCTAACCTTGAGTGCATAGAAACGGTTCCTTTTTGGAGCTTCAGAATTAGGACCGCTTTGTTGAGCTTGGATATATCCCTTACCTTGGCCTCTAATATTAGGACAATCTTTAACAATATGACCACCTTTGACACAACCATAGCAACTATTAGTTCCAACAAGACATTCGCCCCCATGCTTCTTACCACACTTACCACAAGTTGGTCTTTCTCTTTGGGGATCAACATTTCTCCCCTCTTAAGGTTCGGGATTAGAACCTATATCATTTCCATTATTGGATAAATTTGAAGGAACTTGGTTTGAAAACCTCTTCTTAAACTTAGGCTTGTCTTGAACATCAAGCCTACCTTTAGGAGAACAACTCTCAAAAGACTTTGCCTTCTTGGATTCCCTATTCCTCTTCTTTAGGCGACTTTCTCAACCTGTTGAGCATGAACCATCAACCTAGAAAGATCCATATTGTCATGAAGCATGGCTGCACGACATTCTTCTTCAAGCTCTTCGGACACGCCCGTTACATAACGGCTCATTTCATCCCTAGCATTGGAAACCAAAGAAGAAGCATATTTGGACAACTTAATGAACTTCAAGGAGTATTCCTTAACACTCATATCTCCTTGATGAAGGTTGATGAACTCCTCTACCTTAGCTTCTTTTGGTTCCCTTGGAAAGAATCTGTCATGAAAGGCCTTCTTGAAGATCTCCCAAGTCACGGGACCATCTCCTAAAGCCCTACTATTATTCCACATATTGTACCATGTCTGAGCCACGTCCTTGAGTTGATAAGAAGCAAGTTCATCCTTCTCAGTAGTACTCACCCCCATATCAAACAAAATCTTGTAGACCTCATCAAGGAAATCTTGAGGGTTTTCATCAACTTTTGATCCAAAGTACATGGGAGGGTTCATCCTTGTAAAATCTCTTAAACGGCTAGCCGTCGTACTAGCATGGTGATTTTCTCGAGGTGCAACCTCTCTGTTAGCTTGAGCCGTGATGGCTTGAGCTTGGGTGGTGATGGCTTGGGCCATTTGGAACAGGGCTGCCCTCACCTCACCATCCGTCATAGTTGGAGGATTCACCGGAACTTGATCATTTGCAGCATCTTGCACTTCAGTAGTATTTCGGTTACCTTGCGGAGTAGCTCCCGCATTCGCGATCTCTTCCCCTACTCTTCTAGCGGCTGTCCTTCTTGTGTTCATTGCCTATATACACAAGAAAGGGATTACATTCTAAAAGACACATAGTATCAAAGCTCTAGAGGCACGACATAAGAGTGTCAAGAAATGAGAAGTTTCCTAATCATCACATAGCCTCTCGTCCACAATTTTGGCGCGCTTAACAACCATGAACAAGATGCTAGGTAACGTGGTTTAGTGAGCAATTGATCCTAAGGATATTTAACCACATGCTCTATACCAAGTTTAAGATTCCATTTAAACTTATGCTCTGATATCAAGTTTGTCACACCCAGACTTCATACCCCGGATGAGATCGGCGTCGTTAACCTCTCAGAGGTCGTAGACAAGCCTCTTAGCATTCGTCATAACATGTGATCATTAAAAATTGTGGAAAAATTAAAAACTTTTAATATACTAATGAAGTATACTTCGACTTCATACTTAAGATTCATAAAGACATAAGATATTCTAAAACTTTCTCACATATATAGAAACCACCTAAGAGTGCAAATCTGGACATAGCCAATAATAGTCACTATGACATATAGGCCTTAATACAAAAGAATCCAAAGAACATAATGGAATAACGTATTCTAAAAACTACTAAGTCTTCATAGGCTGGAATATAAATGATAGCGTCCCGAACATGAGGACCTACCAAGACTTGGAGAAAGAGTTCCAAGCTTCTTCAACTCGACCTGCTTAACTTCAATGGCCGGAACCTACAGTTGTAGTAATATAACGTAATGGGGTTAGTACGCCACATGTACTAAGTATGGGTATATGCACATAACACATAGGGACATGCATGAAAAAGGATAATTTATCATCTCTTTAGAAAACATGCTAAGTCATATGAAACTCTTCAATGCACATACCATATAACACATACAAGTTACGGATTTCATCAAACATAAAGCATGATCACAATCAAAGACATATTATCATAGATTCATGTTAACATTTCATATTCAATAGATCATATAGACACAACATACAAAATATTTACAAATGACCTCATCCCCAACCTACAAGTGCACTGGTCATGTGAAGCCCCATAGCCCTACACAACCAAGTAAATAAGATAGGAGACCATAAGTAAAATTTTGCTTCATTTAACTTGTAACATAATTAGTCATCACTTCATATAGCAATATAACCAAATAACATATTCATCATAATGACCAACATTCATGTAAGAGTAACATCATATATCATAAACATATATATTCCATATCATCATATTACTTAAGAACAATCTCCTAGGACTTCCCTTAATAACATATTCATCATAATGACCAACATTAATGCTTCTTTCCATTTTTGTTCCCTTAATCGATTGATACACCTTAATATTTACCTATCCTTGATAAACTTAGACATGAGTCTTCTCCTTGATTGATTTCATTTTGTTATCCTAATTTTCTTTCTTTTAATTAGTGTGGACAACTTTGACTTAATTTTTCTTTGTAAACTTTTGAAAGTTGTGGTAAGTAAATCTACCTATGTTGGCCTTCAAATATGATAGTCTCTAAATCATGTTATTTTTGACTGAAGTATTCTCTTGTATTAACAAGGTTGCTTCAAAATTAGAAGTTTGTTCATGATTCTTGCCGTCTATTTATTATGACTTATTCATCTGTGGTAATATTTAATTGTCAATTGACTATTTTTCTTATTAAATTGTACAATTTTGATGACAATTGATTATGGTAAAATCCATGCATTGATGTTCCATGGTACTTGTTCATTTTTTAAAAAACTTAGAATTAATAATATATTTATTAACCGATTTCTTCTAACTCGTATGGTTATGATAATATCAATAAATTAAATACGAAGAATGTGGCTCTAATTCAGGAGAACAATTTCCTTTCTTTTTCTCTATTGATGTACTTACTTATGGTCCCTCTATATTTAACTATAAAAATAAGACTCTTTCCATTCTGTCTACATACTTAAACAATCACAACACTCTCATACACTGTCAAAAGCAGTAATATTCTTATGTACTACCTTTTCAGTTTTTATTGTTCTTGTGACTGCAGGAAGTTTGAACTTCGGTTCTTATATCAAATTCTTGTGTGCTTATTTGCATAATGCTTAAATGGTTAGTGATATTTGCTAGAATTATAATTTGTGGTATGTTCAAGGTAGTCACTTCATTATCTATTTTGTTATATTGTCTTACTTTTGTGTCCTTATAAGCTTAATTTTTTGAGAGTGCATTTATTAATTTAGTATTTAATTTTAAGGTACTAAGAACAAACATAATAACAAGGGAGAAGCTAAGAGCTTGAAGTAGTCATTCTTGGAAGGAATAAAAAATCTGGAAATTTTGTTAAGGTAGGAAAAATTGAGTTTTTGATCAAAATCAAATGACCATAAATCCCATCTCAGGATGATTTAGGTGTACTTATAGATATGGTAGGAAAGCTCTCAAAATAACCGTTCCAACACCGCCGAGTTTTTGCAATTCTGAGTTCGTATGAGTGAGATATAGCCATTTGAAATTGAGATGTTTAAATGAGGAAATTTCCAAATACGGATTTTAAAGGGTGTTTTGGGTTTTTCCATACCCTGTTATTTTAATTCGTTTTTAGTGAATTAATTGAGGGTCAAAACTGAAATAGATAAATTTGCACAATTGGATATTAATGATAGGGTTCTAGAGAGAGAACACAAGAGAAAGGAGAAGAGAAAAGCAAGATTTTTCGTTTCATAAGGAATTGATTGTAGATTTATTCAAGGATATGATCCTACAAGGTATGTGAGGATTTCTTAACGTTAGGTTTGTACACCCACGTTCCAAACATGTTTATTTCATCTTGAGTTCATCCTAAAATAGTTTGAAAGTTGATGTTCTTAATATGTATTCTTGAATTTGATATTATTCTTGAGTTAGGCTGAAATTAGATGTTTGTAAGATCATTACGTTAAAATATTTGGTTGGTTGGAGTTATGTTTTTAGGTACATTTGCTGGGTATTTGTATTTAAGAAGAATTTGGGAAAGAATCGAGTTGGGCTAATAGGGGCTGGAAAACGAAGAAGAGATTTAGTCGGGAAATCTGGGGAGCAGGTCGCAACGCAGAGCCAGTGGCCAGATTTTCCCGACTAAATTTCTTCTTCATTTTCTAGCCTCAATTCTCCTAAACTCGGTTCTTTTTTCAAATTCTTTTTAGATACAGATACCCAACAAATGTACCTAAGAACCTAACTCCAACCAACCTAATAATTTGACGTAATAATCTCAGAAACTTCTCAATTTCAGCCCAACTTAAGAACAATATCGAATTCAAGAATACATATCAAGAACATGTAAACTTTCAAACTCTTTTAAGACGAATTCACGCTGAAATAAACATGCGTGGCACGTAAATTAACGAACCCAACGTTATGAAATCCCCACATAACTTGTAGGATCAAATCCTTGGTGAAATCCGCAATCAATTCCTTACGAAATGAAGAATCTTTCTTTTCTCTTCTCCTTTCTCTTGCGTTCTTCTCTCTAGAACCCTAGCCTTTAATTCCAATTGTGTAATCTGAACCAATTTAGTTTTGACACTTAATTAATTCACTAAAAATGAATTAGAATAATAAGGTAAGGAAAAGAACAAAACACCCTTTAAAAATCCGGATTTGGAGATTTCCT
Organism: Solanum sitiens; assembly: GCA_016801875.1. Lineage (NCBI taxonomy): Eukaryota > Viridiplantae > Streptophyta > Magnoliopsida > Solanales > Solanaceae > Solanum > Solanum sitiens. The sequence goes on along the minus strand of JABWTJ010000955.1, from coordinate 132,794 downwards.
TATTTAAACATCCCAACTTCAAATGGGTATATCTCATTGATAAGAACCTGGAATCGCGCAAAGTCGGCGTCATTGAAAATATTATGCAAAGAGTTTTGCTACCATATCTGTAAGTACACCTAAATTATCCTGATCTAGGAGTTATGACCATTTGAAGTTGAACAATAATTCAACTTTTCCTACCTTAGCAAAATTTCCAGATTTTTTGTTCCTTCCAAAAATGACCATTTCAAGTTCTTAGCTTCTTTCTAGTTATTTCAGTTTGCGAGATGTTACAATATCTCCCCTTGTGAACATTCTTCCTTAAATGATATTACTCTTACTTGGATAAGGGTTTAACATTCAACATTAACTCAACACCCAACAAACAATGCAAACACAACATGCCAACTCATAATTAAAGAGTACTAAGAAGAGAACTAGTACCTTGGTCTGAAATTTCTCCGAATTAGAAGATATGTGGATATCTCTTCTTCATATCCTAATATCCTCCTCAGCTTCCCAAGTAATTTATTCAATAAATTAGTTGCTTCATAGGACTTTGACTGATGCTAGTTCCTTGGTCCTCAACTTGTGAACTTGACGATCTAAAATCTGGACCAAAAACTCTTCATAAGAAAAGCTATCCTTGATCCCAATATCTTTGGTTGGTATGTTTAATGAAGGATCTCATATGCACTTCCACAACATGGAGACGTGAAATACCGGATGATCCAATTCATAAGCTACTTTGCCAATCCTTTTGGCTATTAGATAAGGTCATATATACCGGGGAATAAGTTTCCCCTTATTACTAAATCTCATAACACCCTTCGTGGGTTAGACTTTCAAGTTAACCCAAATATCTACTTCAAACTCTAACTCCCTTCTCCTAACGCCAGTGTAGGATTTTTGATGACTCTTCACCGTTTGCAACCTCTCTTGAATCATTTTTACCTTCTTTGTAACTTGATGAACTAAATCTTGTCCTATAAATCCAGCTTCACCAACTTCAAACCATCAAATAGGAGATCTATACCTTCTCCCATAAAGATCTTCATAAGGAGCCATTTGGATTCTAGAGTGGTAAATATTGTTGTAAGAAAACTCGATGAGAGGTAGGTGATCATTCCAATTACCTTTGTAATCAATCACACAAGCCGTCAACATATGCTCTAAGGTCTAAAGAGTACGCTCTGTTTTCCCATGAGTCTGAGGATGAAATGCGGTACTTACGTTCACCTCTGAACCCAAGCCTTTTTGGAATGACTTCCAAAACTATGCAGTGAATTGCACACCTCCATCTGAATCGGAACCCTATGAAGTCTTACCACCTTTTGAAGATATAACTTAGCATAAACTTCTACTAAATGGGTAGTCCTTACCGGTAGAAAGTGGGTTGAGTTTTCTATTTTGTTGACAATCACCCAAATAGAACTATGTTGTCTGCGAGACCTTGGCAAACCTATGATGAACTTCATATTAATTATCTCCAACTTCCATTCCAGAAGTTCTATATTCTGAGCCAAACAACAGGGCCTTTTATGCTCTACTTTAACTTGTTGGCAATTTGGGCACTTAGCAACAAATTCTGCAATACCCTTCTTCATACTATTCCACCAATACACCTTTCTCAAGTCACGATACATCTTTGTGGAACCTGGATGAATGAAATATATGGAATTATGAGATTCTTTCATGATCCGCTCTTGTAGTTGATCCACTAATGGTACACACTAATGATGATTCAGCCATATTTATCACCACTAATCCTCCTTCTATGGAATCAATTACACGGAATCCTAAGCATGCAAGTCTATGCACATCTTTCACTAACTCTCTCTTTTCTTCCTCAACATGGGCGGTACTACCCATACACAACTTTCTTAAAGCATCAATAAAAACATTAGCCTTACATAGGTGATACAGAATACTCAACATGAACACCATACAAATAATGACACCATATCTTCAAAGAAAATACTACAACAACAAACTCTAAGTCGGGTTGGGTAATTCTTCTCATGAACTTTAAAATATTTGAAGGCATAAGCTATAACCTTTCCATTCTGCATTAACACACAACCCAAACCAACTCTAGATGCATCACAATACACCACTAAACCTTGAGTACCTTCTGTTGAGGTCAAAACTGAGGTAGTAGTCAAACTCTTTTTAAACTCCTAAAAGCTTTAGACCATGGAAACTTCACTATTTTCTGAGTCAAATTAGTCACAGGAGATGAAATAGACGAAAAACCCTCTACAAACCTTCCAAAATAGCCAACCAAGACCAAGAAACTCCTAATATCCGTTGGAGATGTGGGTCTATGCCAACTCTATACCGCCTCTATCTTTTGGGTATTAACTCTAATTCTATCACCGAAAACTACGTGGCCCAAAGACGCCACAAACTCAAGCCAAAACTCATATTTAGATAACTTAGCATATAAATCCTTATCTTTCAAAGTCTAATGAAATATTATGAGATGAATAGCATGATCTTTTTCATTTCTTGAATAGATTAGTACGTTATCAATCAAGATGCTAACAAATATATCTAAATAAGGGTTCAAAACACAATTCATAAGGTCCATGACCGTTGCATGTTCATTAGTTAAACTGAACAACATGACCAAAAATACATAATGACCATAAGGGTTCCTAAATGATGTCTTTGGAATATCACACTTCCGTACTTTCAACTGATCGTACCTAGATCTAAGGTCAATATTAGAAAAACATGAAGCACTCTGAAGGTGATTAAAAAATCATCAATCCTCGGAAGAGGATACTTATTCTTGATGGTAAACTTTCTCAACCAATGGTATTCTATACACATCCTAAGGGAACCATCTTTCTTTCTCTTAAATAAGATCGAAGCGCCCCAAGGTGAGACACTTGGTCGAATAAAGCCCTTATCAGGGAGATCTTTCAACTGTTCTTTAAGATCTTTCAACTCTACTATGCCATTCTATCTGACGGAATGTATGTATGATGAGTATTAAGAAAATTGCACATGCCAAAGTCTATTACTCTCTCAGGAGGGGCTCCCGGTAGATCATCTGAAAAGACTTCTGGAAACTCTTTTACTACTAGAACTAACTGAGTAAGAGGTATCTCAACATTAAGTCATTAACTCTAACTAAGTGATAGACACTCCCCTTGGAAACTAACTTTCTTTCTATAATGTATGATATAAAATGACCCTTAAATACAACTGAACTACTTTTGGCTCATCAGGAATTTGGAACTTGACTACTCGAGTACAACAATCTATTGAATCATAACAAGCATGAAGCCAATCCATACCTAGAATGACATAAAAATCTACCATTGACAACTCAATTAAATCAGCCATGGTGTCCTTGTGATTGATGGAAATGACAAAATCATGATATACTCGCTTAACTAGAATAGACTTTCCAATAGGTGTAGAAATACAAAAGGGTTCACGGAGTTTCTCTGGAATAACATCAAACTTATTTGCATCATAAGGGGTTACAAAAGATAAACTTGCTTTTGGGTCTAGCAAATCATAAACATCAAAAGTAAAGACTTTGATCATACCTATGACAATTCTGGAGAATTCTCTTTCTCATGACGACTTGTGATTTCATAAAGGCAATTTTATCCTCCGTCAGTACATGAAGTAGCTCATCTAGGTGCAGCCCTGTTTGGTGCAGCAACTGATGAAGATAGGGATATATTGTTGTGATTGCCACTAGCTTGCCAGTTCTTGGGACACTCTCTCATGAAATAACCCTCTTGGACAAACTTGAAACAACATGATTGTCAAACACGACACTTACTTGGGTGGGTTCAACCACACCTAGCCTATACAGGAGCCTATTTACCTTTTTGTGCCACACTACCTTGAGACTATGTAGGTCTAGCGCTAAAGTGTTTGGAATTGTGACCATTATACTCATTTTTCTTCTGGGTGCACGTGTACTATTAGATGATAGTGTAGGTACTTTAAGCTTTTTCTGAAAGGTCGAACATTTACATTAATTTTGCTCCTGCCAGACTCATTCCCTTTCTTAGCTTTCTTATTTCTAAATTTTCCCTATCCCTCAGCTTCTCTTCTTCAACCAATTTCACATAGACCATCAACCTTGATGTATCCATGTCCCCAATTAGCATAGTTTCCCTACCCTCCTTGCTTGATAGACTGGACAATCCATCAACAAACAGACTCATTCTACTCCATGTATCTGCAACCATCTCAGGAGCATAACGGGATAGTTGGGTGAACTTCAACCCATACTCATTAACACTTAAGGAAGTTTTCTTAAGGGTAAGAAATTCTCGTACCTTATCCTCTTTCATTTTTCGGGGGAAAGAACGCCTCAAAAATGGCTTACTCAAAATATGCCTAACTAGTCCTTGCAACATTCTTTAGTTGATATGCAGCTAGTTCAACTCACTAAGTATCAACAACATGCATAACCTCAAATACCTTTTTTGTTGCTCAGAAAAACTCTCTAAATCCTCAATAGTGTTTGAACCTATGAAACTTGAAGGATTTATCCTAAAGAACTCTCGAATGCTTGAAGTATCAATCACTTCATGTTTAACTCCTCTCTATTGCCGAAATTTGTTAGTCACAACTTGACTCAATATCCCGATAGCCTCACAAAACTTAGCATTGGTAACCTCTTTTTGGGGTTACACTTCGGGTGCATTGGGTACCACTTGCTACTCAAAATTAAGTCTAGAAGGACAAACTCTAAAAAATCTTCATGGAGGCATGATAAACATGAAAACATGCGTAAGCACATATTAGAAGAAACTTTTCATAGATCAAACTCTAACGCACAAAATGAGTGTGAAAAAAGTGAGTAATTTTCCAAAGTGTTGCAGTCTCCTAATTATAGATGTGGCACGCTTCACACCGATAACTAGGACACTACATACACGACTCCATAAAGTTTCTAGCACTGTTGAACTCTATGCTCTGATATAAAATTTGTCACACCCCGAGTCTACACCCCGGACGTGGCTGGCACTTGGAAACCATTATTGGCCCCAAGCGAAGCCTTGTCCTGGCTTACTTATTCAGCGGAAGACTTTAAGCATTATTACAATGATAAAATGCACTTACTTTATTGTTAAAGAAAATAACTTAGAATGTTTAAACGTCAACATTTAAATTGGCCAAAATTGCAATATAAGTCTTAACATATGAAATGATTATGTAAAGAAAACTGAACTGCTAATTGTCTATGAATCCTCTAAAGCAAAGAGAGATGTCATGACAGGTCCCCTAATCATCATAGCAACTGAAAATTAGAAAAGCAAATGATGAAAGAGTCCTCCAAAATGCAAGGAGGCTCAACAACGGACTCCGAGTGCTTAACATAATCTACAAGGCGCTGGATACTGATCCTAATTACATGTGACTGCATCATCTTATGATGCAGGAGAACTGGCATCACTACATTGAATGTACGATTATGCAGTTGGAATTCTAAGAACAACTTAAGCTTAAAAAGGACTCGAAAGGAACGCTTACCTTGGATTTACTCACCTCATGAATAACTCAACTCAAAATAAGAGTTTATAACAATAATAGTGCAATCGAAACAAAGAATTTAGAAGAGTAAATAACAACTCAATCAGCTAAACGTATGCAATAACAAAGTTTACTTTACTCATATATCAAAGTAATATAGTATCTGTGAGAGCTTCTCTAACCGACAACCACCACTATGAGCATAAGTGGTGATACATCGTATCTAATAATTTATGCTAAAAGAATCTTAAAGAGTCATCTAAAAAGTATGATGCTTTACTACCAATGATGACTACATGGTTCATGTAGACTTGAGTTCGTATGAACTGGCATCCCCATATCGATGCTCAATACCACTCCAAAAATATACTTAGCTCATATGTTCTCAAACAACTTCTTCCTTTTGTTTGAGATAATTACTCAAAACTTAGCGTAAAATCTCTGTTGGAATTAATCTTTCTTGTTCAAATGTGAAAACATTTTAAACTCTTGGGAATACTTACTTCCCTTATAGATTTTTGAGAAATGACTCAACTCTTTACTCTTTGCTTAACTTATTACTTAAGTCTTAGAACAAAATTAAAACGTTTGTGAAATACTTTTGTAAAACTCTAATGAGATACTTTTGACTCACTTCGTGACTTCAAAACTTGACTCTTCACATTCCTTGAATTGAATTATGAATTCAAGTATCATGATTTGTCAAAGGAAAGATCTCATGATGTTTAGGAGTGTTTTTAGATATCTAAACATGAGAAAAGATCAAAATTTCAGTGTTTGAGTGCAAGTCCACAATGCGGAGATGTATTTAAATCAAAATTTCAGTGTTTAAGTGCAAGTCCACGATGCGTAGATGTATTTAAATTTTGGTCTCAAGAATACCTTTTGAGGCATAATGGTCGGTGACCGCTGTGCGATGAGAATGGTTTTTCCCAAATATGGAGAGCAAGTCCGCGATGCGGAGCTAGTGCCCAGATTTTCTCGTCTAAATTTCTTCTTCGTTTTCTTGCCCCAATTTGCCCAAACTCGGTTCTTTTTCTTAAATTCTTTTTAGATACAAATACCTAGAAAATGTACCTAAAACCATTTCTTTTCCATCGGTATATGAAAACCGGTCCAATGGAATAGGTGCGATTTGAGTTTTTTCTAAAGAATTTTGAGAACATAAACGAGAGCTAAGGGAAACCTAGAGTTTAACATTCTTGGTACGGGGCACAACCAATAATGTGGAGAGCATTATGGGTTGTGGATTTGAAATGGCTATTATTGTACCCGTTATCATCCCTTGTTACAACTCTATAATAAACTAAACAAATAAACTTGAATACTAGTAAATTTAATCCTCAAAATAAGGTTATTCAACTATTTCTTCATATTTGCAACACTCAAAATCTTCAATGAAAACCCTCTCAAATACGAACTCTCTCTGAATCCCACTTGGAATATGATTTAGAGGAACATGGTGGTGGAAAAAGTTTCTTACATATGTTCTCCTATTTGTCACACATCAAAATGTTCCTGGATCATAAAACTTTCTTATATTACAAAAGAGGTCTCTTAAATATCAATAAATCATTCTATCAAACAACTTACCATTTTATGTTGCATCTCAATGAAAAGATCAAGATTGAATGTTGACATCTTAAACTTCAATAAAACTCTTAATGTTATTACAAATTAGTAGGAGTTGATTAGTAGTAGCATTAAGATTTCCAGAACGCCATTCAGAGGTTGGCTAAGAGTGTGGCCAACTACAATATTCAGCGGGTTCCAGTTTAGGCAAATTCTAATGTTGGGTCAGCAGCAGCTAGAGTGCAAGATTTTGTTAGGATATATCCGCCAGAGTTCTTAGGATTGCAGATTTGTGAGGATCCCTAAAACTTCATTGATGAGATCAAGAAGAGCTTTAAAGTGATGTATGTAATTGGGAATGATTGGGTTGAGTTAGAATCTTACCAACTCAACGATGTGTCTCATATCTAGTATAATCAATGGAATGAGATTAGGGGCACATATGCAACTCCTATTACTTGGGATTGCTTTAATGAGAACTTTTTGGACAGGTTTTCCCTAGAGAGCTAAAGGAAGGCAAAAGCTCAGTAATTCATGAACTTAAGACAAGGTAGAATAACAGTCCAAGAGTATGGGCTCAAGTTTACCCAACTCTCCTGGTATGCTCCTCACATGGTTGCTGATTTCAGGGCTCAGATGAAAAAGTTTCTATATAGAGTGTCAGACTTGGTGAAAACAAAGTGTAGAAATGCAATGCTGCTTGAAAATATGATCATATCTAGGCTCATGAATCATGCTCAGCAGCTTGAGGGTAATAAGCTTAAGGAAAATGCTAAGGAGAACAAGAAGGCTAGTAGTGGAAAGCATTAGTATTCTCAATAGAAAATTGGGTGGTGGAAATTGCTCGCAGGGTCAATAGGAATTTTCAGCTCCAACACCTTTATCAGCTAGTATACCATCCTCCAAGTTGAGAAAACATATAAAAGGCAGGGCATCAGTCTCTATGTCAATCTAGTCACAGGTTGAGGGATCGTGCTCCTAAATAGTGTCAAGAAGGAAATAATGGTAGAGCATAGTCTACAAATTCAGTAGCACATGCAGGTCGCCCGACTCAGCAGGGTAACTCATCTAGTACAGGTGTCAGACAACGCTAGAAAAAGCTTTATGCTCTTCAGTCTCGCTAGGATCATGAAGATTCTCATGATGTATTCACTGGTACGTTAAGAGTCTTTTATCTTGATGCTTATTCTTTATTAGATCTATGGGATACTCTTTCCTTTGTCACTCTTTATGTAGCAGTTAAGTTTATTGTTAGTCCAGAAACCCTCTCAGAACCTTTCTGAGTCTCTAGGTGACCTTGTTATTGCTAGACAGGTATACAAAAATTTCCCAGTCACAATCTCTCAAAAATTCACCTCAACAGAACTTGTAGAGTTAAAAATGATATACTTCTATGTCATTCTAGGCATTGATTGGTTACATTCCTGGTATGCCTTATTCCATTGTATAACTAGGATTGTTCTTTTTCAGTTTCCAGACGAACCAATCTTAGAATATAAGGGTAGTAGATTAGTGCCTATGGGTCGATTCATTTCTTACCTTAAGGCTAGAAATATGATATCTAAGGGTTATCTCTATTATCTAGTTCAGGTTAAGGATTCAAGCTCCTAATCCCCAACTCTTGATTCAGTTTCTGTAGTTAATGAGTTACCAGAAGATCTTCCTGGAGTTCTTATTGAAAGGGAAATCGACTTTGGAATTAATATCCTTCTAGATACCCAACCTATTTCTATTCCTTTTTACAGAATGTTTCCAGCCGAGCTTAGGGAATTGAAAGAGCAGTTGAAAGACCATTTAGATAAGGGCTTTCATCAGACTTAGTATTTTTCCATGGGCTGCACTAGTGTTGTTCCTGAAAAAGAAAAATGGTTCTCTCAGAATGTGCATTGACTATAGGATGTTTAACAAGGTCACAATAAAGACTAACTACCCTATCCCTAGTACTGATGACTTGTTTGACTAACTTCAGGGTGCTAGTCATTTCTCAAGGATAAACCTAATATCGAGTTATCTCAGCTAAAGGTTAGATATAGTGACATTCCGAAGATAACCTTAAAAACTCAGTATGGTCATGATGAATATGTACTTGTGTCTTTTGGACTAACCAATGCTCGTACACATTTCATGGATCTGATGAACAAACTGGTCAAGCAATACTTGGACCTGTTTATTATCGTATTTATTGTTGATATCTTCATTTACTCTAGAAATGAGAAGGAAGATGCGAGTCATCTGAGTGTTATTTTGCAAAATCTCAAAGATCGCCAGTTATTCGCCAAATTTAACAAGTGTGAGTTTTGGTTACAAACAGTAGCTTTCCTTGGGCATATAGTATCCACTGAAGAGATCTGAGCGGATTCCTAGAAAATAGAAGCAGTAAACCAATGGCCTAGACCTACCTCTCCTATAGATATCTGAAGTTTCTTGGATCTAGATGGTTATTACAGAAGGCTCGTGGAATGATTTTCATCCATAGCCTCTCCATTAAGTAAGTTCACTTAGAAAAAGGCTAAGTTTCAGTGGTCAGATGATTGCGATAAAAGTTTCACACAACTAAAACTAAGTTGACTATAGCTTATGTGTTGGTATTTTGACTCTACTATAGGTTTTAAATGGTTATGTGATTTATTATGATGCATCCTGATTCGGCCTAGGTTGTGTGGTGATGGAACGAGGTAAGGTTAAAACTAATGCTTCTAGAAAGCTTAAGGTGCATAAGAAGAACTATCTGACTCATGACCTCAAGTTTGCTGCACTGGTGTTTGCACTCAATATTTGGAGACACTACTTGTATGGTGTTCATGTAGATGTGTTCACTGACCATAAGAGCCTTCAATATGTATTCACCCAAAAGAGTTGAATCTGCCCTAGAGAAGATAGCTTGAGTTTCTCAAGGATTATGACATGAGTGTGCATTACCGTTCAGGTAAGGCAAATGTAGTAGAAGATACCCTATGGGTAGTGTAGCACATATTGAGGATTAAATAAAAGAGATATCAAAGGATAGTCATAGCCTTTCTCTTTTAGGGGTTCATTCTATGAACATATCAGATAGTGGTGTGAACGTTCAGAATGGATCAAAATCTTCATTAGTAGTCGAGGTTAAGGAAAAGCAAGACAGTGATCCGACATTTTTAGAACTTAAGGTTGCAGTCCATTAACAGAGGGTTGAAGTATTCTCCCAAGGGAGAGATGGAGTGCTTTTCTATTAGGGTCAACTCCGTGTTCCTAATGCAGGTGAGTTGAGACAACATATTATTGTAGAATCCCATAACTCCAGGTATTATATTCATCTACGGTGCCACTAATATGTACCACGATCTGCGGGAAGTCTATTGGTGGAATGATATAAAAAGAGATATAGCAGATTTTATGGCTAAGTGTCCCAATTGCTACAATGTGAAGGAAGAACATCAGGAACTAAGAGGATGGCTCAAGAGATTGACATTCCTAAGTGATCAACTTGGATTTCATCACTGATTTACCTTGTACTCGCAGACAACATGACTCCGCTTGGGTGATTTTTTACAGAGTTACTAAGTCTTCACGCTTTATGGCGGTTAAGACTACAGATTTGGCAGAGGGCTACACCAACCTTTACATTAATGAGATAGTCAGGTTGCATGGGGTTCCTTTTGTCTATTATCTCAGATAGAGATCCTCAATTTACCTCTCATTTCTAGAAGTCATTTCAGAAAGGTCTTGGTACTCAGGTTAATTTTAGCACCACATTTCATCCACAGACGGATGGTCAAGTAGAATTTACCTTACAAACCTTAGAGGAAATGTTTACATCTTGTGTTATCGATTTCAAGGGTAGTTGGGATGATCACCTTCCTACTATTAAGTTCACCTATAATAATCGTTATCATTCCATCATTCAGATGACTCCTTTTGAGACATTGTATGGACATAGATGTAGATCTCTTGTTGGTTGGTTTGAAGTAGGTGAAGCAGCCTTGATATGTTCAGATTCAATCCTCTATGCTACAGAGAAAGTTCAACTCATTAGAGATAGACTTAAAGATAGCCTAAAGTCACAAGAAGTCTTATGCAGATATAAGGAGAAGGGGACTAAAGTTCCAAGTTGATGATTGACTTTTATTGAAAGAGTCCCCTATGAAAGGGGTGATGAAATTTGGTAAGAAAGGGAAGCTCAGTCCTATATATGTAGGCCCTTACAAGATTCTGAAAAGGATTGGTGAAGTGGCGTATGAGTTAGAGTTGCCAGCAGAACTAGAAGCAATGCATCTAGTCTTTCACAATTCACTATTGAAGAAGTGTGTGGGTAATCCAACATCCGTAGTGCCATTAGAGAGTGTGGCTGTGAAAGATAGTCTTTCCTATGAGGATGTACCAGTTCAGATTCTTGATCGTCAAGTTAGGAGATTGAGAAACAAACAAGTTGCTTCAGTCAAGGTTTTTTAGGGAGCTACTTGGGAAGCAGAAGCACCCATGAAATCCAAGTACCCTCACCTCTTTACTTCCGATTTCACTCCATCTTAAGGTATTAGTTCCTCTTCATTTTTTAGTCATTGATGCATGAATTTAGTCCCGGTATCATGTTCCTTAAGTTCATACTTGCATTTTCAGCGTATTTGCATGTTCTTTTAACTTAGTTCAGTCAGAAATCAGTCTTCACTTATTAGTGGTAGGGTTGTAGCTGTTTCCCTCCTTTTCAGATAGTTTATCCTTCATTCGATGAAGAATGATCCTAAAGGGGAGATATTGTAATACCTCAAAAACCAGGACTAATATTGTTTTGGAAAACCACCTGAAGTAGTGAACCACGATAGGGTTATTCGATCGTAATAGGGTCCACAAGATGTTGACCTTCCCGTGGTCATGACTTGGAAGTGATCACCAGGCCCAGACATCATACCACTGTCACCTTTACGGTTGAGTGTTCTTGATTACAAGACGTGGTGATGCTCGTAGAGTCTAGATAATAGCCCCCTTGGCCATCCCTTATACCCCCACGCCCAAGTGAAGACCACGAGGACCTTCACGGTCTATGGTCTTTCACACGAGTCGCGAAAAGATACGTAGAATCGAGGTAGTATCCCCCTTGTTTCCATCCATTAGACTCCCACACCATGTGAAGACCACAAATACTTTCACAATTCGTGGTCCTTCACACGGGTCGTGGGAGTGTCAGTGAAGGCTAACCAGTAAGATTCTTAGACCAGAGCCTCCACACCTCAGCCCAAGTGAGACAACGCAGACCTTCATTGTATGTGGTCCTCCACCGCGGTCCGTGATTGTGGCTCATGAGTCAAGCCTTTGAAACAACACGACCAAGTGAAGACAACAGGGGCCTTCACGGACAGTGGTCCCTTTCACGGTTTGTGAAAGGGGCCATGGGTATCCCCGTCTACAACTCAAGTCAAGGGTCTTTTGGTACTTTTCTATTTTATTGGACCCTAAACTACATCATTTTCACCCTAGATTTGTTCAGTTTGAGCCTAGAAACATAACTAGAACTTACCTAAGTCAAATCATTCATTCAAACTTAGAAAATTAGAATTTGGAGAGAAGAAAGAGGCGACCAAACACAGATCAAGAACGCAACGAGATTTCCATCCATTCTAGCCCCAAAATCTAAGAAATTCTCTTTGGAGTTCATCACAGGTATGTGGGATTGCACTAGTGGTTTCCTTTCGCCCATTAAGTCCCTAGATTTCAGTCAAATTCTTAATTCCCTATGATGTACCGTGGTTTCTCGATGTTTTCAATGCTTTTTCCTTAATAGTTGTGTGTCTAGAGCTTTATTGTAGTAGTTTTAACATGTTTTTGTCATTGCTTTGCAGGAAAGATGTCCAAACCCAAAGCGCAGAAAGCAGCTGAGATTTAGTGCAGAGGTGACCCACGAAGGCCATCGAAGGTCCGTCGTTCCATCAACGGACCATAGATGGTGAGTGTCGACTGATAATTTGGGCATCTGGAGAAAATCAGTGAAATCTGATCAAATGTGGGGCTATGGAAGGATCGACAATTCATCGATTGATCGATGGACCATCTTGTTGAATCGTCGATAAGTTTAGAGATAGTCCCAATACCCAAAGTTGAAGAAAGTCTAAGTATGGAACGACGGAAGGCGTCGTTGAACCATAGACACATCGACAGACCATGCTGTTGGTCCGTCGATTGATACATAGAGGATGCACATTTAAGGATAAAAAAGATCCTAAGTCTGGATTGACGGAGGCAATCGACGGCCCGTCGTTTCATCGACGGACCGTCTGTGGGGTCGCGATAACAACCGCGTTTACAACTTTCCTTATTTTAATTTCTTTTAATTAGGACAATGTTTTCAATAAATAGAATGTAAAACCTCGTTTTTGGGGTTGGATTCTATTACTATTGTTCTTAGTTTGTGTTTGGAGATTGAGTTTTGCAACTTTGGCATTAATACAATTTAGGGATTTGGTTTTCAAGTGATTTCTTGTTATTTCAAGTTGATTTTCTGGATTTTATTCGAATTGTCAAAGTAAGTTCATGTTTTATTGTTTAACAACTATGAATTGTGTTCATATATGCATGCGTAACTAAATCCACAACTAGGGTTGTGGGAACCATGGGTGATTAACAAAGTAATCATAGCTTAATAATAATTCTCAAATAGGTTATTGCATGTATTGATAATTCTTCATTTAGAAGTCTGCACGCATTAGAACTCGCCTTGTTGCTATTTGTCGGACCAAGGAGGTAGTTAAAAAGAAATGAATTATCAACATAAATTTAGTGGGATACTATCTAATAGGATAGTCTCGATTGGTGCGAAGTACTAAGTAAGCCATACTTTGAATATGATACTTAATATGAAGTAAAGGTAAGGGTTAGTAGCTTATACATACGTAGCCGGACCAAGGTACGGGTTTAAATTCTCTAAATGCCGGACCAAGGATTTAGAGATACCTAACTTATCACTCTGCATGCAAAACACTAGGGAACAATTGTTATAGCTAGGAATACAGCATTATGAACCTATGGGATATTAAAGAATTTTGTTTCACAACCCCCCCCCCCTTTAATTACCTTATTTCAGAAAGAACTTTCTTAAATAGAGGTAGTTGTACATTGAAGTTAAGTCTAAACCATTTTTCTCGTGGGATCGACCCCAACCTAATGGTTGGGTTCTTTACTTGATACGACCGCTTATACTTCTTTATTGAGGTGTAATTTGAGCGTATCAAAATTTTGGTGCATTTGCCGGGAAAAGTGACTTTTAGATTAACCTGAATAACATTACTGAAGTTTAGTCAATGATTTCTTGATTTTACTTTTTCTTTTGTTTTTGTTTTTCTCAGGTCTAGATCTAGTGTATACCAAGTACACGGAGCCGTGGAGAATTGCTAATTCCACTCGACCCTTGTGACGACCCCCAAGTACACCCTAGAAGTTAGAGAATCCTTGAGTCACCACATGGCAAATGAGACATCAAGAAGTCTCACTTGAGCCACTCGTACCTTCCATTGCATTATAAATATTCTAAAACGAGTAAGAATTTAAAACTTTCTTCACACACGAAGAACTATTTCTATAATCAATACGCAAGCGGAAGACTTTCATTAAAACATTAAACCTTTACAATATACCCTTGAACCATCTAAACTTTGGAGTATGCAACACTTGTGACTAAGCCCATACAAGAACTAAAATAAAGACTAAGACGCAAGGGAACATGTGGATATTCTCCTTGAATTGATGAAGACTCACCAATACTTCATCTTCAACCCTTAGGAACCTATCCATCCTTCATGGCACATCAAGACTTCCAATTCCCTACACTTTAGTCAAAAAGGTAAAGAAGGGGTTAGCACATTAGATGTACTAAGATGGAAGCCATGCAAAAACCATGAAAAAGGGACATTTAGTAAGTAGCATGCTTTTCATGAATTTTGTATAAAACATCGTACTATAAGCATAAGAACAACATTTAACATCTTAGGAACACATAAGAAATCATTTAAACAATTATTAACATTTTTAAGGACACTTTACAATGAACTATTTCACTGTACCGTGAACTCCTTCACTGTTACAGCGAAGTTCCTTAATGTCACCTTAGGTATTAGTTAATATGTAATTCTCTCACTAAAAGCTATCCTAAGACTCACTTAAACAACACAAAGAGAGCCCACCCATACACCCTCTCTAAGCATTCCTAAATGATCCTTAATACCACCTATAACGAGGCACACACACTTACAATACATCAAGCACATGAACATGAGATTCTCCTACCAAAGGTTATTCTAAGGTTCACTTGAGTGAGTTGTGAAGCGACCGCCCATACAATCCCTTTCACACACACTCAAGGGTTCCTATAGACTACATAAGATATAACCATTTTCACTTAATACCATAGCATACATAAAACATCACATTCTTCTTTCAAAGGTTATCAAAAAACCTACTCAAGTAACTCAAGAAGAGAATGTCCATAATTGACCTCTTCAAGATTACCTAAGTAATCCTTAAGACTTAACTAAGTTTGGACCATGCCCACATAATCAATCAATTTCCTTAACTAGAATCATTATTATAACTTATATAAGTAAGAGATGAAGTGACCATTCCTTTGGCCCCTTCATACCTTAACTAGAAAACCCTTAACTACGCTAGATAAGTACTTATTCATTTAATATGGTTTCTTATCTTAAGTCATTACATTCCTTAGTTCATTTAAGAGACATTCATCACACAAGGAAATTCAAGTAATGGTCTTGGAGAAGACCTAGGGACTCTCACTAACATCTTCGAAGCCTATTGTGCAATGTCTAGATAGCGTCCCATACCACCACCTAAATATCATAGAACTTCTCCAATACTAGTAGGTATCCCACATGATGAGAATAGGCAATAACCAACATAGACCATGATAGCAAAGCATGGAATCCGGAGTTGTAACCTACTCCGATAGAGGGTGTTCTACTTGGCATTGGTAGAACGTGGACAAATTCCATGTAGACACATGGTTAAGGAATATGAAGGGCTTACTTTGTATTACTAGACTCATCCTTTAACTAGATCTACTTCCCTTACCATACTCATTCGTTTCTAGCCTTTGTTCTCATAGATTAATTCACATTAAGGTTCATACAAAATGGTTCCATATCAAGTTCATAACACAATTACATTTACCATACCAAAGAGGTCCCCTAGGGCTTCCTTACAATGGCGACAAGAAGCTCATCATGAATTTCCTAAGGATTGATATGATGTCGTTCCGGCCAATCAACCTTAAGTCCATCATTCATTATAATCAGGATACCATTACGACTTTCGACTTCAAGTTTCAGAACCTTACCACTAGGTTCAAGGTTTCACATAAAGAACCTTCTTATCATCATTCAAGGTCTCACATATCATTCATACATTCAATTCTAAGAGGCTTTATCATCCTAAGTCAAGACATCTCGTATTCACATTCATACAAGAATCAAGAGAGGGACTTAAGTCTATCTAAACAAGACACATCATTAGTTCACTTTATCACATATAGCATATCATATTCAAGAAACACATAGGCACAACCATCATCTTTTATGTCACCCTATACACTACTATAACATCATCTATATAACCATCATAAACTCATATAGTCAAGTAGCAACAATCATGCATCAACTCTAAGACTACACACATGAACATAGTCATTAGTTTAACATCATCACCTAAATAGCATCGGTAAGAGAAACACATACTTTCACATTACTTCACATATATGTACATATTATCATACTTCACATAATCAACTACACAAATCATCATAATACTTCAAGTAGTGCCGACAAGGCCATGACATCATAATAAATAAAGTAACGCCGACAAGGACACATCATTCACATAAAACAACCACCATAAGTGGGCCATACATATCACACATAATCAAGAGCTAAATCAAAATATCTATACACAATACTAAGAGAGTTAGGGCAGCGTACCACCCATTTAATCTCACCACTTCAATCCAAAGTTAAATCATCCAATTCGATACCACAATGCCCTTACCCATGGCCATGAACATAAATTCAATACAATAACAATAATATTTAATGAATCTAGGTCAATTCAATATAGATTTGTTAATCTAAGACAACCTAAACATCAATTGAATACACTCCTAACATCATTCAATAGCCCATAGAAAACTACACTAGAATCTATAAGCATTATGTCAATATCAATTCAATATGCTTAATATACAATAGATCTAAGAGTATTAATTACTCAATTGATAAAATTGAAACAGCCTATAAACCATATAATCATAATCTATACATAAATCAAAAGCCCATAACAATCTATACATCAATTGATTAATATCAAAGCATGACCAATTCCTCTATATTTTAGTCAAATTTAGAGATTTAAGAAGATCAAGGGTTCATGGAGAATTTCATTCGATAACATCAATTATAAATCAATAACATCATATCTTAAGGTTTGAAAATGTTTCATGCAAGAACCCAAGACTTAGAGTAAAAATTGGACTTTCATCTTTTTTTTGAAATCTTTGAAAATCATCTTTGAAATTGGTTCTAAGGTGATAGCAATCCTTAGATAAAGAACTTCCATACCTTATTAGAAGAACCCAATGATAATTGAAGAAGAAACTCCATTGAAGATCCATCTTCAAGCTCCATCTTCATCTTTAGCTGTCATGGAGATTTTTGGAGAAACTTTAGGAAGGAAAGGGTTTTTATCTTAGTGCTAGGGTTTAAATGAGAGTTTAATGACTTATATACTCTTAAAATACCCATAAACACTCAAAACAATTGTCCTCCTATTTTATAAGACTTGGGGTTAATTTCCCAAACCCCCAAGCCTTAACAGAAAATTACAGGCAGTTTCACAGCACCATCGACGGTCCGTGGGTGAGACCACGCCCCTTCGATGGGGTCTTGTTGGTTGCTCCTGCAGCTTCTCCACTTGTAGAGTTGTAGGCTCCATCAACGCCCCAAGTCGATGAGCCATCGTTCCATCGAATTGCCATCGTTTGGGTTGTCGTTTGGCAGTGCATGCAAGCTGTCATGAAACTTCAAGTCTTGAGTTGGGGTCCTCCTCTAGGGACCCTTTTGGGTCTTAGGTAGGGTCGTACCCAGACGTTAAACCTTCAAAAATGTACGTCTAGGTATTAGGAACATCTCCAAACAAGTTCAACATCAAACAAGCCACACAACATGCTAAAACACATCAAAACTCACAAGGACGTCTAAAGGCTATCTTTCAAACATCACCGTACGTTCTTGGACGTTTGACCTCCACACTTCACAAAACCTGACACACAGACTATTAACACCATAATAACTTATTTAAGAACCTCATAACCTCATGAATTACACATAAACACATAAAACACATATGAGGCACATAGGTGACTTAGTCGTCGAACGTCTTGATCGTCCCTTGACGTTTGACTTCCAATGCACCTACACTCTTAGACACTCCCTCTATACCACATTATAGACCAATTTAGGACCATTTACAATCATTACAACCACGTTAGGCTCTAGCTTCATCGAAGTCATTTTCAAGATCTTTCAATCTCCCCCACTTGGACAACATTCGTCCTCGAATGACACTTGCCACTCTCCGAACACTTTCAAGTATAGAGATTAAATTATCAGCTCATAACCATACCATATAACACAAAATCAAGAACAAAACATCAATTTCACATAATCAAGAGATTCACAACACAACAAGAAACTAGAATAGATTCTACAACTCATCATGCAATGAAACTCACATCCTTCATTCCAAATAACAAAAAAAAACTCATTTTATATTCATTATCATAGTCATATACATCAGTTCTAACCACATTATAAAAAATTAACATCAAATAATGAATTAGTCATTTTTTTCAAAACCTTAAAGTGAGCAGAAATACCTAGCAACTTTACAGCGAACATGTTTCACAATCTAATAATGTAACACTTAAGACATTCCTTATAAATGCTCAACAAACCAATCTCATATAACAATTTAGACATGCTCACTATTCATTTGTGTGAAACAATTAGCAACTTACACTAGATGCACATGAGTCATGAAGAAGATATCATGCATGAAAACTCAGTTTCTCATTCAACAAAACTTTAGTCAAAACATGCATATCATGAGGAGAATGTTTGGAACTCATTTTTCACAAAAGACTCCTACATAATTCAAGGTACTAAGAACTCTTTGTTTTAGGCTTGAATAAACCACATAAATAAAGGTTAAGAGTACCTTTTCTCATGACATCCATACTCTTCACTACACTCCCCCACTTAGGAGGAACCCATTCTAAGGTCAACATAACCTCTACAACAAGGAACTCCCTTAAGGCACCTTAAACGTTACTAATACTTTCTCACCCAAAGTCTAGCTCATAAAAACTAAAGACAATCAAAGGTTCAACCATCTAACCACTACATTCCCCTTATTAGGCGAAACTCACAATACTCTTTTAAATTTCTTCAACTTCCTTTCTATGGTTGGGTCTTAAAAAACTTCAAACAACCTCAACAGCCACTCCTTTACATTTCTAACTCTATATCTTACCATTCTTTCCAAATATACTACACTTCAAAAGGTAACTAAACCAAGCTAAGGTCATCAACACCATCTTTCACACCTCATTCAACAAGTCACATTCCATCTTTTCTCTCCCTCAACCCAATCTTCATAAAGTCACACTTAAATGACCAAACACATAAGGTAGACAAGGGATAGACACCATATACAGAACTGTTAGGCGCGATAGATGAATGAAGAAGTGAAGCATTTCCTAGCACCCAATAGCCTTCTATTCATAATGTGGTGCGCTTCAGATTATAAACAAGACTCTACTAGATGTGGTTCATGAGACAACTAAGACACTCCCAAACCATATGCTCTGATACCAAGTTTGTAACTAAGGGAAGTCCTAGGAGATTGCTCTGATACACTCCTAGTAACATCATATATCATAAACATTATGCTTAGTGTAGGTGGGGTTATGGGACTTTACCTATGCATTGCACAAGTGGCACTTGAGGGAAGTCCTAGGAAGGTGTTCTAATGTTTGTGTCTATGAATATGTCTTTATGCATGACTTTGTAGTATTGATCTACTTGTTATAAAGATGTGCATGGCATGAGTCTATATGCATGATGTTGATCTTATTGACTATATGATGAAGGTCTTGATTGACATAAATGAAGTTGTCTTCTCTTACTATGTTAATGTATGATTTGGATGTAAAGGCTTGTGGTCTCATGATAGGTTCACTAAGTATGTGTTAGGTTATGGGGCTTTACATCTACATTGCACTAGTAGACTTAGATTGGGGGCATGATTTAAGTCTTATAAGGTTCCACGTGAAGTAAAATAAGTATATGTGCATAATGACTAGGAGTTCACTCTAATGTCCTGATGGTCTTGGCTTAACTATGTCTATGTTGTACTATACTTCTACGATGGTATGTGTTGTCTCGTGTAGATTGTATGTATAGTTTCCTTGTGACCATAAGGTGATGCATTTCACCAAGTATCACTAGAGTGTTACTTGGGAGGTGAATGAATAAAAGAAAGAAATGTTCACTGTAAAGTAGGAATAACTCACTGTAATGTGACTTGAAAATGTAATAAATTCTATATGTGATCTTATGAAATGTTTGGCCTTTGAATATGTTTATATGAAGCATGTGAATGATATAAATGCTATTGGATAAAGGTTTTATGAAGATTTACTTAAAAAGGCATGAAGTATGATTTCAAGAATGTCCCTTTTAAATATATATTTTTGCATGGTTGCCATACTTAGTGCATTCTTCTATTAATCCCATTCTTCTCTACTTTTTACACAAAATGTAGGTTATGGATGCTTAAAGGATGTCTTGAATGGTGAAGAGCTTGATAGATGATTCCAAGCTCAATGAAAGGAATCCTTAAGTTCAAGGATCTCCTACTTATGTCTTTACTGTAAAGTGTTTAAATATTGTATAGTTATGAAATGTGTCTTAAGGGCTGTGTCCCTAATGTATTCTACTGTTGCTTAAGTTTAAGATGGCAAAGATACTTAAGGTCTAAGTATGAAATATGATATTTTTATATATATGAAATAAAGTTTCTAGCATATGATGTGCTATGAAAAGTTTTAAATTTTCCATTAAATTTACTATGTCAATGCGATAAATGATAACTATGGGCTTGTATAAGACCTCCGCGAGGTCAAGTACGCCATGTTACTTCTAGGGGGTGCTACCCGGATGTGACAAACGTGGTATCAGAGCATCAGGTTTATAAAGTGGTTTTAGGTTCTAAAAGTCTCATATTGCCACGTCTAGTAGAGTCTCTTGTTCATTGATGGTAAGTCGCGACATCATCAAATGATATGAGAGGCTATAAGATGCTAGAGTTTCCCTTCTTCATCATTCTCATATCGTGCCATAGAACTTAACTCTATGAGATCTCTTTCTTATCTTTTCTTGTCCGATGGTCTTTTAGATGTGATTGCTTGGATTAGATGGTATCTTATATGCTTGAGGGATAGAAGGTGAGTTAATGCTAATGTGGTATTATGGTTTGATTAGTATGTGTGAAGGTGAATTTTGGCATGATGTGATGCCATTTATGGCTATGTATGAGACTTAGGTGAAATAGCATGTTATGTTGAGAAATGTATGTCATGATATGATTAAAGCATGGAATGGTGTGACACTACATGATTCTACATGATGGTAGCCTAATATTATGATTTGATCTTGAAATGTTTAGTGACTACCTATGATAGCATGATACCCTAAGAATATGTGCCTAAAAACTGTTCAATGTTTCCTTTTGTATATATGTGGTCCTTGCTAAGTTTCCTAGTATGGATTGGAGTCCTTTATATATACTTGATCCTAGGTGTGAAGGTAGTATGCTTGTCTTGATAAGGTGATGATGTGGGTTTTAGTGACCTAGAAGTCACCTTACTGTAATGTCTAAATAAAAAGAAGAAATTTTATGGCTAAATCTCCTTGTTGTTTTCCCCTAATGTTGTGTGACCTTGGTGTCTATTGTATGGTATGAAAACCTTATGTGGTTGAATGAGATGACTTAACTTGATGATTGGGGATAATTTGCATAGATGATAAGGTTTAGAAGGCCTTAGTTGACTTACTGTAATTCCTTTATTGGTTGATAACTAAAATCCTCTTGAAAAATTGGGTTAAGTTGCTCTTAATTGGGTTTACCCTAAGTTGGGGATGGTGATGAAATGGTAAGGTTGTAGATATTTCTACTTTGTCCTTCTATTTTTGCTTGAACTTGAATATAATTAAGTCTTGATGAATTTGGTCATGAATAGAGTTTTGCATAAAGTATGAATTGCATGAACTTTATATGTTTGGTATGTACTGATTGACATCACTTTAAAGACCTTGTGAATATTCCAAGGTGCATGAATGGAAATTTTTAAAATTTCATGGTTTTCTCATGATTGAATTGCATCTTAACATGGTAAATGTGCATCTTAACATGCTAATTGTGCATTTGACTTCATGAGATAAGTAAGAAACTTGGTTTTAGTCACTTTTAATATGTAAGGTTTATCCTTATAATGAAAAGTTGAGTCTCTTTAAAATGAAGTGTGTAGTCTCTTGAAAACTATGTGACTTGTATGGTTTGGAAAGCATGATTGTAGGCTCACTCTTAAAAGATGAAAGCATGTGTAGCTAAGTGTGCATGTGTGTGCTTATGATTTGTGTTATTTTTCCCAATGATGCTTACTCAAAAGACTAATGTTATGCTAGAAATTGAGATTTTGTGAAATGGCTTCCTAATTGTTGTGATGTATTTGGTGTGACTTACCATTTAGACTTTACTAGGAAGAAAATATGAGCATGCCTTAGTTTAAAAGTTGAGAAATTCTCATGTTACAGTAAAGATGATCTTTGTGCAATTACTTGGGTATGAACTCATGATACATGTAAGTGTGTTGAGGAGAAGGACATTCCTCCATGCACACCACTAAACATGGTATTGTTGAGTGTAACCTTCATGGCACTAGGTCTAACTAATAAAGATCTTTGTTCATTCAATTAACGCAAGTCTATGTGCATTCAAATATGAGTGATTAAATGGGTTTTTGAGTATTTTTGTAATCTACCTATGTATGGCCTTACATGATGAGCTCTTAATAAAATGAAGTGTAATGACCATGTTATGATTAGGAGAAGGATGTTCCTCCTATGAAAATAATTAGAGCCTTGTAATTTATGCATTAAAAGTAAGGGAACTGCAGTCTTGCTTACTTGTGTGCATTGAGTGCTAAGTGAATTGAAGTTGTGTTCCTTTTAAGTTTGGTGAATTAACTTCTATGTTACTATTTTATTAATATTATGAACTTCTCTATGATGAATTTAAGTCCTTGATGTGATCAAAGTGTTCTAAGTGTCATTCGAGGATGAATGTTTCCAAGTGGGGGATATTGTAAGACCCCCAAAATGATTTAGGGTGTCTAGATCCTAACATGTTGGTCTTAAAGTTTTAAGGTCCTAAAATTACTTATGATATGGTTTAGAGGCAGTGTGTAAAGTTTGAGGTAATTTGGAAGTAATATGTCAAGGGACGACCAAGACGTTCGACGACTAGTCACCTATGTGCCTCATATGTCTATACGTGTTTATAATTGTATGAAATGAGCTTATGAAGTCTTAAAATGAGATGTTTTATGGTAGTATATGAAGTTTGGTGAAGTCTGGAGGTCAAACGTCCAAGAATTTCCAAGACGTTCGAAAGATAGCCTTGAGACATGCATGTGTGTGTCTTGATGGGGCCTTGCATGTTTGGACGAGTTGTGAGTATTTGTTTTGGGTGAAACTCATGTGGGAGGTCTAAAACTTGTTAAGGGTTGTATTTACGTTGGAAATGTCCTGGTACGACTTAAAAAGTTCCCCACAAAAGGGCCCACAAGAAGGACCCAAGACTGGTCGAGACACTGTCTTGGCAGTGTCAATCGACTGAACCAAACGACGGCTAGTTGGTTGAACAACGTCCCATAGGTGAGGTAACTTCGATTTACACTTATCCTGGGAAAGTATCAACCCAAAAACAGGCCAAGGATCAATTGACGAAAGCCAAAGGACGGCCAGTCGATTGACCAACGGCCACTCGATGGTCATCCATCGATAGTGGCCTGCAACACTGTCTTGCGAACTGTTTTATTTAAGGGGTGAATGGTAAATTCACCCCACGTCCTAAACTGACTCTAATTGAATAATTTACCTTTTTTTGGGTGTAGTTAAGGGATCAAACACGTGAACAACCCATTCCCAATCCCTTCTCACGAAGTTGAACCTTCCCTCCAAAACCAATTCTCTCTAGAAACCTCCATTGTTGTTGAAGCTCAAGAACAGCTTGTAGATTGGATTCTCATGGGTTATTAATCAAGTTTTAAAGGTTTTAAACTAGATAAAGGTATGGTGATCCTTCATCTCTAATTAACCTTTCACATGGAGAGTTCTTCTCAAAGTTTTCAAAGAGATTTATTGATCAAACGTTCAATCTTTCAATCTAGCCATGGGTTCTTCCTAAAAACATTTTAAATGGTTAAATCATGATAAATTGATGTTAATGTATTGTTTTTAACATGAATTTGAATCCAATTGCATTATGAACCCATGTCCCTTCCTAATTCAATTTAGCCCTTGCATGAGAATTGTGATCATGGCTTGTTAATGGTAGATTTGTGATTCTCTTACGTTGAATTTCTTATATATACTGTTATTTATGTGAATTGATTATGATTTGATGATGAAGGATCATGTGGATCAATGTATGAATATTTGAGCATGCCTAGCCTAGCTATCAATGTGATCACTGTAATGTTGGCCTTTGATGAATAAAAGTGTATTTCGATTATTGTTGTGGTTCTAGTAGATACTTCCTTAGACTAATAATTTGATTAAATTGTGAATATAAATGTGGTATGATCAAAGTAAAGAAGGCCTGGTATTAATGGATCTATGTGCTTCTAAGCTATTGAGTAATAACTTGTGATCACTGTAAAATTGGTCCTTAATTGTATAAAAGTGGATTTTGAGTATGTTTATATTCTTAGGTCTACTGTATAGAATGTGTATTGATGATGAATTATGTTATGTTGGATCAATGCGGACTGATACTTAAAGAACTTGAGCTCTACTTCTTATTGAGTGTTAAGTATGGTATTCACTGTGACATGGACTCTATAATACATAATTGTGGAACTCATCCACTGCCCTAGGTTGATAAGATTAATGAAATATGATTTATAATTCATGCAAGTAAAATTGGGTAATGGTTTAAGTTCTTTTACCTTCTAGTATATTAATGTGTTGTACTAGTTGTAGCATGATCTTGTAGTAGCTTATACTTGATTTCATGTATGATTATGGAACTTTAGATACTTCCCTATACTTGATTTATTGATGAAAGAGTAGTAATGGTCAATGATGACCAAAGGCTAAAGGTTTGGTAAGAATAATTCTACTCTTCTACTTCTCTATTTATCTATAGTAATGTTGATGTAGCCTTGTATGACATGGTGTGGTATGGTCCACTTATGGTGGAGGTGTTTACTTAGTGTAATTAGATATGTGTTGACTATGTACTTGAAGGCAAATTGATGAATATATGAATGAGTGGTTATGATGATCAATTTATGTGTAACTTGTGCCTAGTCTTCTACTTGAGTTGTGAATCTAGGTTATGTTACTATTGTATTGAGCATGTAAAGGGTTATGTAATACCATGTATAGGTGCTGTCATTAATGAAGTGTTAAAGATTGATGACCCCTACCCATGTACCCCTATGTGAATGTGTGAATAGCTAATGTTAGGAGCCTTAAAGTATAATATCAAGATTGTCTTGTCTCCTATGCTAAATTGAGTTGTGTGGTCTATACTGGGAAGTGTAATGTGGTCTAAGAGGGTGTCTGCCTCAATGAGTTGTTGATAGCCATTATGTGATCATGTTGACTAATGTACACACACACTCACACTTCATGCATGCTTAAAAGTAGGAAAGGTTCATGGTATCTAAATGAAAGGTAGTGTAACAATCCTAAAAATGAATATGCTAAGTAATGCTTAATGGGTCTAGAATGCCTACGATTAGAACGGGTTCACACGGATTGAAGCGCGTAGAACCAAACCTCTGAACCCTTGCTACAGCCAATCCAACTAACTTGGGGAGTTAGTTGAGGTTTGAAAGGTTGGGTCCAACCATGTAGGGCTCTCGAATACGAATATTTACTCGAATGAGTCTTTATCGGACTTAAAAAGGGAAAATCATAGTTTTTGAGGGTCTAGGGGTAAAATGGTCTTTTTCCAGGATAAGGGTAGTATCGTAATTACCCTAGATATCTAATTAATTATTTAACTAATAAGGTGGAGGGGCAATTTGGGGAGAGAGGGCTGAAGATTGGCTCTTGAAGTGAAGTCTTGCTCCACCCGGGTTCGAGCCTAGGTGGAAGCAATGAATTAAATTTGTTTTTATTAAAGTTGATAAATTAATGAAATTAATTAATATTTATTATTTATTAGCTGATTAAATTAAAAGGGAAATAAGATTTTTAATATTTAATAAAAACCTTATTTGACTAAGTCCTAAAATAGACTCCTAAGCTTAAGCTAACTCTCTCCTCTTACGCTCATCTCTCTGTCATGTCTCTATCACTCTCACTCACGATTCCCTATGCGAAATAACTTAAAAAACAGTAGGTAAACCAAAGTTCTTCACACCTGAAGAACTCGCAACGAAAAATTATAAACAAACAACTAATCAATCACGTAGCCAAAGAGAAGGTTTTCCGTCGAGTTTGGTGTTGAACTTTTGGTGTTGGACGTGTGTTTGGAGGAGTTATTTGGGAATCAAGTCGAGGTTTGAACGTCAAAAAGGTATGGGTTCTCTTCTCTCTTGGTCCCTTTCCCAAGAGACCCCTAAGGTTCAGATGAATCATTTCCGAAAACTAGGGTTGTTCCCCGTTGCATGTCCCTGTCACTAGCTCCCATTAAATCGTAGGTTGGTTATGTTTGCTGGTAGAAAACTAGGGATGAAACGTGTTTTCGTGATGATTATGTGTTTATACGTATGTTCGAAATTATGTGACTTATGTTGATGTTTTCCGAAAACGTAACTACGTGTGTTTGTGTGTGTTGTCGTGGCTATCGTTCATGGTTTAGGACTTGAAATGGCATGATAGATCTTTATATTTCATGTACACATGTTGATGTAAATCGTGATGTTCATATGATATGAAATGTGGCTGATTTGAATGATAATTTCTTGGATAAACAAATCCATGAAAAATGCACCTAAGAACATATTAAATGATCTACGAACTACCCTATGAATTTACGTATAAATGTTGAAGAAAGTAGGCTGCAAAATGTGATTAAAATTTCCAGCATTTTGATGGTTTAGTTTCAGCTAATGTTGAGGTTTAGGAGTGTTTGAAAATAATGTATAAAACATGTGAGGTCAGTTAGGATTGAACCTAAGACCTCACTATAAGAAAGCTATGATTAAAGAAAAGAAATGTGAGGCGTGGGAATCGAACCCACAACCTCTAGGCAGTAAAGGACAAAGGAAAAATGAAAAGACAAGGAATGTGAGGCATGGGAATCAAACCCACGACCTAAATAAGAAAGGAAAAATGAAAAGAAAAGGAATGTGAGGCGTGGGAATCGAACCCACGATCTCTAGGCAGTAAAGAAGAATAAAGAAAATGAAAATAAAAGAAATGTGGGGCCTGGGAATTGAACCCACGACCTCTAGGAAGTAAAGGAGAATAAAAAAATGAAAAGAAAAGAAATGTGGGGCGTGGGAATTGAACCCACGACCTCTAGGCAGTAAAAGAGAGTTCAGAGAAAATGAAAAGAAAGGAAATGTGAGGCGTGGGAATTGAACCCACGACCTCTAGGCAGTAGAGGAGAATTAAAAGAAAAATAAAGAGAGATTGTGGGGGTTTGATCCCACAACCTCATGGTCTACTCAAAAAAGGCAAGGAATAAGAAATAAAAAAAATATAAGGGGTTGTGGGGGTTCGATCCCACAACTGCTCGGCCAAGGAAGAAAGAGTTTAAAGAAAATAAATTAAAATAAAATGAGTTTGTGGGGGTTCGATCCCACTTCCTCTCAATCCCATTGAGCAAAAAATGAAGAGAAAAACTAAGGGAAAAATAAAATGAAGATGTTGGGGCTCGATCTTGGGTCCCCAAGCCGTGTGGACCAATATAAACTAAATGAAAAATGTAAGTGTTGTCCAAGGGATTCAGAAACGGTTTCCCTTGCCCAAATTCCGTGTTGATACATAAGTCATACGTGAATAAATGTTCAAAAATAATGTTGCCTACATAGATTGAAATTTAAATCTTGGCATACTTACCAAATGCATAAGTCTTGTACCACATAATCTTAGGAAGATATGAATCGCTTGAACGAACTATGAAGGAAGCCTCATGGCTTGTAAGTATAGACCCATAAGTCTAACATACGTTTAAAAATAAGTGAACATAAGATGTATGTAATGAAATGATGTAAACCTAGAAGGGTTAAGTAAGAGTGTAAAACACACTAAATGGCCAAGTGTATTGGCATACGATGAAATGAATATTATATAATGAAATGATTAAACCCTAGAAGGGTTAAGTAAGAGTGTGAAACACACAAATGGCTAAGTGCATTGGCATATGATGAAATGAACATTCACGTAAAATGGGGTGAGTAATTATGAAGAGAAAATATGCTAATGTTAATGAATGTGGTGACAACATGATAAGAGGCTAATGTGAAAGATGAGAATAATCTGAAATGAGCCTAAGTAAATGTTACCAAAACGTACTCACCTATGAGAGTGTAATGTTAATGAAGATACCAGTCTCTATGAACACTCTAATGAAAGTATTAGGAATAATGTATACTTAATACTAATGATGAGATGAGAAATCATCTATTGAGCTATGATTGCCTCATACTAGAAGCCAGCTTCAATGACGTATGAGTTGAATGAAATGGAACTTTATACTGAGCACCGATAGACTAGCTATGAGCGGTGATACCTTCTTTCGGGAAGGGTGGAGGTTCACGTAACTCTCATGAGATGAGACTGTCCGGCATGCCGGGTATGGGTCTCCTTATATCTCCTAGTGTTCGAACCTACACTGCCAATATAGGGATCTGGCGGGGTTCAATTCCCATGTACGCTAGCATATTTTGGGTCACTTTGACCGGTGATTCCACCTCTTTTCGGTGTGGGGGAGACACAGGATTTCATGATGATCACATGATCTATGTCGGTTAAAGTTAAAGTCCCCAACGAATGAATGAGGTCAGCCTCAAATAATGCACATAATGAAATGAACGATACCAAAGGTGTTAGGATAGGATAATGAAGAGGTGAGCTAGACTCAAGTAATGACACTAGGTTATTCTTGATCATTGCACAGCAAATCCGATGAGAGTCTTAAACTACATCCTAGGTATAGCTGGTGTTTACACTAGCTTATGAATGAATGAAATGATGTATGTATGAATGAATGAAGCAGACTCTGTGTTTTCTAAAAAAGACTCCCTAGTTGAGGTCCCATATGTTGAGCCCTCATTTTGGGAAGTCTTAATGTCAAGTCCATGATTCCAAGGTCTATGGCATATGAATGAATGATATGAAAGATGTTATGTGCTATATGCAATATTATGTGCTATCTGTTAGATGTTATGTGCTGTGTGCAATATGATAAGTATGATGATGCATGTTACTCTCATGGCATGACTTTCCTAATCCAAATTTGGAAAGCTCACTGACTTTCCTAATCCAAATTTAGAAAGTTCACTAACTTTCCTAATCCCAATTTGGCAAGTCCACTGACTTGACTTTCCATAATCATGTTGTTAGGAAAGAGCTATTCTTACTCATGCATGTCCTTGGTGTGTGCTTGCATATACCCAGACTTACTACAAGTGTGTACTAATCACATACAACTGTACATTTTTAGGTGCAGGCACAGGTGGACGCTAGAGCTTACAGGTTGACGTTGCAGCTATCCGGACATGGAGCTTTCATCCGGACTTGGTAGGACCTCATGCTTTCGAGGATGTCTACCGTTACTATCTAGCTTAGACGTAGTCTTTAGCTAGTGGAGTATGTTCCACTAGTGTTTCTTTCCGTTTTTATTTCAGACATTGTATTGGTCTCATTTTGTCAATTATACTTTTAATGCAGTATTGAACTATTTCTTTCAGTTGATAATCATAATGTTAGATGGTTGATTGTGAACATTAAGAATGTAAGTAGAATGACCTTTATGCATGATAAGAAACAAAAAGTTTCAAATTTTCCGCTAAAATTAACCTAGATGAAGTAAGAATGATGTAAGTAGGCTTGTTTGTGACCTCTGAGAGGTCAACGACGCCGGTCTCGTCTGGGGTCTAAACTCCGGTCGTGACAAAGTTTGTATCAGAGCACTAGGTTAAATTCCGAGGATAATAAGTTCACATCAACCACATTGAGTAGTTTCTAAGTCATGGTAGTGAAGTGCACCACTATCCTGAATTAGAGACTGCATGATGCGTAGGAAAATTTCCCTTCTTCTGATCTTATCGTGCTTTTCCAAATGTCTAATTTCTTGGTGTTATGAGCGTGTCTAACATCAATCTTTGTTGTTTTTAGAGAATGAATACTAGGAGAACCATTGGTCAGAGGAGAGGATGTGCAACTGCTCGGGACAATCAGGTTCCACCCCAGGCTCCAGCTGAAGGAGTGGCTATGCCGGTTAACCCAGCTGGGTTGACTAATGCGGAGGTGCGGGCATCTCTGGCCCAGATGGCACAGGCCATCACTATGCAGGCCCAGGCCATCACTGACCAGGTCAATCAGCAGAATATTCATAGGGAGAACCCACCGGTTCGTAGCATAGCTGATAGGCTGAGAGATTTCACGAGGATGAATCTTCCTATTTTCACAAGTTCTAAGACTTCAGAGGACCCCCAGGAGTTTGTGGACGAGGTGCATAATATTTGTTTGGACATGGGGGCCTTACATACTAAAAAGGCTGAGCTGGCTTCCTATCAGCTCAAGGATGTTGCACAAACTTGGTGCAAGATGTGGCAGGATAGCCTAGCTTTGGGCGGAGTTCCGGTCACTTGGGAGCTGTTTAAGCCAGCCTTCCTGGAGAGATTTTTCCCCAGGGAGATGAGGGAGGCCAAGGTTGAGGAGTTTATCAACCTTAAACAGGGATCGATGACAGTTAGGGAGTATTCCCTGAAGTTTGTGAAATTATCCAGGTATGCCACTTTTCTTGTGTCTAACAGCAGAGACAAGATGAGCAAATTCTTGACAGGGATTGCTGAGGATCTCGAGGAGGAGTGTAGGGCAGCTATGCTGCATGACAGCATGGACCTTTCTAGGCTTATGGTCCATGTCCAGCAAGTGGAGGAAAGCAGGAAGAGGAAGCACACTAGGGCAGGGAACAGGTCAAGGCAAGCTGAGGAGAATTTTTCAAGGAAGAGTAGTACTGGAATCAGGGATAAGCCCAGGTTTAAGAAGGGACTCTCCCACGAAGGGGAGTCAAGTTCATCCAAGGGTCGCTATGATAGGAATTCCAAGTCTAGAGTTAAGAGAAACAATGAAGTAGATACACCTCAGGAGAGACCAGCTTGCAGGAAGTGTGGCAAACTGCATGGAGGAGAGTGTATGATGAGCACTAACGCTTGTTACAGTTGTGGCAAACCGGGTCACATGGTGAAGGATTGTCCGAATAGGAGAAGTCAAGAACAAGGGAAGGAGAGCGTTCAGCCTAATGGTCCAAGTGAAGAGGCTCCAAGCAGGCAAAGATTCTTCGCAGTCAAGTCTAGGGGTGCAGGGGAAGGCACTTTTGGTGAAGTCTCGGGTGCGTAGCCTTAATTAGTCTTTCATGTATTTGACTGTGTATGGTGTTTATGAACTAGTATGAGGTTAATATGTTTGAGTCATCATGTTGGTTGCTGATTTGTATGACTTATATGTTTACTTATGTTGTATGCTTTGATGAGACTAGTTTAGAAAAGAGTTCCTTAGTCTATTAATGTGAAGCTACTAGTAGGTTTCAAGGATGTGCACCATCATGTTAATATGTGAATCAGATATTAACCAATGGGGAGTATTGAATTACCTATGTATGCATACATTCTATAGATGACATACTTATTGTTATTAAAGAGTAGTATCATTCGGGGACGAATGTTCCTAAGGGGGGGATAATGTAACAACCCTAAAAATGAATATGCTAAGTAATGCTTAATGGGTCTAGAATGCCTACGATTAGAACGGATTCACACAGAATGATGCGCATAGAACCAGACCTCTAAACCCTTTCTACAGCCAAACCAACTAACTTGGGGAGTTAGTTGAGCTTTGAAAGGTTGGGTCCAACCATGTAGCGCTCTCGAATACGAAGATTTACTCGAATGAGTCTTTACCCGACTTAAAAAGGGAAAATCATAGTTTGGAGGGTCTAGGGGTAAAATGGTCTTTTTCCAGGCTAAGGGTAGTATCGTAATTACCCTAAATATATAAGTAATTATTTAATTAATAAGGTGGAGGGGCAATTTGGGGAGAGAGGGCCAAAGATTGGCTCTTGAAGTGAAGTCTTGCTCCACCCGGGTTCGAGCCTTGGTGGAAGCAATGAATTAAATTTGTTTTTATTTAAGTTGATAAATTAATGTAATTAATTAATATTTATTATTTATTAGCTGATTAAATTAAAAGCGAAATCATATTTTTGATATTTAATAAAAACCTTATTTGAATAAGTCCTAAACTAGACTCCTAAGCCTAAGCTAACTCTCTCCTCTCACGCTCCTCTCTCTCTCATGTCTCTATCACTCTCACTCACGATTCTCTCTGCCAAATAACTTAAAAAAACAGTAGGTAAACCAATGTTCTTCACACCTGAAGAACTCACAATGAAAAATTATAAACAAATAACTAATCAATCACGTTGGCAAAGAGAAGGTTTTCCGTCGAGTTTGATGCTGAACTTTTGGTGTTGGACGTGTGTTTGGAGGAGTTCTTTGGGTAGAAAGTCGAGGTTTGAACGTCAACAAGGTATGGGTTCTCTTATGTCTTGGTCCCTTTCCCAAGAGACCCCTAAGGTTCAGACGAATCAATTCTGAAAACTAGGGTTGTTCCCCGTTGCATGTCCCTGTCACTAGCTCCCATTAAATCATAGGTTGGTTATGTTTGCTGGTAGAAAACTAGGGATGAAACGTGTTTTCGTGATGATTATGTATTTATATGTATGTTCGGAATTATGTGACTTATGTTGATGTTTTCCAAAAATGTAACTACGTGTGTTTGTGTGTGTTGCCGTGGCTATTGTTCATGGTTTAGGACTTGAAATGGCATGATAGTTCTTTATATTTCATGTACACATGTTGATGTAAATCGTGATGTTCATATGAGTTGAAATGTGGCTGATTTGAATTATAATTTCTTGGCTAAACGAATCCATGAAAAATGCACTTAAGAACGTATTAAATGATCTACAAACTACCCTATGAATTTACGTATAAATGTTGAAGAAAGTAGGATGCAAAATGTGATTAAAATTTCCAGCATTTTGATGGTTTAGTTTCAGCTAATGTTGAGGTTTAGGAGTGTTTGAAAATAATGTATAAAACATGTGAGGTCAGTTAGGATTGAACCCAAGACCTCACTATAAGAAAGCTATGATTAAAGAAAAGAAATGTGAGGCGTGGGAATCGAACCCACAACCTCTAGGCAGTAAAGGACAAAGGAAAAATGAAAAGAAAAGGAATGTGAGGCGTGGGAATCAAACCCACGACCTAAAGAAGAAAGGAAAAATGAAAAGAAAAGGAATGTGAGGCGTGGGAATCGAACCCACGATCTCTAGGCAGTAAATAAGAACAAAGAAAATGAAAATAAAAGAAATGTGGGGCGTGGGAATTTAACCCACGACCTCTAGGCATTAAAGGAAAATAAAAAAAAAATGAAAAGAAAAGAAATGTGGGGCGTGGGAATTGAACCCACGACCTCTAGGCAGTAAAGGAGAGTTAAGAGAAAATGAAAAGAAAGGAAATGTGAGGCATGGGAATCGAACCCACGACCTCTAGGCAGTAGAGGAGAATTAAAATAAAAATAAAGAGAGGTTGTGGAGGTTTGATCCCACAACCTCATGGTCTACTCAAAAAAGGCAAGGAACAAGAAATAAAAAAAATATAAGGGGCTGTGGGGGTTCGATCCCACAATCCCTCATCCAAGGAAGAGAGAGTTTAAAGAGAAGAAATAAAAAGAAAATAAGGTTGTGGGGTTCGATCCCACATCCTCTCAATCCCATTGAGAGAAAAATGAAGAGAAAAACTAAGGGGAAAATAAAATGAAGGTGTTGGGGCTCGATCTTGGGTCCCCAAGCCGTGTGGACCAATATAAACTAAATGAAAAATGTAAGTGTTGTCCAAGGGACTCGGAACCGGTTTCCCTTGCCCAAATTCCGTATTGATATATAAGTCATACGTGAATAAATGTTCAAAAATAATATTGCCTACATAGATTGAAATCGAAATCTTGGCAATAAGACTTGTACCACATAATCTTAGGAAGATATGAATCACTTAAACGAACTATGAAGGAAGCCCCATGGGTTGTATGTATAGATCCATAAGTCTAACATACGTTTAAAAATAAGTGAACCTAAGATGTATGTAATGAAATGATGTAAACCTAGAAGGGTTAAGTACGAGTGTAAAACACACTAAATGGCTAAGTGTATTGGCATACGATGAAATGAATATTATGTAATGAAATGATGAAACCCTAGAAGGGTTAAGTAAGAGTGTGAAACACACAAATGGCCAAGTGCATTGGCATATGATGAAATGAACATTCACGTAAAATGGGGTGAGTAATTATGAAGAGCAAATATGATAATGTTAATGAATGTGGTGACAACATGATAAGAGGCTAATGTGAAAGATGAGAGCAATCTGAAATGAGCCGAAGTAAATATTACCAAAACATACTAACCTATGAGAGTGTAAAGTTAATGAAGAGACCAGTTTCTATGAACACTCTAATGAAAGTATTGAGAATAATGTATACTTGATAATAATGATGATATGAGAATCATCTATTGAGCTATGATGTCCTCATACTAGAAGCCAGCTTCCACGACTTATTAGTTGAATGAAACGAAACTTTATACTGAGCATCGATAGACTAGCTATGAGCGGTGATTCCTTCTTTCGGGAAGGGCGGAGGTTCACGTAACTCTCATGAGATGAGACTGTCCGGCATGTCGGGTATGGGTCTCCTTATATCTCCTAGTCTTCGAACCTATACTGCTAATATAGGGATCTAGCGAAGTTCAAGTCCCATGTACGCTAGCATGTTTTTGGTTAGTTTGGCCGGTGACTCCACCTCTTTTCGGTGTGGGGGAGACACTTGATTTCATGATGCTCACATGATCTAAGTCGGTTAAAGTTAAAGTTCCCAATGAATGAATGAGGCCAGCCTCAAATGATGCACATAATGAAATGAACGATACCAAAGGTGTTAGCACTACACCATTTTAGGCCTACGACCACACTAAATCTGAGCAACACTTGAAAAGTGTTGCCTAAAATATTTTTGGGAACACTTTTTAAATGTAGCCTAATTTTTTAACTTTTGGCAACGATAATATTGGCAACACTTATAAAGTGTACCCTTTAATGATGTAGACTACACTTTATAAGCGTTGTCATAGTATGAAATAAATAGCAACAAATATGTATATATATGACCACATTTTTAAAGGGTCTTATTTTTATAATTGTAAAAACAACACTTTAAAAGTGTGGCCTAAATTTTTTACTAAAATATTAGATTCCCTCCAACATTTTCAACTCTCCCTCCCATTATTTTTTTTGGCCAAAAAAAAATTAATAAAACATTATTAAAAACTTTTCTATCTGGAAATTGGAAAACAAATTGGGGCTTAGAACATAACGCTGAAGAGTAGAACACAACGCATGTTCTTTCCTATATGAAAAAGCACACAATTTCTCTTCTCCAAAACTTCAAATCGAAGAGTAGAAGCTGAAGATCCAAGAGAGGAAGCAGAAGACTGAAGAGAACAGCTGAAAATCGAAAGAGATGAGTTGATTCTCTTCTCCAAAATCAGAATAGCTGAGTTGAGCTGAGTTGATGCTGACAAACTGGGGATCGATCAAGGAACTGAAGATCGAAGAACTGAAGCTGAAAACCAATTTCGTCAAGCGTAAGTACCAATTTCGTACAACTAAAATTCCTTTTCAATCTCTTCTAATCATCTAGTACTGAAAATAGTCAATTAATTGAATTTTTGTTTTGTGTTTATAAGTAATTGATTAGTTTGGGGTTGTTTTTGTTTAGAAGTAATTGATTAGTTTGGGGTTGTTTTTT
Organism: Solanum sitiens; assembly: GCA_016801875.1. Lineage (NCBI taxonomy): Eukaryota > Viridiplantae > Streptophyta > Magnoliopsida > Solanales > Solanaceae > Solanum > Solanum sitiens. The sequence goes on along the minus strand of JABWTJ010000955.1, from coordinate 96,303 downwards.
TCGTATAAAATTCTTTGTTCTGTTTGTTTTAGTCGCATAGGTATAGGATTTGAGCTAGAATGAGTTCATGTATCCAATATTCACTTCACTGTTAATCTCTTCAAAGTTTATTGTGACAATTCCTTTTTCGGATTTGGTTTTTTCTATTCTTTTTTTTGTCCTTCTGTTAGTTTAAATTACATGGGTTTAGAATTTGAGCTTGAATAGGTCTTTTTTGCTTTTATCATTTTTGATGTTCCGATAACTTAAACGACATACTTATAGAATTTGAGTAGGAAAAGGTTCGTGTATTCAACATTACCTTTAATGTTAATCTCTTCAAAGTTCAGTGTGAAAATCCATTTTGGGATGTGGGTCTTCTAGATTTTACAATTCTTTTGCTGTTCTGTTAGCTTAAGTGGCATAGGTATAAAATTTGAGCTGGAATAAGTTCATGTTCTGATGTAGTAATTCTTATGTAGTAATTCAATTGGCAGTGGATGTCTTTAGTAGAGTATTGAACTTTGTCTTCTCTTTAATATCTATGATTTGATTCCTTGTATTTGCTGATTCATGTATTTTTTTCAGTTTAAAGCACTTCAAACTTCACTATGAAAATCTCTTTAGGGATGTGGCCTTTTTCTTGCTTCTTAATTCTTGATGTTCTATTAACTTAAATGACATATGTGTACAATTTAGTTGGAATAGATTGATATATTCACTTTAGTGTTAATATCTTCTAACTTCACCGTGAAATTTCCTTTAAGTATGTAGTTTTTAAATATTTTCCCCCATGTCTTTCCATTCCACAAACTTAAACAACATAGTATAGAATTTGAGTTGGAATAGATTCATGTGTCAATATTCACTTCATTGTAAATCCATTTGAACTTCCTTGTGAAGATTCCTTTTCCATATGTACTTTTATTGATCTCTTCTCTTTCTTGTTGTTCTGCTAGCTTAAACTACATGATATATTATTTATGACTCGTTAAAGTCTGCCTTTATAACCTTGCTGCCAAGCTTTCTCATTCTGTTTTTTTCTTTGCCTCTTTTTATGTGTAAATAGGTCAAAACAAGAATAAGTTTATTTTGAAACTAATCCTATTTGGTTTTAGATCTCTTGGTTGTCTTTTTCTTGTCGTCTTAGATTGAATCCTTAGTTTGTGATTAGTCACTGCTCTATTTAGTTCTTCTTGTTGATTCTTTAGTCTCTACATGAATTGGTCCAACTTTGTTTTCTTCCTCATTGATGATGACGTCAAAGAAGAGAAGTTTGTTGATGCTAAATGTGATCCTCTTCCACACACTGATGTGTCTATTGAGGTATTCATGATCACTGTCCATATAATGAACAGACTCGACAAGACTATAAAAGAAAGAGATGAGTTCATCGAAAATTTATATGCTTCAACTGTAGGCAAAAAGCATAGAGAATCACAAAATTATGTCTAGTATACATTTCCTATACTAGACACAGTAACTACCAAGGCCTTCTTGAACCGCCACTAGACCTTGCTAATGCAGAAAGTTGAGGGGTAACAGTTTGTCATGCCTACTGCAGGGTTTTGATAAGCTTTCTGGTAAACTTGACATTTGCATGAGTGAAAAATTTAAAGGCAGTTCCTGTTGCACCAGCACCTACAGTTCTTCCAATCTTATGAATATAATCCTCAAGACTTGAAGGGAATCATAATTGATAACAAACTTTATGTCCTTAACATCAACACCATGTGCAGTACATCAGTGACAATCATTACGAGACTTTTCCCAATTTTGAAAAACAATAAACTTTGATGTTTTTTGGTGTTGAGTTTCCTCTTTTTTCATGCTTTGTTTTGTGCAACTGCTTTCCTGATTTTTAGATGTCTGCATTAGAGTGTATTGGGATTTTCCTCCAGCTGCCTCTGTTCTTTGGCCTGAAGTGGACTACGAAATTCTAAAATATTTTTGGCCGCTAATTTTGATTTGTAAACTGTAATCTGAAACCCGCAAGCTGGAACTGTTATATACAATCTTCAATTTGGAATTAGAACCCGGAACCTGCAATCTGGAACTGTTGTCCGCAGCAATCTGCAGTCTGAAATCTGGAAATGTGATCTGTAATTTGGAAGTAAAAAAATCTGCAGTATGCAATCTGCAATATGGAACTGCTGCAATCTGAAATTTGGAACTTCTTGCCTCTTATATGACTGCTGCAGTCTGATTTGTTGCTGTCTTTCGTGAGGTATCCCGTCATTCTTCTGTTGAACTGATCGACATATGTGAGATTGACAAGATAGTTGTTGAGGTAAGAAGACTCTTTAATTGTAATGTTTATTCATAAAATGTAAAACTACTGCTCCTACGTATCCAAGGTAACGAGACAACTCTCTTTCTCATCTTTAACCAAGAGAGTTTTGAATCCTTTTTCTTGATTGATTTGTTTTTTTTTAATTTTTTTTGAATGGTATTGTGTGAATAGAAATAGTCGATGGTAAATAAATGAGTTTGAGCAAAATGGTTATCTTGATTAATTTTAGTTTGAATTTATGTTTTTTACCCTTTTTGTTCTACGTGTGTTTGTACTTGTTATTGTAGTATTTAATATTTTCATGTAGAGTGAGCCAATAGCCCCCAATTTAAGGGCAATGTTTGGGCTGAGAGTTCAAATAATAACAATTGTAACTAATAAAAGTGGTTCAGGCAAAACACTTGCCATTGGATATGCAAACAAGTGGTAAATGTTGGAAAACTCAGCATTTTATGTTGCTAGGTAAGTTTGGTTCATTTTACATGAGATTGTTGCTCCTTTAGCACTATGTTGACAAAGTTTTTAATGAAGTAGAGAAGAATTTTGCGCACTCGAAGAATAGTTCCTCATCCCTTATCTATCTTTTGTGCACTCACAAGGTTCTTATATATGTATAGAAGATAGGATGTATTCATAAAAGATATATCTTTTGTTAGGTTGTCTACATTTGATATACTTCTTGCCAATGTATAATGAAAATTCATGGTTTTCTTTGTACCTTTATGATTCTGATATACTATCTTAAAACTGCCATTTAAGCAGAGGAATATGTGCAGGATGAATCACTTGGAACGATTTTCAATGTTGATAAAAGCACTAGTGAGAAATTGACATCATTCTCATCTACGACTCTAGAAAACCAAGGTCTGGTCTTATTGTCTGCATCATTCTTTAACACAAAACAATTCAATATTGTATGGAGTGCTTGCATAGCTTGTTTTTATTCATTTCAGACATCTTAGATGGACGACTATCAAATCACCACTTTAGCCACGAAGGAATGGTAATGAACTAATGATAGTCTCTTCTTTAATTGCTTTCTGCACATGCTTGTGTTCACCAACTGTTTTATGTCAATTTGGTTGTAACATGTGATACTATAAGGAATGTGATACTATAAGGAACTCAATGTGAAATAAATTATTATTGTACATTGTTTTACATTTAATTTCCAGCATCTCCATATACTTGTTGCTTGTCATCATTGGCCTATCAAAGGAAAAAAAGTAAGGAATTGGTAATTGATTTATCCTTAAATGATGAAAGGATCCTATATTGGTTTGAGAAAGAATTAAATTTTCGATGTATGCTCGGGTTGTAGTGATGATTGTTTGCCTTTATTGACTTTGTGCCCTCCTCGAGTTCCTTGTAAGGAATATAGCTTGACTATTGGGAATATAAGTAGAAGTTTTTAAATACTTCTTGGCTTGAGTTAATAAGTTGTCTCACTTCCTGTCTCTCTCTCACACACACAAATGTTCTCTTTTTACCATAGTATTTTTAAAATGTTCTCTTATAATTTTATTTTAAATGTGCAGAAAAATGCCGGTAATTGAATTTGAATTGTGGCCACAAGTAACGTTGAAGAGTATTTGTACTATTGTTACTTTTGAATGCATTTGATTTCTTGGATATATTAATATTAGAGATCTTTAGAATCACTTTCTAAGTATTGGTTGTACAAGACATGTTTTTCCAAGCTTATTCGAAATGTATAGCTTCGATTTATTTATTATCTAATTATGTACTTTAGATCATTTATATATTTAATTATGTGATTATATATTGAGTATATGCAATTTAGAAGTGTTGATGTAGGACGTCCAATGTTAAAGGTACACTTTATAAGTGTTGCTATGAGATATAAAAGGCAACACTTTTGAAGTGTTGCGCTAGATGACCTATAAAAGGCAACACTTTTGAAGTGTGACCAATAAAACCGCAAAGGCAACGCTTTTAAGTCTAGTATAATAAAATATAGGTGTTGCTAATGCATAACAACAAAGCGTGGCCTTATACTTCTTCGGCTATGCTTTATAAGTGTAGCCAAAAGTGGCGACATTTAATAAGTGTTGCCTAATGTCAAAGGTTACGCTTCTTTTGGCCACCCCCTGAAAAGTGTTGCCTAAAGTCTAAAAATGTGGCCTTTTATTTTAGGCCACACTTTTTGCTAGTTTAGGCTACACTTTAGCGGGGTGGCCGTAGGCCTAAAATGGTGTAGTGTAGGATAGGATAATCAAGAGGTGAGCTAGACTCAAGTAATGACACTAGGTTATTTTTTATCATTGCACAGCAAACCCGATGAGAGTCTTAAACTACATCCTAGGTATAGCTGGTGTTTACACTAGCTTATGAATGAATGAAATGAAGTACGTATGAATGAATAAAGCAGACTCTGTGTTTGCTAAAGAAGACTCCCTAGTTGAGGTCCCATATGTTGAGCCCTTATTTTGGGAAGTCTTAATGTCAAGTCCATGATTCCAAGGTCTCATGGCATATGAATGAATGATATGAAAGATGTTATGTGTTATATGCAATATGTGTAAGATCTTATGTGTTGTGTGCAATATGATAAGTATGATGATGCATGTTACTCTAATGGCATGACTTTCCCAATCCAAATTTGGAAAGCTCACTAACTTTCCTAATCCAAATTTGGAAAGCGCACTGACTTTTCTAATCCAAATTTGGAAAGTTCACTAACTTTCCTAATCCCAATTTGGCAAGTCCACTGACTTGATTTTCCATAATCATGTTGTTAGGAAAGAGCTATTCTTACTCATGCATGTCCTTGGTGTGTGCTTGCATATACCTATACTTAGTACAAGTGTGTACTAATCCCATACTACTCTATATTTTTAGGTTCAGGCACAGGTGGACCCTAGACCTTACAGGTTGACGTTGCAGCTATCCGGACGTGGAGCTTTCATCCGAACTTGGTAGGCCATCATGCTTTCGAGGATATCGACCTTTACTATCTAGCTTAGATGTAGGCTTTAGCTAGTGGTGTATGTTCCAGTAGTGTTTCTTTCCGTTTTTATTTCAAACATTGTATTGGTGCCATTTTGGCAATTATACCTTTAATGCAGTATTGAACTATTTCTTTCAGTTGATAATCTTAATGTTAGATGGTTGATTGTGAACATTAAGAATGTAAGTAGAATGACCTTTATGCATGATTAAAAATGTAAGTAGAATGACCTTTATGCATGATAAGAAACAAAAAGTTTCAAATTTTCCGCTAAAATTAACCTAGATGAAGTAAGAATGACGTAAGTAGGCTTGTCTGCGACCTCTGAGAGGTCAACGACGTCTCGTCTGGGGTGTAAATTCTGGTCGTGATAGGTAGTTCTCATATTCACTAGTGTCTATTACTATGCATGTTAAGCTTATGTGTATGATGAAGTATGATTGTGCATAGAGTCTTTGTGGGTTTATATGAAAGGATTACTCATATAGTTATACCTATAGACTGATGCATTGATATATGAACATGTGTGCCATTTATGTGTTATGTAAAAGGTTTGCTCACATATAAGTATACACACACACACATGAATGATGATCTAGTCAATAGAGGAGCCTTGAAAGATGTGCTCAAGTGTATCCTTAACTAGATAGTGCTAATACATATGCTATGTCCATGTGAAAGGATTTCTCACATGATTTAGGTTGATGAACTCTCATCTATGACCTATGAGTTAAGCATATGAGGGGATGCCTCTCCTCAGCCAATGTTTTATAATAAATGATAATAAAGGCTTTTTCACAAAAGGGAACTTAGATTAGCACCGAGTGAACTTTTAGATGAGGGGGTGGCACCTTCCTAGAGAGGGAAGGCGAAAAGGGTCCACTACGGTCCTCATAGGGTGGATACAAAGGGTGTATATTTGATGTTTCCATGACAGCCCCAAGTTCCATAAACTATGCTTGCCACATAGGATCTAGCAAGTGAATTCACCTTATATGCTAGCATGTTACTCATGTCTTACCTTGGAAAGTAAGATGCCCTCTTGTTGGTGTGAGGTATAACACCAAATTCCATGTTTTGAACCCATGGTATTAGTTTCGGTTAAGGCTATAGTTTCCTTAATGTGAAATGGACAATGGAATTAAAGTGAGAACCCTAACTAGGATAACCTAAGGGTAGTTGCTTAGTGTAGGTGGGGGTATGAGACTTCACATATGCATTGCACAAGTGGCTATTGAGGGAAGTCCTAGGAAGGTGTTCTAATGCATGTGTCTATGAATATGTCTTTATGCATGACTTTGTAGTATTGGTCTACTTGTTATGAAGATGTGCATGGTATGAGTCTATATGCATGATGTTGATCTTATTGACTATATGATGAAGGTCTTGATTGACATGAATGAAGTTGTCTTCGCTTACTATGTTAATGTATGATTTGGATGTAAAGGCTTGTGGTCTCATGATAGGCTTACTAAGTATGTGTGAGGTTATGGGGCTTTACCTGTACATTGCACTAATAGACTTAGATTGGGGGCATGAGTTAAGTCTTATAAGGTTCCACATGAAGTAAAATAAGTATATGTGCATAATGACTAGGAGTTCACTCTAATGTCCTTATAGTCTTGGCTTAACTATGTCTATGTTGTACTATATTTCTATGATGGTATGTGTTGTCTCGTGTAGATTGTATGTATGGTTTCCTTGTGACATAAGGTGATGCATTGCACTAAATATCACTAGAGGTTACTTGGTAGGTAAATGAATAAAAGAAAGAAATATTCACTGTAAAGTAGGAATAGCTCACTGTAATGTGACTTGAAAGTGTAATACATTCTATATGTGATCTTATGAAATGTTTGGCCTTTGAATATGTTTATATGAAGTATGTGAATGATACAAATTCTATTGGATAAAGGTTTTATGAAGATTTACTCAAAGAGGCATGAAGTGTTATTTCAAGAAAATGTCCCTTTTAAATGCATGTTTTTGCATGGTTGTCATAATTAGTGCACTCTTGTACTAATATCATTCTTCTCTACTTTTTTACAAAAAGTGTAGGTTATGGATGCTTAAAGGATGTCTTGAATGGTGAAGAGCTTGATAGATGATTCCCCAGCTCAATGAAAGGAATCCTTAAGTTCAAGGATGTCCTACTTATGTCTTTACTGTAAAGTGCTTAAATATTGTATATTTATGAAATGTTTCTTAAGAGATGTGTCCCTAATGTATTATAATGTTTATTAAGTGTAATATGAGAAAGATACATAAGGTCTAAGTATGAAATACGATATTTTTATATATATGAAATAAAGTTTCTAGAATATGATGTGCTATGAAAAGTTTTAAATTTTCCGCTAAATTTACTATGTCAATGAGATGAATGATAACTATGGGCTTATATAAGACCTACGAGAGGTCAAGTACGCTATGTTACTTCTAGCGTGTGCTCCCCGTATGTGACATATTTTCACTTCCTAAACTTGTGCATTTTCCACTTTATGTGTTCCTATTTTTGTTTGAATGTAATCTGCCCCTTTTGTAAATAGGTATTAGTATGCACTTATGTTTTTCTTTAAGAACATTGATTGAGTTGTGGTTTCTTGATTTAAGTGTAGCAAGTCTTAATATGTGAACTTGAGTTATTTTCTTAATGAATTGATTGACTATTCTGAGAATCTCCATGATTCATGCTTCTTTCCATTTTGTTCCCTTAATAGAATTGATACACCTTAATATTTACGTATCGTTGATATACTTTGACATGATTTTCTGCTTGTTTGACTCTATTTTATTCTCCTACTTTTCTTTCGTTTAGTTAGTTAGTGTGGAAAAATTTGATTTAATTATTCTTGGAAAACTTTTACTAGTTATGATAAGTAAATAATACATATGTAACCTTCAAATATGGCATTCTCTAAATCATTTTATTTTGGATGGAAGTCTTTAACTGTATTAATATGGATACTTTGAAATTAGAAGATCATTCATGATTCTTTTGTTCGATCAATTTATTATGATAGATACAATAGTGGTAATCTCTAATTGTCAATTGACTATTTTCGTTATTAAATTGCACTAATTTAATACCAATTGATTTGTGGTAAAATCCGTGCATTGATGTTTCCTATTACTTGTTTATTTTTGAAAAACATTGACTTAGTATAAAATTTGATTAAGTGTACTTTTTAAACTTGAATGGTTATGACAATATCATTGATTAAATACCAAGAATGTGGGTCTAATTGAGTAGAATAAATTTCTTTCCTTTTCTCTAGTCTTTACTTATTGATATGTCCTCTATATTTTAGTTTAGAAATAAGATTCTTTCTATGTTGTTCATGCGCTTAAAAAAACACAACACTCTCATACACTCTCAAATGCAATAATATTCTTAATTACTACCTTATAAGTTTTGTTGTTCTTGTGGCTGCACGAAGTTTGGACTTCGGTTCTTACATTCAGTTTTGTGTGCTTATTTGAATGTTTCTTAACAAATTTGTGATCTTTGCTAGAATTATAATATATTGTATATTCAAGGTAGTTACTTCATTACCAAATTTGTTATCTTGTCTTACTTCATTGTCCTTATAAACCCACTTTTTTTTATAGTACCTTTAGTGTTTTAGTATTTTATTTTAAGGTACTAAAAACAAACATACTCTCACCCCTTTGAATATTCTTTGAACATACACTATAATGCAATGATGTTGCTTGGAATTCAATCGTGGCAAGTTGAAAAGTCACGCGAGAAACCGACCTAAATCGGAATAATTGTCACCCCAAAAGGGTAATGAGGTACATTTTTGGAAATAATGAAACACAGATAAACTATAGTTGACTTCTTGTATGAAGAACACATATAGCTTTATAAGAATAAGACAAACCCGTTATTCCTTCCTACTCTAATTTTATATCACCCTTTTAATTAGTCGTCCCTAGTATTATAAAATTGGGATATAGTATTGGTAATGTTTAACCCAAGGAAGTTTAACGAATTGGGAGGTGTGCATCATAAAATAGTATGCAAGTATGAGGGACCATTTAGGATCGTTGCAAAGGTGGGAAACATCTCATCTATGTTAAAGTTACAACCTCATCTCAAGGTCATCCAATCTTTCATGCTAGTGGTCTCAAACCATACTGTGATGAAAAGGATAACCCCAACTGAAGTTAATCAAGTAAGGAACCAATACCATGCGGTAAATTGAGGCGTTTATTGACTACCAAGCCATGCAGAAAAAGGGCAACAAGCCACTACCAGGTTCCTCACCCACTTGAAGTGACAATCACAGAAAGAAGCCACATGGGAATGATAGGAAGACTTGTGGAAATTCAAAAAATGAAATTTGAGAGTTCATGCAGCAACAATGCTGCGTGGTCGTCGCAATATAAGTTGGGGAGAGTGTGATGACCTGCCATCCCATCATGCCACTTAGGAATCAAATGTCATACTATTGTCCATGTAGAAGGCTTATGTTGGAAGATTACTAGTCCTTACTCGAATATTCTAGAAATATATGGAGAATTTCTTGGATGACCTTAGAATCCCATGATTGTGCACGAAAGGTTCTTGGAATCTTTTAGTTCGGTAGAATATTCTAGAAAGATGACTTATTTGTAAATAAGTAGGGAATGGTATGAAAACTATTATTTATATATTATCCCCTAGATGGATAGTATATATAAAATGACATTCATTTGTAAACACGATCAAGCAAATCTTCCAAGTCTTGAACAATATAAAATCTTTTTGAAGCAACTCTCTCGTGTCTTTCTTAAATCCAATATTCTCTTAGCGATCTAGTGTTAAAAAAACTAAATCAAGCTTGGAAATTTGGAAAAGATTTCTGAGTAAGTTGTCAAGTGCCACATGTTGTGCTTAATTGAACTCTAAGTGTATGACACTAGTCCATTTAAAATTTTCTAGGTTAAATTCATTCATTTTCCTAAGGGTAATTTGATTCTCAGAGAAATACTTACAATTATATTATCGAGATAATGTGTTGGATAATAAAGTGTAGAGAAAAAAAGTGAGTTTCTTTCTCAAATATGATTGACCCCCCTCCAACAAGTTAGAAGAAAATTTATTAACTAACTCTATTATTAACTATAATCCAATACTGGTAAAAGTAACTATATATGGTCATTCAAATTGATTGGAAATGCTGACCTTTTTTTACTCAGGGGTGGAAGCGATTTTTTTTAGATAATATTAGATCAGTTTCCTAATAGCAAACTTCTAAATCATACATAAGTTCATTTCTAGTACTTTCTAGTATTTTACCCATGATTGATAGTGTCTCTAAGTCCTACATATCCAAATAGCTAAATTAAGTAGATTTAACTCTATATTCATCAACTTTAATTCAATCTAGTTTTATATGCCCTTATTAGTATGAGAACCAGGTGCAATCCTAGTACTTCCAAAGCCATGAAGCAAAATGCTTCTACATTCTTGGTTGATGTCCCATACCAAGCATGCTCAATTTTAGGGTTTCCTCTGGATATCGTTACTTTCTCCAGATTCTCTTGAAAAATCTCAAACCGTGCATTTTCCATCTATGTATGATAACCGGTCCAATGGAAAAGACACGGTTTGAGTTTTTTCAAGAGAATTTAGAGAACATAATTAGAGCTAGAGGAAGCCCTAGAGTTGAGCATGCTTGGTACGGTATATCGGACAACAATGAGGAGAGCATAATGCGTCATGGATTTGAAATGCATAGGATTGCTCCCATTCTCATCCTTACAAGGGCACATCTATAAAACTAAATTAAATTAAAACAAGAGAACATTGATAGAAAGTATACCAAAGCATATGTTAACTTTATCTTCTACTCTAGAATATCTAGATATTTAATCCCTAAGTATAAACAATTACCATTGACTGTTCAACCCCCTCCTTCAAGTTTCCCCCAACTTGAAGTATAGCCTAAGCTAAGAAAGAAAATAAACTTGAATCAAAAGTAGAAAACTTAATCCTAAAGATAAGGTTATTCAATCTAGTTCTTCGTATCCACAACACTCAAAATCATCAATCCGAACTCTCTCAAATACAAAAGACTCTCTTACGTGATTGTGTTCTACTCTTACTTCTCTATGCAAGTGCACAAAAATCATTGTAGAAAACCCTACCCTATTTATAGGCATGAAACCTTTGCTTCTTTAGGTTGAAGTCGGTGACCTCTTACTGCTTCACTTTCTTGGTAGACTTAAACTAACTCCCACGTCTTGTACTTTGTTCACCATCTTGAACTTATTTCTGTGCACTAAAACTTCTTCTCCTAATCCCACTTGGACTCTGTCTGGGAGGAACATGTTGGTGGAACAATTTTCTTACATCTATTCTCCTATTTGTCACACATCAAAATCTTCCTCGATCCTAAACCTTTCTTCTATTATGAAAGAGGTCTCGTAAATCTCAATCAATCATTCTATCAAACAACTTACAATTTTATGTTGCATGTCGATGGAGAGATCAACATTGAATGCTGACATCTTGAACTTCAATGAAACTCTTAATGCTGTTACAAGTTAAACATGTCCAATATGTCAAGAGATGAAAGAAGAGATGGTAGTATCGAAGAAATTGGACAATGTAATTCTGCATTAGTTGAAGCCACTGTTGAATACCTCTCTAATCTAGATTCTACCATTGCTTATTGTCGTAGATCTTCCATCCCTTGGCATATTAGCAGGAGTTGAATCAGTAGTAGCATTAAGAGTTCCATTGAAGGTCAATTTTTCAACATTAGAGTTATTATTTGATAGAATTATTGGTTGATCCGACCTATTTTTCAATGTACACGTGCAAATACAACTTTGCAAATGAAATTTGCTGCCTCTTTCTTGTAAAAAAACTACAGCACACTAAAAATACACTTATGTGAAATAAAATAAATGAACACAACCTGTATTGACCACTTAAAAAATACGGACAATTATTTAAACCAGTGTATATTCCAAAAGATGGAGATTTTTTTGGAAATTCTTGTCTTGACTTTTTTGGATCTACACCAAATAAACAATCACTCTGCTACCAATCTTTCCATAGTAGACAAGTTTTTTCCATCACTCTCTATTAATGATCACTTGCATCACTCCTCACGTACTTGGCGGTTCTCCAATTACATGCTCAAATAAATTGAAGTTTCTAAAAATGAAAAAACAAACTTGAAGGAATTTCACTTCCTGGTTATAGAATTACCATAAAAAGTTTGTTCGGATGGGTTTTTTGTATCGAATTCAGGGGAGGAAGTTGTTTGAAAAAGCATTAGACCAAAATGAAACATATTCCAAGAGAGATTTCTCCAATTTGTGGAGCTGAATGAACACATGCCAATAGATGGTCTACCCTTTAAACGTAGTATTAATTATAGGGCCCCCAAACTCTAAGCTTGATTAATGGGCAAGAATACCCTAGGTTAACTCCTCAATAATTACGAGGACTTGGTGAAATTGTCCCTTTGCCACTGTACCTACATTTCGAATGATGTGATCATTCGTCACTAGAAACACAAGTTATTAGAGATTTCTCAAATTCATGAACGATAAATTTGGCTAATTTCTGAAAGCCTAGATAACTAAGAACACCAATTTATCCAGGATTTCGTAAATTCGGCAAATTTTTTGTTGACACATATGAGAAATCTCTAGTAATTAGATATTCGACGAATGCTCACATTAATCAACATATCGAAACTGTCACAACCCAAAACTATACCCTAGGATATAGGATACAATCTTGGATTGTAACCGGTGTCGTCGACCTCTCGGAGGTCTAAGACAAGCCTCTCATATCATTCATTGTATTGGCATAGTAATTTTAGCGGAAAATTTAAAACTTTTCATAGCACATCATATGCTAGAAACATCACATAATATATATATAAAATATAGGTCATAATATATATTTAGACTCTAAGTCTCTTTGCCATCTTAGACTCAAATACTTTGGAGTACATTAAGGACAAGGCCCTTAAGACATAATACAAAGCTATACATTACTAAATAGACTTTACAATAAGTACACATTAGGACATCCTTGAACTTAAGGATTCCCTTTTCTTGAGCTTGGGAAAATCACCTATCAAGCTCCTCAATCATAGACCTCCTTTAAGCATTCCATTACCTACACTTTATGTAAAAAGTAGAGAAGAATGGAATTAGTACAAGAATGCACTAAGTATGACAACCATACAAAAAAATGCATTTAAAAGGGATATTTTCTTTGAAATCATACTTCATGCCATTTTGAGTAAATCATCATAAAACCTTTATAAATAGCATTTATTTCATTCACATACTTCATAGACACACAATCAAAGGCCAAACATCAAAGAAAAGCACTTATAGAATTTAATCCCCATTTGAGGTCACTTTACAGTGAACTCACTCTTCTTAACATTTAACTCTTTCTTTTAATTCATTAGTCTTCCAAGTAAATCCTTTTAAAGATACTTCGTGCAATGTATCACCTTAGGACCACAAGAGAAAACCATACATAACATCTACACAAGACAACACATACCATCATAGAAGTATAGTACACTATAGACATAGTTAAACCAGGACTACAATGTCATACATAAAAGACACATACATAATCATATGCATTAGGGTACCTTCCTAAGACTTCCTAAGGAGTCACTTGTGCAATGTCTAGATGGGTTCATTACTTCCACCTATTCTAAGTAACTTACCTTAAGTCCCCCTAGTTAGGATCCTATTCAATTACTTCCATTGTCCATTTTAACTTTAGGGAAACCATAGCCTTAACCGACACTAAGACCATGGGTGCTAAACATGGAATTTGGTGTTGTAGAGCCTTACACCAAAGGAAGGTGTTCCTACCTAGCCAAGGTAAAACATTAACATACATCCTAGCATTCTAAGTGAATTCACTTTGCTAGATCCTATGTGACAAGCATAGTTTATGGAACTAAGAGATAGGTATTCCCTCTACATACCATTTGGTAATGGGGCCACACTTCATGAGAAAACATGAGTGAATCTTCCTCAAGGAAAGTCAACACCTCATGTAGGTCCATAGGTGAATATTCCTCAAAGGGAAATCAACACTCTACAAGGGACAATTGGTGAATCTTCCTCCAAGGAAAGACAACACCTCTCAATGTCAAGTTCTTTCGATGCTAAGCTAAGTTCCCATTATTGAAAAAGCCTTTAATTATATTTTCACAAAACATAGGATTAAGATATTCATTCCTCATATGATTATAGCATATTCAAGCACCTATATAGTTATAGAGTATTGTTGGGCACACCTTTCAAGGACCCTCTATTAACTAGATCATCTTTCATGTGTATGAGTGTATACATAGATGTGAGCAAACCTTTCACATAACCCATAATGTCACACATGTTCATATATCAATGCATGAGTATATAGGCATAAATATATGAGCAATCCTTTCATATAAACCTACTAAGACACTATGCACATTCATACTTCATAATATCATATACATCATATTCATAACCTATTCATATATTCATCTTTCATATATATAGAAACCAAACCTAGGAACTATCCTATCAAGATACACATGTGCAATGTATAGACAAGGTTCCATACCCTTGCCCTTACTAGTACACCTATCAAGTCATCCTAGTAAGGGGATACAAATCATACTTTCATAAACATCACCTTAATATGCATAGTAGTAAACACTAGTGAATATGAGAACTACCTTTCATTTAGACACCATGACCTATACTACTTGTATTATGCATGTAAGTGAGAGTGTGTGTAAATTGGTCAACATGATCACATAATGGCTATCAAAACACATTGAGGCAGCAACCCTCTTAGATCATGACACTTCATCAAGCACTGGCCACAAAACACACAATAACATAGGAGACAAGCCAACTTCATTTAACACTTAAGACTCCTAACTTGTACTATTCATGCATTCACATAGGGGTACATAGGTAAGTGATTATTAACCCTTTTTAACACATCAATGGAAGCACCTATACTTTACCCTAACTTGAATATACACATGCTTATACAAAATCCATACAACCTAGATCACAACTAGAATAGGAAAGTAGGCATAAGCTTCTAATAGTATCATCTTAAGCACATGCTCATAAGTTCATCAATTTGCCTTCAAGGACATGGTCAACACATATATAATGACAATAAGGTAAACACATCCACCATAAGTGGACCATACCACACACTGCCATACAAGGCTTTATCAACATTACTATAAAGGAATAGAGAAGTAGAAGAGTTGAGGAAATAAGAATCCTTACCAATTTCTCACCCTTTGATCATCATCGATCAATACACCTTATTCATCAATAGAACACATATATGGCAGTAGCTTATTGTACTTTAAACATATAAGAAACCACGTACAACTCGCTACAAGATTATACCATACATAATACAACATATCAACATACTAGGAAAGTAGAATAACATAGATAATTAGCTAACTTCCCTTGCATTGATTTTAGATCATATTTCATACATATTATAAGTCTAAGTCAGTAGCTAAACATAAACCTAATCATATTGAAATCATACTTACATATCACCCTAGAATGATGGTCACAAAATGACTAGATTATAGTGAACATGCTACATTAGATCAACATGAAAGATAGAAGAATATAGGCCAATCCCAACCTTGAACCACATGAATCACATCTATATAATTCCACAATGATATCTTAGTAAAACAGTAGGTACAATCATCCATACACCATTGAATTTCGCATTAGATCACTTAGGGACCAACGATACAGTGAATTCAAATAAAACTTAAGCTAACATGTTCAAATCTTCATATATTTATCATCATTTACTGTTCTTCATCAATTCACCATCAAATAACGTAAATAACAATAAACACAAGAAATTCAACGTAAGAGAATCACCATTCAATTAAGAACAAGCCATAATCAAAAATCCCATGCAAGAGCTAAACCAATTTTGGAAGGAACATGGGTTCATCATGCAATTGGAGTGAAATAACATTCAAATCACTGTATTAACTTCAATTCATCATGATTTAATCGTTAAAACGTTTTGAGAAAGAACCCATGGCTAGATTGGAAGATTGGAAACTTGATCATAAGATTTCTTTGAAAAACATTGAGAAGAACTCTCCAAGTGGAAGGTTACTTGAAGATGAAAAATTGACATAGCTTTTATTATTTAAAAACCTCTTAAAATTGATGATTCATCCATGGAAAACCCATCTTGAATCTGTTCTTGAGCTTCACCAACAATGGTGGTTTCTAGAGAGAGTATTTTGGGAGGGAAAGGCTTAAAACATGAGGGTTGATTTTAGAATTGGTTGATCACGTTTTTTATGACTTATATACACCCAAAATTACTTAAATAAACCAATAATAATCAGTTTAGGACGTGGGGTGAATTTCCCATTCACCCCTTTAATTGACAGCACGCAGGCTGCCAGTTGCAGGCACCCACGACGATGGCAATGACGGGGCGTCAAGGCCATGACGGGCCGTGCCTGGCGTCTGTCATTGGGTACTTAGACAAATTCTTGTCTTAGGACCTTCCCAAGGATTTTGAACCTCGACGATACCTGCTCGACGGGCCGTTGGTGGACCAACGATCTGTCGTTGGATCCGTCAATGGACACTGCCCAGGCAGTGTCTTAGGTAGCTTTGGGTCCTTCTTTTGGGGCCTCTTGTGGGGCCCTTTGGAAGTCGCACCCGGACGTTTCGAACTCGATTATAAACCGTAACCAGTTATAGACCTTCCACAAATGTTTCATCCAAAACAACCACCTACAAGACGTCCAAACAGCCTTGGCCCCATCATGACATACGATAAATGTCTTAGGGGCTATCTTTCGAATGCCTTGGATGTTCTTGGGCGTTTGACCTCCGAACTTCACGAAACTTCATATAATAACATTAAACATCATTTTAACCTCATTAGACTCATTTCGTACAGATTAGGAATGCATGCATACATGAGGGACATAAGCGACTAATCGTCGAATGCCTTGGACGTCCCTTGACGTTCGACTTCCAAATCACTTCAAACTTTTGCACGCTGCCTCTATATCATATAATAAAGCATTTTAGGACCTTATAACATTAAGCTAACCTGTTAGGCTCTAGACACCTTATCTCATTTTCAGGGTCTTACAATATCCCCCACTTGGGAACATTCATCCTCGAATGACACTTAGGAATTTTAATTACAACAAGGACTTCAATGCATATAAGAGCATTTTATCACATTTATAATATCATCAAATCATTTTAGCACCCAATGCACACAAGCAAGAAAAACAATTACTCACTCACTCGTTAATGCATCAAACACAAGGGTCCTTTTCATGTTCATAGGAGAACATCCTTCTCCTAATCATAACATGATCATTACATCTTAATTTATTACAAGAAAATCTTGAAAAGCTACTCATAGGCAGATCATAACACATACTCAAAGTTACTTAAGCACTCATACTTCAAAGCACATAAACTTGAGTTAGTTAAATCACAAAGATCTTTAGTAGTTAGACCTAGTACCATGAAGGTCATACTCAACCATACCATCCTAAGTGGTGTACATGGAGGAATGTCTTGCTCCTCAACACGCTTACATGTATCATGAGTTCACACCTTAGCAAAGTACAAGGTCAATTTCCTTAAAAATAAGAAATTTCAACTTTCAAGCCAAGAGATGCATATATTTTTATCCTTAGTGAAGTCTAAATGGCATATCACAGCAAGTACATCACAACAAAATAGGAAGCCATTCCACAATTTATTTTCTTAACATAATACTTACCCTTATAGTAAGCCTCATTTTGGGGGAAAAAAATAACACAAATTATAGGCACACACATGGACACTTAGCTAAACATTCTTTCACCTTTCAACAATGAGCCTACAATTTTGCATTCCAAATCATCAAGTCCCTAAATTTTCAAGAGAGTCAACATATTTCATTGTAAAAGAGACTCAACTTCCATTACAAGGCTAAACAATTTACCCTACAAGTGACTATTACCAAGTTCCTTGTCTTACCTCATGAAGTCAATTTCACATTTAGCACATTAAAATGCAAGTCAATATGAGAAAACATGGACTTTATCAAAAATTTCCTTTCATGCTCTTTGGAAAATTCACCATGCCTCCAAGATGATGTCAATAAATTCATACCAATCATATAAAGATCATGCAATTCACACTTTATGCAAGACTATTTTCATGAACAAGCTTTCTAAGAATTTATATTTTCCAATTCAAGTAAGAATAGAAGAACAATGTAAATAATTTCTACAATCTCACTACTCAAACACCTTCCCCCACTTAGTGTAAACCCAATTAAGAGCAACTTAACCCAACATATAGAGGATCTTAACTACACAACCTTCATATTCATCACTTAAAGTGATTACTACTTTAGAGGAAATTTTCATTAATTCAATTTAGCAACACTAAGGCATTCTAAACCTTATCATTTTAGGCAAATCATCCTCAACCATCAATTTTTTTTTTTATATCATACTATTCAATTCACATAAGGTCTTCCTGTAATGCAATAGACACTAAGGTCATACATCATTTGAGGAAAACAACAACGAAGTTCATAACACAACAAGAAGTTTATAAATAACTCTACGACTCATCATGTCACAAGATTCTCATTCTTCAATCCAAATAGCACATTTCCTTTTCACACTCATTATCATGTTCATACGCCTCTATTCCATACACATTTTAACAACATCCAATCAAATGACAATTTATTTGGTTCTCCAAACATGTTACAATAAGTTGCCTATTCCCAATATCCAAAAATGCAACATTTAGACATTTGATGGAACAAACATGGAAATATAAGATACAAAGCTTTACCAACTCATTCTTCATAAGCATGCATACTATCTTTACAAGGGACTCCAATTTACACTAGCAACTTATCAAGTATCACTTATATACAAAGGGAGACAATGCACACTTTGAATCACATACCTTAATAGGATAGCATGCTTCCATAGGTAGTTATTGAACACTCAAAGTTCAAATCCTAGTATTTGGCTACCATCATATAAAACCATATAGGAATACAACAATCTAAGAGAATTCACTTTAACAACCATAATTTCTAACGTGCTTTAACTGTATCATGACATACATTATTCGACATAACTTGCTATTTCACATAGATTTCATATATTGTCATAATTGGCATCACATCATCAAATTAGAGATATTTCATACATAGTAAGGTAAGATAACCAATCATAATCCCCATAGAGTTAACATGTGCAATGATTAAGTAAAGCCCCATAACCCTACTAAATAAAGTAACCCAACAGGAACTACAATTAGCACCGTACTCCACTCATCTATAACCTTCATGCATGCATAACTCCATATCTTTAGCACACTAGGCTATTTACATGTTTATATGCATAGAGATCATCACCTAAGGACATTCACATCTATCATCATACACATACATAATGTTAACCTCCTAAGGTCTCCATCAAGGTAAACTAGTGCAAGACATAGGTAGAGTCCCATACCCCTACCCAAGTCTAGTTAACCCTTCAAGTCGCCTTAGTTTATGCATCATCTAATAAGGACAAGTGTCACCTTCACACATACTCATTCAAACCATAAAACAAAGATAAATATTTTAAACTCACCTTTTCTCACTCAAGCATAGAGCAATCTCATCCAAGCAATCACATCTAAAAGACCACCGGACATGAAAACATAAGAGAGAGATCTTATAAAGTTAAGTTTTATGGCACGATATGAGAATGATGAAGAAGGGAAACTCTATCGTCCTATAGCCTCTCCTACCATTTGATGTGTCGCGACTCACCACCAATGATAGAAGACTATACTAGACGTGGCAATATGTTACTTCTTAGAACCTAAGACCACTTTATAAACCTCATGCTCTGATACCAAGTTTGTCACAACCCAAAACTATACCCTAGGAGATAGGATACAATCTTGGATTATAACCGGCGGCGTCGACTTCTCGGAGGTCTAAGACAAGTCTCTCATATCATTCATTGCATTGGCATAGTAATTTTAGCGGAAAATTTAAAACTTTTCATATCACATCATATGCTAGAAACATCACATCATATATATAAAATATAAGTCATAATACAAATTTAGACTCTAAGTCTCTTTTCCATCTTAGACTCAAAAACTTTGGAGTACATTAAGGACAAGGCCCTTAAGACATAATACAAAGCTATACATTACTAAATAGACTTTACAATAAGTACACATTAGGACATCCTTGAACTTAAGGATTCCCTTTTCTTGAGCTTGGGAAAATCACCTATCAAGCTCCTCAATCATAGACCTCCTTTAAGCATTCCATTACCTATACTTTATGTAAAAAGTAGAGAAGAATGGAATTAGTACAAGAATGCACTAAGTATGACAACCGTGCAAAAACATGCATTTAAAAAGGACATTTTCTTTGAAATCATACTTCATGCCATTTTGAGTAAATCATCATAAAACCTTTATAAATAGCATTTATTTCATTCACATACTTCATAGACACACAATCAAAGGACAAACATCATAGAAAAGCACTTATAGAATTTAATCCCCATTTGAGGTCACTTTACAGTGAACTCACTCTTCTTAACATTTAACTCTTTCTTTTAATTCATTAGTCTTCCAAGTAAATCCTTTAAAGATACTTCGTGCAATGTATCACCTTAGGACCACAAGATAAAACCATACATAACATCTACACAAGACAACACATACCATCATAGATGTATAGTACATTATAGACATAGTTAAACCAAGACTACAATGTCATACATAAAGGACACATACATAATCATATGCATTAGGGCACCTTCCTAAGGAGTCAGTTGTGCAATGTCTAGATGGGTTCATTACTTCCACCTATTCTAAGTAACTTACCTTAAGTCATCCTAGTTAGGATCCTATTCAATTACTTCCATTGTCCATTTTAACTTTAGGGAAACCATAGCCTTAACCGATACTAAGACCATGGGTGCTAAACACGGAATTTGGTGTTGTAGAGCCTTACACCAAAGGAATGTGTTTCTACCTAGCCAAGGTAGAACATTAACATACATCCTAGCATTCTAAGTGAATTCACTTTGCTAGATCCTATGTGGCAAGCATAGTTTATGGAACTAAGAGATAGGTATTCCCTCTACGTACCATTTGGTAATGGGGCCTCACCTCATGAGAAAACATGAGTGAATCTTCCTCAAGGAAAGTCAACACCTCATGTAGGTCCATAGGTGAATATTCCTTAAAGGGAAATCAACACTCTACAAGGGACAAATGGTGAATCTTCCTCCAAGGAAAGTCAACACCTCTCAATGTCAAGTTCTCTCGGTGCTAAGCTAAGTTCCCTTTATTGAAAAAGCCTTTAATTATATTTTCATAAAACATAGGCTTAAGATATTCATTGCTCATATGCTTATAGCATATTCAAGCACCTATCTAGTTATAGAGTATTGTTGGGCACAATTTTCAAGGACCCTCTATTAACTAGATCATCTTTCATGTGTATGAGTGTATACATAGATGTGAGAAAACCTTTCACATAACCCATAATGTTACACATGTTCATATATTAATACATGAGTCTATAGGCATAACTATATGAGCAATCCTTTCATATAAACCTACTAAGACACTATGCACATTCATACTTCATAATATCATATACATCATATTCATAACCTATTCATATATTCATCTTTCATATATATAGAAACCAAACCTAGGAACTATCCTATGAAGATACACATGTGCAATGTATAGACAAGGTTCCATACCCTTGCCCTTACTAGTACACCTATCAAGTCATCCTAGTAAGGGGATACAAATCATACTTTCATAAACATCACCTTAATATGCATAGTAGTAAACACTAGTGAATATGAGAACTACCTATACTTTACCCTAACATGAATATACACATTCTTATACAATAGCCATACATCCTAGATCACAACTAGAATAGGAAAGTAGGCATAAGCTTCTAATAGTATCATCTTAAGCACATGCTCATAAGTTCTTCAATTTGCCTTAAAGGACATGGTCAACACATATATAATGACAATAAGGTAAAGACCTCCACCATAAATGGACCATACCACACAATGCCATACAAGGCTTCATTAATATTACTATAAAGGAATAGAGAAGTAGAAGAGTAGAGGAAATAAGCATTCTTACCAATTTCTCACCCTTTGATCATCATTGATCAATACACCTTATTCATCAATAGAACACACATATGGCAGTAGCTAAATGTACTTTAAACATATAAGAAACCACGTACAACTCGCTACAAGATTATACCATACAAAATATAACCTATCAACATACTAGGAAAGTAGAATAACATAGATAATTAGCTAACTTCCCTTGCATTGATTTTATATCATATTTCATACATATTATAAATCTAAGGCAGTATCTAAACATACACCTAATCGTATTGAAATCATACGTATATCTCACCCTAGAATGAAGGTCACAAAATAACTAGATTATAGTGAACATGCTACATTAGATAAACATGAACGATAGAAGAATATAGGCCAATCCCAACCTTGAACCACATGAATCACATCTATATAATTCCACAATGATATCTTAGTAAAACAGTAGGTACAATCATCCATACACCATTGAATTTCGCATCAGATCACTTAGAGACCAACGATACAGTGAATAGCTAACATGTTCAAATCTTCATATATTTATCATCATGGACTGTTCTTCATCAATTCACCATCAATTAATGTAAATAACAATAAACACAAGAAATTCAACGTAAGAGAATCACCATTCAATCAAGAACAAGCCATAATCACGAATCCCATGCAAGAGCTAAACCAATTTTGGAAGGAACATGGGGTCATCATGCAATTGGAGTGAAATCACATTCAAATCACTGTATTAACTTCAATTCATCAGGATTTAATCGTTAAAAATGTTTTGAGAAACAACCCATGGCTAGGTTGGAAGAGTGGAAACTTGATCATAAGATTTCTTTGAAAAACATTGAGAAGAACTCTCCAACTGGAAGGTTACTTGAATATGAAGGATTGACATACCTTTTATTAGTTGAAAACCTCTTAAACTTGATGATTCATCCATGGAAAACCCAGCTTGAATCTGTTCTTGAGCTTCACCAACAATGGTGGTTTCTAGAGAGAGTATTTTGGAAGGGAAAGGCTTAAAACATGAGGGTTGATTTTAGAATGGGGTGATCACGTTTTTGATGACTCGTATACACCCAAAATTACTTAAATAAACCCATAATAATCAGTTTAGGACGTGCGGTGAATTTCCCATTCACCCCTTTAATTGACAGCACGGAGGCTGCCAGGTGCAGGCACCCACGACGATGGCAACGACGGGGCGTCAAGGCCATGATGGGCCGTGCCTGGCGTCCGTCGTTGGGTACTTAGCAAAATTCTTGGATTAAGACCTGCCCAAGGCTTGTGCCCCTCGACGAGACCTTCTCGAAGGGACGTTGGTGGACCAACGATCCGTTGTTGGATCCGTCAATGGACACTGCCCAGGTAGTGTCTTAGGCAGCTTTGGGTCCTTCTTGTGGGGCCTCTTGTGGGGCCCTTTAGAAGTTGCACCCGGACGTTTCGAATGAGATTATAAACCTTAACCAGTTATAGACCTTCCACATAAGTTTCATCCAAAACAACCACCTACAAGACGTCTAAACAGCCTTGGCCCCATCATGACATACCATGAACGTCTTAGGGGCTATCTTTCGAACGCCTTGGACGTTCTTGGGCGTTTGACCTCCGAACTTCACGAAACTTCATATAATAACATTAAACATCATTTTAAGACTCATTAGACTCGTTTCATACATAATAGGAATGCATGCATACATGAGACACATAAGCGACTAATCGTCGAACGCCTTGGACGTCCCTTGACGTTCGACTTCCAAATCACTTAAAACTTTTGCACGCTGCCTCTATATCATATAATAAGGTATTTTAGGACCTTATAACATTAAGACTAACCTGTTAGGCTCTAGACACCTTATATCATTTTTGGGGTCTTACAGAAACAATGGTGAAGGGTCTGTTTCTTCAACAATTCAAAATTATTAAGGATTTTAATTAGAGTATTCTCGACTAGTAAGCAATTAATCATTGAGTTGTAGGGTCATAATATTGACACAACCTTTAATCATATAAACTATCTTTCACCACTTATTATTTGAACTCCATAAATTTTCCTTGAAATATGTTTCCCCTTGGTATACTGCTCTTCCTAACAACTTTCTCTCATAAATATTAAATTAAAAAGCATATGGACAAACTCGTTACAGTGGTTCTATCACATGAAAGTGAAATCCTTTAAATAAAAGAATCATTCTACAAAAACTCAAACAACCGGAGCATGTAACCTAAGCACACCAAAGTTCGTGGAGTGATGCAAGTGAAACAAATTGACATGAAAAGTGAATGATGAAAGAACATTGTCTACAATGGCGAAACTTCTAGTAAAAAGATTGTTGATTAGGTGTAAATCCAAATAAAGCCGGGACAAGTATTTCCAAGTGAATCTTCAACATTTGGGAAATTGAGATTATCGAGTGTAAAGATTCTTCTAAAAGAGTGCTAATCAAGTCCAGAGCTTCACTTTTTGTGTTAGTAACTATATCGTTAAGTTTATCATGTTTCTTTTTTTTGAATTTTGAGAGAATGTTGGGCTTTGATACCTCGAGTAGTTTGCACTAGTAAATATGGGTCAATTATTATTGGATTCTTTTTTGGCTCTTAAAATTTAGGTTTTTCCCTCAAACGAATGTGTTTAATTTTTGCTCCTCGTACTCTTTATACACTAGTTAGAACACATTTATTCCAAAATATTTGAAAATGACATATTTTATCCCTTCAAATCTATTGTACAATAACATCAAACAATAAACATAAACACTAAACAAAACATATGGTTGGACGCATTTGGTGTGGCTTCATTTGTTGATCATTAGGCTGCTGCTTAGAAGTATCTACTGGAAGGTATTGTATGGTATTAATGTTAGCATGATAGATAACTAAATGATTGTATATATTAATATAATTATATAGTGATACAAATAAGCATGATCATTTACATTTATTTTAGAATCAAAGGAATAAATGTTGTGATAGAATAACTTATTTGGAGGGATAGCAAGACAGATTTCGAGGGATTGAATTGCAGATTTGTAGCGATAAAATAGCAAAACATATTTCGAGCTTATTGTGTTTATGTTTCTTGTTTAAAGATCTGTCATTCCTATCCCTAAAGATCAGCTATTCTATCCCTACAAATCTGCTATTCAATCTATCTAAATCTGCCTTGCTATCCCTCTAAATTAGCTCTTCTATCACAATATTTATCTCTTTGATTATAAAACAAATATATGATCATTCTAATTTATATAACTATATAATTAAATTAATATATACAATAATTTAGTTATCTATCATGCTAACATCCCCTTTCAAATTAATGTTAGTGGATCAAGATACACCAATTTTCCTACTAGAAACTGATGGTGTTTCCATGCCATGGATTTTGTAAACGCATCAGTTGTTTTAAGATCACTGGACACATGTGGAAGAGTAATGACACCTTTATCTACAACTTCTTATATATAAGCAATCTGAATAGCACTTGTATTGTGAGCATGGAGAGGAGTAGGATGAGATTGAGGAAACCCAATCTAAGCAAGAAATCCACGAAGCCACACAACATCGTAGCAAGAAGTAGACATGGATCGATATTCAGCCTCTGTTGAAGATTTTGACACACGATCTTGCTTTTTACTCTTCCTTTACCTAATTTTGGTAGTCGTGCTACAAAGTGTTTTGATGTCATTCATAGTGATGTTTGGGGAATATCACCAAATATTTCTCATGCTCACTTCAAATACATTATGACATTCATAGATGATTATAGTCGATTTATGTGGGTGTATTTTCTTGAATCCAAATCTGAGGTATTTTCCATGTTCACAACATTTTTGACTTACATTGAGACTCAAATTTCTACATGCATCAAATTATTAAGATATGATTCTGGTAGAGAATATATGTCTTATGAATTCAAAATATTCTCGCTTGACAAAAAAATTGTCTCACAACACTCCTTCCCATATACACAACAACAAAATGGAGTTGCTGAATGAAACAATTGTCATCTTTTAGATGTCACTTCTACTTTATCCATTGAGTCCTTTGTACCATTTAAATATTGGGTGGAAGATTTTTCTACTGCTTTCTATTTATTTAATAGATTGCCATCTAAAGTGCTAAATATTGAGTTTCCATATTTTCGTCTTTATCACCAAAATTCACAAAAAGGTTTTATTTGTTATGATCCATGATTTCACAAATTTTGTCTTTGTAGATATGTTATTTTCTTTGCGAATCATTATTTCTTTCCAATGATTGTAGATTCATCTTTGATTCTCTTCAACCTACTTTTGAGGATTTATAATCTTCTTTTAAGAGGTTCAGACCAGGATTTGTGCATGAATGACGTTGGCCAAATTTATCCTATCTCGACAGTGATCCGTCGCCTAAAACTATACTACAACTAGAATCTGAGAATTCTTGAAGATTATAGTCCTCTTAAGCCTATTTGGCAATCTACAAAAGTATCTCTTACTCCCAATTGGTATCTTTATTCTCCCTAAACCATTCCTCCTTTTTTCTGGAGCAGTTGGACGAGGGAAGATGTAATGTGTTACTACTTGAACTTCATTTCATTACCTTTATTCAGAGGCTCTATTTCATGACCCGAGAGTACACCCAAGTCGTAAATGGTGTCGCAGACCTCTAAGACATCTTAAACAAGCCCTTAGCATTCATCATCGCACATAGTCATGGAAAAATACGGAATTATTAAAACTTTTACAATTTAGTTGTCAACTTCTTCTGTATATCAAAATAGAACTAAATTTGTCTCCACATACCATCTAGACATAGGAATATCAAGTTTGAGACTTCGCCCTTACATCAATGTAGAAATTCTAGTATAGGAAATACAACATAGTCTCTTAATAGACAAAAGAACTAAAGCTACAATCATAGGTGTAGTATCTTCTAACTTGAGGACTCACCAACTTGGAGAAATCAAATCCAACTATCTTGAGAAAGGCTTCGAATCACCTCAAAGGCCCGAAGCTACATGTTGGGGAAAAAGGGAAACAATAAGGGTTAGTACAACACACATACAAAGTATGGTTCCATGCACATAAAACATTTGAAATATGCACAAAAGGGCAATAGTTGAAAAACATGTTCTTTATCAAGTAAAACTCATTATGCAAACAATACAACGAACATAACCTAAATCAACATATATAAACTTCAAATTATAAGCAACCTAATCCACACTAGTGCAATGACATGGGTAGGATTCCATTACCCCATTAAAGTTAATTTCCAACTATAAGCCACCTACTACATACAAATGTCATAATCATACAACTACCTTTCATTCATATAACAATCATACCATAAAATACATACATACGTCATAGATAATTCATGTGTATAGGGTTAAGGACGAATAAACCTTGTCATCAAAAACAAAATAACACATTAGATATAGCATAATTACTATCTAAATAATTCATCTTTCATCCTTGAGTTCAAAGAAGAACCAACATTTATACCTTCTTGCTCTCCATGGGACTTCATACTTCAATCACCCAACAATGCATAATCAATACATAATATAAGGTAATTCATGATGTAATAACACAATTTACATAAATATAAACAATTGATATATTCATCATCTTTAATTAATTCACCATATCAAATCCAAGGTTTATGAAATTGGGGAAGAACATGGTCTAAGGGAATATCAAGTGAACAAAAACAATTACTCAATATTTGCACATAATTAACCCTAACTAACCATAACAAATCATAATTAATCCATGAAATTCGTTTACGAAGGAAACCCATATGTAAGAATAAAACCCTAGCTTTTTGGGGAACTTTTGAAAGCTTAATTTGAGAGGACTCTTGTGAAATGATTCCCAAGAGTGAAATACAACAATACCTTGATAATCTTTAAAGAATTATGGAAGAAAGCTTATTTATTGAAGCCCTAGTGAAACCTTGCCCTTCCTCTTCAATGGAGTCTTGAGTTGAGAGAGTTTGGAGAGAGTTTAAGTTTTGGTTTAATGTGTTGAGTTAGGATGACTTGGAGTAATGGGGTTGAGGTCTTATACCTAGGTTTAGTTAGGTAATTAAATTAACAACCAACCCCCACCCCTAATTAAATAAATAAGTTGAACTAGGAACCCTAACTTAAAAGCTAAAAGTCGACCTCTAGCACCATTTGACGGACCCCATTGACGCCCCCTTAACCGATTGACGACTCATCCTGCATGGGAGTCGTTTGGTTCTGTAACACCCCGTAGCCAAAACAGACCAAAAATTAGTTTTTCAGATTTTTTTTTTTGCAAACAGTTAAGGGGAAATGCAGTTGGGTCAACTTAAAATGATCATAACTCTTATAACAAAATGAATTATGTCTCTCATGACCTACCCGCAGATAGATAATTGAATTATCTTTCCATATCCACCGACCTTGCTAAATTCAGACCTCCGAGTAAAAAGTTATGCCCATTGTAGTAAAGGCCTGTCGAACAGGCCCTCACGACGGATCCAACGACGGGGCGTCGGGAACACGACGGACCGTCAGTCCTTGCCGTCGTGTGGCCCGACAGCAACCTTCCCAGGGGTCTTTTTGACCTTTCCCACTCTGTTTAAACCATAAGTTACGTCGTTTTGACCCTAAATCATCAGATTTTAGTCAGTTTAATCCTAGAAACATAATTAAAACATATCCAAGTCAAATCATTAAATCAAAACCTAGAAAATTAGAAGCAAGAGAGGAGAAAAAAAGCTCAAGAACCCTAGTTCAAGAACGCCACAAGCTCCAGCAGTTCCAGCCCAGAAACTTAATTATTTTTCTGTGGATTTCATCACCAGGTATGCGGGATTTCACTAGTGGGTTCTTTCACGCATTTGGTCCCTAGTTTTCAGTCAGATTCTTGATTTTCTTATCATGATTAAACCTAGGGTTTCTAGAACTTTGATAGAACTTCATGAATTTATTAAATATATGTTCCAAATCAGATTATCATTCTATTACTCAGATTATCGCATGAATTTCAAAACCCTAGCTTTGTATTTCTTTAGTCCTTGAATTACACATGCTAGGTCAGATATTTCAGACACTTCAGATATACATGCCTCAGTTATAAATGCATAATTACCAGATTAATTGTTGCATTCTCAGTTTGCATGTTCAGTTTCAAGCTATCCAGTATTTACAGAAACTCAGACATAATCAGTTAATTTACAGAATTCATTGGGAGTAGCATAATACCGAGTTGGACTAGGGTTTAGCGTACCCAATAGTCCCAGAACTACTAACCAAGTAGGTTGTAAGTCCCCTCTGTTGGCAATCAGTTTAGTGATCACGCCAGCATGCCTTTATACCTTTGGCAGGGTATATTGGGTCCTCTCGATGGGGCGTATACATCGGACACCACATTTAGCTCATGTGGTTTTATTATTGGTTATTAGTAGCTCCCACAGTTCAGTTAGACTCTCTGCATGACCATTTATCAGTATATTCAGTATTCAGTTTTAGCATGTTATAAATTGGTCATTGCATTCAGTTAGCTCAGAAATTCAGTATATCATGTTCAGATTATTATACTTGCTTTTGTGCTTGTTCAGTTATGTTTTATTTCAGCTTTACTCTATCCTACATGCTCAGTACCTTCAAGTACTGTTGCATACGTGCGCTACATCTTCTCGTGATGTAGGTTCAGGTTCTCAGCATCCAGATCACGCATAGATCGATTTCCCGATCTCCAGATCAGCAGATTGAGTGGTGAGTCCTCATTCTCCGAGGACAAGACTCATGAGTTTCTCTTCAGTATTTAGTCTTTTAGTTTCAGTTTTTGCTAGATTTAGCTGGGGCTGTCCCAGTATTTCTAGTCCAGTTTAGAGGCTATTTTCAGACATAGTTAGTTTCAGCTTAGTAGTGAGTTGATATTTCTTTGTATTAAACTCATCAGTTTTTCATATATCTCAGTTTTAGCATATGAGTATTTCCCATCTTTTCAGATTAAATTATGATTTAGCTTCCGCATCAGTTTATTATTGTTTAGTATGCTCATAATCATGCCATCAGGGTTAGCTTGGGATCACTTGTGGTCCTAGGTTTCGTGTCCGCGTCTCGGGGGTAGCTCGGGGCGTAACAAAACTTGGTATCAGAGCACTAGGTTCAAGAGTCCTAGGATGTCTGAAAAAGCCGCACTAAGTAGAGTCCTTTTCATGGGTGTGAAGTGCACCACATCTAATGAGAGGGAGGCTATGAAGTGTTTTAGGAAAACTTCACTTTCTTGATATTCTTATCCTGCGTTGGTATGATCTTCTTTCTAATCTATCGTTATGCGCTTAAGATCATACATTCTCGTAGAGCTTAGGCATGGAGTGCTAATGCACGCAATGCTAACGCAGTTCCTCTAGTACCAGATAAGGAAGTTCAAATGTAGAGTTTCAGAATGCCAATTCAGTTTTTGGCTCAGAGTATGAACAACAAGAACAATCAGTAGGTTCGAGTTCCTACTAATAGAAATGATCGATTAGTGGCAGCCAGAGTTTGTGATTTCGTTAGGATGAATCCACCTAAGTTTTCAGGGTTGCAAGTTGGTAAGGACCCGTAGAAGTTCATTGACAAGGTCAAGAAAATATTTGGTGTGATGTCAGTAACTGGTAGTGATAGGTTAGATTGGCATCCTACCAACTCAAGGATGTGACTCACATATGGTTCACTCAGACAACGGACATGACTTTGTCTTTTGTAACTCAGCATAGCTGTCCGATTCAGTGTTAGTTCAAAAACTCTCTCAGAACTTTTCTCAGTCTCTACTCCAGTCGGTGACCCAGTTATATGTAGATGGGTATACAGAAATTGCCCTGTCACAGTCTCTCAGAAAGTCACCTCAGCAGATCTAGTAGAGTTAGAAATGGTAGACTTCGATGTCATTCTAGGCATGTAGTGGTTACACTCATGTTATGCCTCAGTCGATTGTAGAACTAGGATTGTTCATTTTCAGTTTCCAAACGAACCAATCTTAGAATGGAAGGGTAGTAGCTTAGCGCCTATGGGTCGATTTATTTCTTACCTTAAGGCCAGAAAGATGATCTCTAAGGGTTATCTCTATCATCTAGTTCGGGTTAAGGATTCTAGCTCTGAAACCCCAACTCTTGAGTCAGTTCCAGTAGTCAGTGAATTTCCAGAAGTGTTTCCAGAAGATCTTCCCAGAGTTCCTCCCGAAAGGGAAATCGACTTTGGAATTGATCTCCTTCAAGATAACCAGCCTATTTCTGTTCCTCCTTACAGAATGGGTCCAGCAGAGCTTAAGGAATTGAAAGAGCAGTTGAAAGACCTTCTAGATAAGGGCTTCTCTCAGAATGTGCATTGACTATAGACAGTTGAACAAGGTCACAATCAAGAATAAGTATCCCATCCCCAGGATTGATGACTTGTTTGAACAACTTCAGGGTGCTAGTCATTTTTCAAATATAGACCTTAGATCGGGTTATTATCAGCTCAGAGTCAGAGATAGTGACATTCCAAAAACAGCCTTCAGAACTCGGTATGGTCATTATGAATTTGTAGTTATGTCGTTTGGACTAACCAATGCTCCTGCAGCTTTCATGGATTTGATGAACAGAGTGTTCAAACAGTACTTAGACTTGTTCGTTATCGTCTTCATTGATGATATCCTCATTTACTCTAGGAGTGAGGAAGAACATGCAAGTCATCTGAGAGTTGTTCTGTAGACTCTCAAAGATCACCAGTAATTCGCTAAGTTTAGTAATGTGAGTTTTGTTTGCAATCCGTTGCTTTTCTTGGTCACATTGTATCTAGCGAAGGGATCCGCGTAGATTCACAAAAGATAGAAGCAGTGAAACAATGTCCAGACCTACCTCTGCTACAGATATCAAAAGTTTCTTAGGTCTAGCGGGTTATTACAGGAGGTTCGTGGAAGGATTTTCATCCATAGCCTCACCATTGACTAGGTTGACTCAGAAGATGGTCAAGTTCCAATGGTCAGATGATTGTGAGAAAAGCTTCGCAGAATTGAAAACTAGATTGACTACAGCTCCTGTCTTGACTATACCAGAAGGTTCAGATGGTTATGTGATCTATTGCGATGCATCCAGAGTTGGCCTTGGTTGTGTGTTGATGCAAAGAGATAAGGTTATATCTTATGCCTCTAGACAGCTTAAGGTGCATGAGAAGAACTATCCAACTCATGACCTCGAGCTTGCAGCAGTGGTGTTTGAACTCAAGATATGGAGACACTACTTGTATGGTGTTCATGTAGATGTGTTCACCGATCATAAGAGCCTTCAGTATGTGTTCACCCAGAAAGAGTTGAATCTTCGCCAGAGGAGATGGCTTGAGTTCCTTAAGGATTATGATATGAGTGTGCATTATCATCCTGGAAAGGCGAATGTAGTGGCCGATGCTCTTAGTAGATTATCTATGGGTAGTGTAGCCCATGTTGAGGAAAAAAGAAAGGAGCTAGTGAAGGATGTTCACAGGCTTGCTCGCTTGGGAGTTCGCCTTATGAGCATATCAGACAGCGGTGTAACAGTTCAGAATGGGGCAGAATCGTCTTTGGTAGTGGAGGTTAAGGAAAAGCAAGAGAGTGATCCGATCTTGCTTGAACTAAAGGGTGCAGTCAACAATCAGAGAGTGGAGGTTTTCTCCCAAGGGGGAGATGGTGTACTTCGCTACCAAGGTAGATTGTGTGTTCCTGATGTGGGAGAGTTGAGGAAGCATATTCTTGCAGAAGCTCATAACTCCAGGTATTCTATTTATCCAGGTGCCACTAAGATGTACCGCGATCTGCGGGAAGTCTATTGGTGGAATGGCATGAAGAGGGATATAGCAGACTTTGTGAGTAAGTGCCCCAATTGCCAGCAAGTCAAGGTAGAACATCAGAAACCAGGAGGTATGACTCAAGAGATCGATATTCCTACTTGGAAGTGAGATGTGATCAATATGGATTTCATCACAGGGTTACCTCGTACTCGCAGACAGCATGACTCAATTTGGGTGATAGTCGATAGGATGACTAAGTCTTCTCGCTTTTTGGCGGTCAAGACTACGTATTCGGCAGAGGACTATGCTAAGCTTTACCTTAATGAAATTGTGAGGTTGCATGGGGTTCCTTTGTCTATCATCTCAGATAGAGGTCCTCAGTTTACCTCTCATTTCTGGAAGTCATTTAAAAAAGGTCTTGGTACTCAAGTTAACCTTAGTACAACATTTCATCCACAGACGGATGGGCAGGCAGAGCGTACCATTCAGACCTTAGAGGATATGTTGAGAGCTTGTGTGATAGATTTCAAAGGTAGTTGGGATGATCACCTTCCTCTTATTGAGTTTGCCTACAATAATAGCTACCATTCCAGCATTCAGATGGCCCCTTATGAGGCTTTATATGGGCGTAGATGTAGATCTCCTGTTGGTTGGTTTGAAGTAGGTGAAGCAGCTTTGATAGGGCCAGATTCAGTCCTTTATGCTATGGAGAAAGTTCAAATCATTAGAGATAGACTTAAGACAACCCAAAGTCGTCAGAAATCTTATGCAGATGTAAGGAGAAGGGAACTAGAGTTCCAAGTTGATGATTGGGTTTTTCTGAAAGTCTCACCTATGAAAGGGGTGATGAGATTTGGAAAGAAAGGGAAGCTCAGTCCTAGATATGTAGGCCCTTACAAGATATTGAAAAGGGTTGGCAAGGTGGCATATGAGTTAGAGTTGCCAGCAGAATTAGTAGCAGTGCATCCGGTCTTCCACATCTCACTCTTGAAGAAGTGTGTGGGTGATCCAGCCTCTATAGTGCCATTAGATAGTGTGGCGGTGAAATATAGTCTTTCTTATGAGGATGTACCAGTTGAGATTCTTGACCGTCAGGTTAGAAGGTTGAGAAACAAAGAAGTCGCTTCAGTCAAGGTTTTGTGGAGGAGTCAGTCCGTAGAGGGAGCTACTTGGGAAGCAGAAGCAGCCATGAAAGCCAAGTATCCTTACCTTTTTCCTTCCGATTCCACTCCAGCTTGAGGTAATAGTTCCTCTTCAGTTTTACAGTCATTCATGCGTAAACACAGTTTTAGAATCATGTTCCCTCAGTTGTACTTGCATTTTCAGCGTAATTGCATGTACTCGGAACTCAATTAAGTCAGAAACTCATTTCTCAGTGTTTAGTAGTGGGGTTTGCAGCTCTCTCCCTCAATTTCAGATAGTTTAGTCTTCATTCGAGGACGAATGTTCCCAAGGGGGAGATAATGTAACACCCCGTAGCCAAAACAGACCAAAAATTAGTTTTTCAGATTTTTTTTTTTTGCAGACAGTTAAGGGGAAATGCAGTTGGGTCAACTTAAAATGATCATAACTCTTATCACAAAATGAATTATGTCTCTCATGACCTACACACAGATATATAATTGAATTATCTTTCCATAGATACCGACCTTGCTAAAATCAGACCTCCGAGTAAAACGTTATGCACATTTTAGTAAAGGCCTGTCGAACAGGCCCTCACGACGGATCCAACGACGGGGCGTCGCAAACACGACGGACCGTCAGTCCTGGCCGTTGTGTGGCCCGACAGCAACCTTCCCAGGGGTCTTTTTGACCTTTCCCACTCCGTTTAAACCATAAGTTACGTCGTTTTGACCCTAGATCGTCAGATTTTAGTCAGTTTAATCCTAGAAACATAATTAAAACATATCCAAGTCAAATCATTAAATCAAAACCTAGAAAATTAGAAGCAAGAGAGGAGAAAAAAAGCTCAAGAACCCTAGTTCAAGAACGCCACAAGCTCCAGCAGTTCCAGCCCAGAAACTTAATTATTTTTCCGTGGATTTCATCACCAGGTATGCGGGATTTCACTAGTGGGTTCTTTCACCCATTGGGTCCCTAGTTTTCAGTCAGATTCTTGATTTTCTTATCATGATTAAACCTAGGGTTTCTAGAACTTTGATAGAACTTCATGAATTTATTAAATATATGTTCCAAATCAGATTATCATTCTATTACTCAGATTATCGCATGAATTTCAGAACCCTAGCTTTGTATTTCTTTAGTCCTTGAATTACACATGCTAGGTCAGATATTTCAGACACTTCAGATATACATGCCTCAGTTATAAATGCATAATTACCAGATTAATTGTTGCATTCTCAGTTTGCATGTTCAGTTTCGAGCTATCCAGTATTTACAGAAACTCAGAAATAATCAGTTAATTTACAGAATTCATTGGGAGTAGCATAATACCGAGTTGGACAAGGGTTTAGCGTACCCAATAGTCCCAGAACTACTAGCCAAGTAGGTTGTAAGTCCCCTCTGTGGGCAATCAGTTTAGTGATCACGCCAGCATGCCTTTATATCTTTGGCAGGGTATATTGGGTCCTCTCGATGAGGCGTATACATCGGACTCCACATTTAGCTCATGTGGTTTTATTATCAGTTATTAGTAGCTCCCACAGTTCAGTTAGACTCTCTGCATGACCATTTATCAGTATATTCAGTATTCAGTTTTAGCATGTTATAAATTGGTCATTGCATTCAGTTAGCTCAGAAATTCAGTATATCATGTTCAGATTATTATACTTGCTTTTGTGCTTGTTCAGTTATGTTTTATTTTAGCTTTACTCTATCCTACATGCTCAGTACCTTTCAAGTACTGACGCATACGTGCGCTACATCTTCTCGTGATGTAGGTTCAGGTTCTCAGCATCCAGATCACGCATAGATTGATTTCCCGATCTCCAGATCAGCAGATTCAGTGGTGAGTCCTCATTCTCCGAGGACAAGACTCATGAGTTTCTCTTCAGTATTTAGTCTTTTAGTTTCAGTTTTTGCTAGATTTAGCTGGGGTTGTCCCAGTATTTCTAGTCCAGTTTAGAGGCTATTTTCAGACATAGTTAGTTTCAGCTTAGTAGTGAGTTAATATTTCTTTGTATTAAACTCATCAATTTTTCATATATCTCAGTTTTAGCATATGGGTATTTCCCATCTTTTCAGATTAAATTATGATTTAGCTTCCGCATCAGTTTATTATTCTTTAGTATGCTCATGATCATGCCAGCAGGGTTAGCTTGGGATCACTTGTGGTCCTAGGTTCCGTGTCCGCGTCTCGGGGGTAGCTCGGGGCGTGACAGGTTCAGAGAGTGGTCTTGGGGGAGGCTGTGGTGAGGAGAGTAATTATCAACTCACGAATCCACCCACGCCCGTCAACCCATTGATGTCCCGTCAATGGGCCTCGTCAATGGCTGCTGCAAATTGCAGCTTTCTGCCCAAAGTTTGGGTCCTTCTCAAATACCCATAGGGTGATCCTTGGGGAGTCGCACCCAGACATTTCGATCTTAACCATAGTTTTTTACCCATTTAAATTATATTCATAAGATTTAACCATCGTACGACACTCTCATGCCTGCACAAGACCCTAAAACACCTACTAGTTCAATTTCACTATTTTCGGACGTCATGGTTGTTTGTTGACGTTTAGGTACTACAACTACTGAACCAAGTTAATGTAACAACCTGGGAGCACCACCCAAAAGTTATCAGCATCATCGACCTCTCGGAGGTTTAAGACAATCCTCTTAGCATTCATTCATTGCATAGTCATAGAAAAATAGGGGAATATTTACAACTTTTCATAGAACATCAAATGCTAGAACAATCATCATATATAGTAAAATATCAGAATACATAGTTATAACATAAAGTTTCTTATGCCATCTTAGACTCAACATATAAAGAGTAGAATAGGGATACGACCCTTAACAACATAAAATAATATGTAAGCTATTACATAATTTGAATAAGAACTTGACATAGGAAAATCCTTGAATCGTAAGGATCCCTTTCCTTGAACTTAAGAGATCTATCCAAGCTCTTAACTTAGGAGACATCCTTTAGCCATACACCACCTACACTTTGTGTAAAAATATTAACAAGTATGGTATTAGTACAAGAATGCAGTAAGTATGGAAACCATGCAAAAACATACATTTAAAGAGGGCATTTAGTTAGAAATCATGCATCATGTCTTTTTAATAAACTTCATGAACATTGGAACAATAACCACAACATAGTTCATATACATAAAATAATCATGGATACTATTCATAATAACACATAAAGCCACTTATCTCACTTTGAGGCATATTCAATACATACAATACATTACTTCTTCTTTTACCTCAACATCTTTCCTTAAGCAACCCTCAAGTTTATTTAGTACAATGTATCACCTTAAGGTCACCTAAGATATTCTTTCATAGATATGCTACATCAACACAACCACATATATTAATGAAGTCAGAAGCACATCATAAGACATAAGCTTCACATAAGAACCATCACCTAAGACAACACCCGAGTCACACTAGTGCAATGTGTAGGTAGCATCCCATAATACTACTTACACCAAATGTTCCTAAGGATTCACCCTAGACTAGGCATAACATACTCAACAAGTCATAACACCATGTTTTCACATTAGACATAAGGACACATACTTCATAGCATCATGTGAGAACTCACTCTTTTACTTCAACCTTAGTCATAACTCATTTAATTCAAATCGTAAGTAAACCATCTTCACACCCTTCACAAGCCTACTTGTGCAATGTACACATGGAGTCCCATGCCCCCACATATACTAATTAAACTTACATAGAGGCCATAAGAGTAATTCACAAGCATAGTCATAATTCATGTCTTATCACAACAAAGTCACTTAACATGCATTAATACAAATCTTACATAACATAAGTCTTTACTTCATCAAAGGCTCCAATCCTATCCTTTCTTGAAGTCCACTAGTGCAATGCCTGGGTAGGGTCCACAGTCCTACCGATACTAAGTAAAATTCTCAAGGAGTTACAATTAGAGTTCATGTTCGTATCTTAGTTAATTCTTAACATTCAGGAGACATAGCCATAACCGACATAGACCATGTGAGCTACATGGAATTTGGTGTTCTCCTCCCACATCAAAAAGAAAGGGTTAACACTTGCCTAAGGTTTAGCCAATCAAACATAGCTATATATGTGGATCCAATAGCTATAACCTACGGGGGCACGCGGTTTAAGGGATAGTGAGATTGATTTTAGAAACCCGACCTATTGCATTAGCGGGAAGGCTTCCATCTCATGAGTAATTCACTTTGAATGACCTGCCCTATTGCAGTAGCGGGAGGGTCTTGTCCTCATTGTACTATCCACTTGGTTCTAAGCTTAAACTCCCTTTTTAAATATATTTAAGCCTTTATTAAACATTTAGTTAATGAGATTAGACTTTAGGACTTGCTCTCTCATACATCATAGCTCAAAGGTTTCTAGGATGAGAATTCTACTTTCATCATAGAACCTATATTACGTGAGAATGTCCTTTCACATAATTATACATTCATACTTTCATGTGTACGTGCATACATGTGAGAAACACTTTCACATAACACCTCTAGACATAACATGTTCATAATTCATTAGTCATATACTTTACATACACTAGTGATAGATAATGGTGCACATGAGAACTATACTATCAATTAACACCATGACTCTACCCTACTCATGATTTATGCATGAAAGTGTATGTGTGTTCATATTGGTCATCAGGATCACATAAGTGCAACAACTTAGTTACTTAGGATATCACCCATCAAAGGATCACAACACATATACAATGTATCCCTCAAGTCATGACCAAATCATAATTAGAACATCTAGGGATTCTAGGTCACACACCCACATTACATCATAGGAGACAAGAAGGTATTCAACATTAGAATAGAATACTCTTACTATACTTTGATCACACATTCATATAGGGTTAATATAGGTAGGTGTCATGCTATAAGACAATTCATAATTATTATCCATATAGACGAAACCTAACCCTAACATGATCATCCACATATATACAACATCATCCACACACCTAGATCCTGCATGTAGTGTAATAGACTATACCTATATTTTCACATATGATCAATTCACTTAGACATGATACTAGAATCAAGGCTACATCATTCAACTTCCTAAATATGGATATTATCATATCAATTCATCTTTCGTCTAATGACT
The DNA here is from genome assembly GCA_016801875.1 of Solanum sitiens. NCBI lineage: Eukaryota > Viridiplantae > Streptophyta > Magnoliopsida > Solanales > Solanaceae > Solanum > Solanum sitiens. The sequence continues at coordinate 56,807 of JABWTJ010000955.1, read as the reverse complement.
TCAAGGCCATGATCATAACACATAAACATGTACAAGAATGTAAACACCGCCACCATAAGTGGACCATATCAATCAACACAGTTCAATGTACATTCTAAGCTAATTAGAAGAAATATGTCAACTTAACGAATCTCCAAGTTAATGATCATCATTGATAAATTCTCCATAATTCATAACAATTTATATAGATAAGACAAGGATTAATCAATATACTATAATATAATAACAATTGAATCATAATCTAATCAAGATCACAAGACACATATCATATCATAATTTGAGAAATAAGGAGGATCATGGGTTATTCATTAAATTTGATTGAAATTCATAATTAACAGTAATTAAACATAAATCCACCATTAGAATGACTTTGAAATAAATTTGACTATGAACCCATGGCTAGATTGAAAATTGGGAATTTTTGTTTTTGAATCACTTTTGAAAATCATTGATTGAACTTCTTAGATGGAAGATTAACTAAGGATCAACTATTACCATACCTTATTTATTGAAGACCCATGAAAAATTTGAGAAGAAACCATAGAAATCCAGCCCCTAGCTTGATCTTGAGTTTTGGTCTCCAATGGAGGTTTGAGAGAATTTGGAAGAGAAGAGAGTTTTGGGGTTTTGATTTTCTTATTGGGTGTTGGGGTTTTGACTTGGGAAAGGGGTAAAATAGATCTTAAAAACAGTGTATAACTATCAGTCAAAGTTACCAAAACACCCCCATACTTATTTGGACTTTTAGACATGTCAAACTTAACTTTCATTTTTGGAATCTTCGTCGGGGAACAAGTCCGCGTCGCGGAGCTATTCCAAGAACATTTTTTGAATTAAATTTTGGGACAGTAAAGTCTGCGATGCGAAGGCAGAATTTTGAATTGGGAGGAACAAGTCCGCGATGCAGACATGTTCCTTTCATGTACTAATTCAGCTGCCTTGGGCAGCTTGTTGGCTAATGGTTGGATCCTCCTCAAGGACCCTTAGGGAGGTCCTTGGAGAGTCGTGCACGTACGTGTTGACCCTAAATATGATCATATACATGTTAGGGTCCTGTCCTATGAATTGGAACACCAAATAATACATAAAGCATACAAACACACACTAGAACACACTAGCACGTCTAATGACTAACTTTCGAACGTCTTGGACGTTCTTGGACGTTTGACCTCCAAACTTCTTCAAATCAACTATAAAATCTGTAAAACACTTTTTAACACTATAATAACCATTTTAGGCACATGTGAGGATCTAGATACCTTAGATCATTTTGAGGGTCATGACGATAATCCCCACTTGGGAACATTCGTCCTCGAATTACACTTGGGACACTGTAAAAACACAATAAAGGACTCAATGACCAATAAAACAGGTCACAACATTGAACATGTTATCATACAATAGTCAATGCACCAAACTTACAAGGAAAGTCAATTTCATACCATCATAAAACTTAAGCAACATAATCAAACATGGAATACTCTTACATTTTCTTTCAATGTTCACTTACTTCTTCATACTCATTTCCATTTGGAGGAACTACCTTCTCCAACTTGTGGATTTCAAATGCACACATAGGCATAATCCACACTTCAACTCATGAGAAAATTAAGCAATTCATTTAGTTGCACAAAATAATGAATTTTGTAGGTCAACTACAATCTTATAGTCTAGACATAATAACATCAAGGTCATATATGGAATTACCATCTTTAGTTTTGTTCAAGGAGGAACTGCCTTCTCTTAGTCACAACATACACACATGGCTTCATAGTGTTCACATAAAAGCAATGCACAAGGGTCAATTCATTTTTAAGGAGGATTTCTTTACTCAAACCACATTATGCTAATACTCTCTTCCTTATGAAGTCAAAATGTCTAATCACACCACAACAATAGGAAGTCATTTCACATAGTTTCTATCCCTATCACGACACTAGTCTTCATAAACATGCATGAATTAGGGAAAATCTAACATTTTATAGGCACCCATCAAGAACATTGGCTAGACATACCACCATTTCTCAAGAGTGAACCTATATTAACACTTCCCAAATAACAAAAGTCAGATTTTTAAAGGGACTCATTATTTCTTAATTAGAGAAAACTCAACTTCTTTTTGTAAGGACAAAACACCACACATTATAAGTGACATCAAGCATTCTCATTAATCCATCTCATGAAATCAAATTGCACATTAATCATATAAAAATGCACAACAACATGAGGTGTATGCACTTTATAAAAATCCTTTTTTCATGCTAGAATGACCTTTCATAACATGCATAACATAGTGTCATTTAAGACATACATAACACATGGAGAACATGCAACTTATCCCTTTGTGCAAGACTGCTATCATGAACAAGCTATTAGGAACTCTTTGGTTTAAAGCTTTAGTAGGAATAGAACGAAAAGATAGGGATATCTACCACCTTACTACTCACATTCTCATCCCCCACTTAGGGTAAGCCCATTTAAGAGAAACTTATCTCCTCCAAGAGAACATTGGACTTACCAATCTTTCTATTCAAGCATCACATCCCCCTCTTGGGATCAATCTTATGCAAACCCTTCTTAACATCACCTCCTTCAGTCTCACAAGAAGGAACGAATTCCATCTTTCTATTTACCCACACTCCACTAGGTGAGGAATTCAAGAGATCACACATGAGTAGCTAACTTACTCCACTCCATAACCATCACTCCAAGTGATTCATAACATATGGAAGTTGAAGGGAATCAAAGTAGGCCATTAGCGGCATTCAGAACCTCACCATCAAGGAACATTATCCCCCACTTGGGGTAAGCCTAATCACATATTCATTACCTCATGTCCTTATATATACTACTACTACTACTATATTTATATTTATCGATTGCTAAATTTGAAATAATTAATTAACTTGTATATTTTACGTCTATAATATATAAGTGTATTTATTTTATATGAAAATTATTTAATATGGGTAGTATAACCATTTATTGAATAACAATTTATTAAATCTTCCTCCAAATCATTTAAATTGTAGCCTCTTTTATTCAATATATTTAATTTGTAGCCTTTTCTACTCAATTTAATCACAATTCTATCGCATTTGGAACCAACTAATTCAATCCCAGTATCAAGAAATGATCTTTAATCCCAACCGTCTGTTACATTATTATAAATCTCAACCTCAGATCTCATCTTGATCCAACAACTAAGATTGAGTCTCATACCACTTCCCTACATAAATATCCTAATAGACTAACCGTATTTTAATTTTTTCTCCTCGTTCTCTTTTAAAATGCCAGGCGCCTCTCCTCTTCACCCAACATAGTCCATCATCGGCAATGACCACTGGCAAAAGCTATGCTCCACCCTCACTCGAGGGGACAACTACCAAGCAAGCCCTCTCCTCACGACGCTATCCAGCCTCCACTGGATAACATCCACTTCTCCATTCAAACCAGTCACCCCTCTCCTCCCCTTTCTCTTCCCCTAGGACTCTCTTCTTGTCCTGGTTGGCTTGCGAAGCGTCGTTCCATGCAGTCTCAATATTTCTTTTTCTCTTCTTCTCATTGGTTTTGTCCAAAACCTCCATCGAGACAACCACCGTGAAGAGCCATTTGGATTTGATGATTCAAGCCAAGTATCATCCTTACCCCGAAGAGATCAAAAAGAATGACAACAACAGAATCATTTCTCAGTCGCTCCCACCAGAGAGACCCGATTGAGCATTAAGGTTTTTGGGGTCTATTGAAGTCGGATCCACCCAGGTTTCTTTTTTTAATTATCTTATCCTATAAACAAATTTCTTAAATGACCTTATAACTTTTAATATTGTAGTTAATATCATTCTTACACTACATAAAATTGAATAATGATCATGAAATTTCTTTTTAGCATGATTTTCTTATGATTTTGAGTTCCTAAACTAGTGCATTTTCTACTTTGTGTGTTCCTATTTTTGTTTGAATGTAATATGCCTTTTTGTAAATGGGTATTAGTACTCCTTTAAGTTTTTCTTTAATAACACTAATTGAGTTGTTATTTATTGATTCAAGTGTAGCAAGTCTTAATATATGAATTTGATTCATTTTCTTAATGAATTAATTGACTATTTTGAAAATCTCCATGAGTCATGCTTCTTTCCATTTTTTTTCCGTTATTGATACACCTTAATAATTACCTATCGTTGATAAACTTTGACATGATTTTCTCCTTGATTGACTCTATTTTATTTTCAACTGTTCTTTATTTTAGTTAGTGTGGACAACTTTGATTTAATTATTCTTGGCAAACTTTTTCTAGTTATGGTAACTGAATATACATATGTGACCTACACATGTGGAAATCTGTAAATCATGTTGTTTTGGATGGAAGTCTTTAACTGTATTAACATGGTTCCTTCGAAATTAGAAGATCATTCATGTTCTTTCCTTCAATCTATTTATTATGATAGATTCCCTTGTGGTAATCTCTAATTGACAATTGATTATAGTAACATCCATGCATTGATGTTTCCTATTACGTGTTTATTTTTGTGAAATTTTGACTTGGTATCTAATTTGATTTGCTGTACTTTTTAAACTCGCATGGTTATGATAACATCATTGATTAAATACAAAGAATGTGGGTCTAATTGAGTAGAATATTTTTTTCCTTTCTCTATTTTGTACTTATTTATATGTCCTCTATATTTTACTATAAAAATAAGATTCTTTCTATTCTATCCACACGTTTAAACAAACACAACATTCTCATACACTCTCAAATGCAATAATATTCTTACGTACTACCTTATAAGTTCTTGTTGTTCTTGTGGCTGCACATAGTTTGGACTTCGGTTGATACATTAAGTTTTGTGTACTTATTTGAAAGTTTCTTAATCAATTCATGATATTTGCTAAAATTATAATCTATGGTATGTTTAAGTTAGTTACTTCATTATTTATTTATTTATATTGTCTTACTTCATTGTCCATAAACTTACTTTTTTAAATTGTACCTTTATTACTGTAGTTTTTTATTATAAGGTACTAAGAACAAACATACTCTCACCCCTTTGAATATTTTTTGCACATACTCTATAATGCAAAGACGTTGCTTGGAAATCAATTGTGGCAAGTGAAGAAGTAAGCGAAAGAAACCGAGCTAAAGTGGAATCGTTGTCACCCCATAGGGGTATGAGGTACATTTTGGAAATAATGAAAAACTGATAAACTATATTTGACTTCTTGTATGAAGCGCACATATAGATTTATAACAATAAGGCAACTCGTTATTCCCACCGATTCCAATTTTATATCACCCTTTTAATTAGTCGGCCCTTGTATTATAAAATTGGGGATAGTTTTGGTAATGTTTAACCCAATGAAATATAAAGAACTGCGAGGCGTGCACCAAAAATTAGTACGAAAGTATGAGGGGCCATTTAGGATCGTTACAAAGGTGGGAAACATCTCATATACGTTAAAGTTACCACCTCATCTCAAGGTCATCCCCTCTTTCATGCTAGTGGGCTCAAACCATACTGTGATGAAAACAATGACCCACTACCTTGCATTATCAGGTAATTAAGGCATTTATTGACTACGATGCCAAACGGAAAACGATCAACAATACAATATCATGTTCCTCATCCACTAGAAGTGACAATCACCGAAAGAAGCCACATGGGAACGATAGGAAGACTTGTGGAAATTCAAAGACCAAATTTGAGAGTTCTGCAACAACAATGATTCGTGGTCGTCGCAATATAATTTGGGGGAGTGTGTGTTGACTTACCATGTCATCATGCCACTTAGGAACCAAGTATCATACTATTATCCATGTGGAAGGCTTACACTGGAAGAATACTACTCCTTAGTGGAATATTCTAGAAACTTGTCTGTCGAACCCCTCCTTCAAGTTTCCCCCAACTTGAAGTATAGCCTAAAATAATAAATAGAAGATTACTACAGTATAATCAACTAAACAAATAAACTTGAATCAAAAGTAGAAAACTTAATCCTGAAGATCATGTTATTCAATCTAGTTCTTCATATCCACAATAATCAAAATCTTCAATCAAAACTCTAACAAATACAAAACTCTCTCTTACATATTTGTGTTCTTGTATTTCTATATGTATGTGCACAAAAATCATTGTAGAAAACCCTACCTTATTTATAGGCACAAAACCTTTCCTTCTATAGGTTGAAGTCGGTGACCTCTCACTGCATCCCTTTCCTTGTAGCCTTAAACTCACTCCCACGTCTTGTACTTCGTTCATAGTCCTGAAATTCTTTCTCTACACTAAACTTCTTCTCCTAACCCGTATTGAACTTTTTCTCTACAGTAAAACTTCTTCTCCTAATCCCACTTGGATTATGTGTAGGAGGAACATGTTTATGGAACAAGTTTCTTACATCTGTTATACTATTTATCACACATCAAAACCTTCCTCGATCATATACCTTTCTGTAATGGCCCGGAAAAATCATATTTGAAAGTTTTGGACCTATTTGTTAATTACGATTGTTTAGTTGACGGGTGATTTTAAATAATCAATTTTCGTTGATGGCTAATGGACTAAGTCCATAATTTAGTTAATATGCCATACTAGTTGTCCCATATATATTAATATAAAATAGATAGTAGAATTTTTTCAGTTTTATAATTAAGTAATCTAGAAAAACAAAATAAAGAAAAAGGGAGGAAGAAGTACTTACCTGTGTAAAGCGGCGGCCGACACAAGAACTTCTGGAGATCCAGGTGAATTACTAATGCATTAATTCTTGATTACATATTACATTACAGTGAATTAGGATGGTGAATGTTAATTGGAGGATTTAGATTATTATTTTATAAAATAAGAAGTAATTGAATTCTTTATAGGTTGCACTATATCACTTTGGAGGTTGTGACAATTTGTGGGACAAAGTCATTAATTGTCAATTACTATAATAATAATAATAATAATAATTTTATATTATAAACTAGTTAACTTACAGGAGTTGATATATTTGTTTCATGCTATTGTCACCACTGATTTCGTAACTAGTGATTCCCATATTTAGTAATTCTTATGTTAGTTCACATTATAAATTGAGTTTGATATATTGAGATATGTAATTAAATAATGGGTGTATTACAGTATATAAAAGCTATTAGGATCGTAATGTTTGGATAAATTATGACTTAATCCTAGGCTTTAAATTTTGGAGAAAATTGAAAGAGTTGATATGGTAATTGGTGTCAAAATTTAGGAACTTGATTACATGTTTGGATCAGGCTTTGGCTCTAGACTAAAACTATAGTACTATGGGTGTTTGTTAGTTTTGGAATCTTATTGTTATTATTAATGTGAATAGATTGCTATGAGTTAGAAGTTCAACAAAAGGGAAAGGCTCAAGTCCGGAGTAAATTCTTATTTGATTCAGGCAAGTGTATTCTAAACCATTGTTAAGTGTATGAAATGTGTGTATTTCGTTGTGGTATATATATTTGGAAGTAATGAGACTTGGTGATGGATTGACTTGTCCACATTTATTAATTCTAATGATGAAAAAAAGGGTAATAAAAGGTAATGTGATTAATTGCTTGTGTGTGATATGTTGATAATGTAGAATGGTTTGAAAGGCTTGTTGAATCATTGTTGATGTTGTTGTGAATTCTTCAATGTTATGATAATGGTCATCTTCTCTTTATTTGTGTGAACATGTCATTTGCATTATTCTGAGATATGGTTGTGACAAGTGTTTTGTGCATTGAGAAATAATGAGAACATAAAGAGGATGTAGCATTTCGAGGGACGGATCGCGCGCCGCGATGGATACTACATTTTAAGGGACGTATCGCGCGCCGCGATGGTTACTATTATCGAGGGTCGTGTCGTGAGCCGTGACAAATGCATGTACAGATATGTCCCCCGTGGGTCCCGGACTGAGATATAGCGGGTGTATATCACTAGGTCAAACATGCATTATAATACTTGACATTGCATTGCACATACTTATCATTATTGAACTTGATATCGTGTTTTGCTAATCTTGTGATTGCCTTTCTGCGGAACTTGTGTTTGATGAATACTGAGCTTGTTATTGAGGATATGTAATTTATTGAAGTGTTGTTGTTCAGGATATGTAATTTGTTGAAGTGTTGTTATTGAGAATATGTACTTTATTGAAGTATTGTTGTTAAGGATATGTAATTTGTTGAAGTGTTGTTATTGAGAATATGTAATTTATTAAAGTGTTGTTGTGGAGGATATGTAATTTGTCTAAGTAATGTTGTGAAGGATATGTAATTTCTCTAAGTGTTGTTGTTGAACTACGTGCTATGTAACCTTTGAGCTGTTAGGTTGGGCTGATTTTTATGTAGGTTATAGTTGTAGAGGTTTGGTTGGGGTGGTAGGAGTACCCGTATTTCATCCCCTTAGCTTGTGTGTACCGTTTGATTTGATACTCACCCATTGCTCGACAAATTTTGTAGGTTATGAGCCTGGATTTTTATGGTACTTGTCATTCTCTTCTTTTCCGAGGCTTCTTGGAGATTTGTGAGGTAGTTGTTAGTCGTCTCAGCAGACTTTATTTCTCCTTAATTATGATCTTGTTCTACTGTAGAAACAATGTCATATGAGAATTATATTTTCTTTTGATTCAATGGTAATACTTTAGAGGCTTGTGGACGTGACAACTAGATTTTGGGGTGTATTTTTGAGCTTATTATAAACTTTCCACATTTTAGTGTAATGGTTTTGAGTTTTAGGCTGACTTGTCTTGGTGGGATAAGACAAGTGTCATCACGTCCATTTTTTGTGTCGTCACAAAATGGTATCAGAGCCCCAGGTTCATAGGTCTCACGTGTGTACAATTTAAGTCTAAGTAGAGTCTCGAGGATTGGTACGGAGACGTTTGTACTTATCTTTGAGAGGCTATAGTGACTTTTAGGAAAAAATGTTCACTTCTTGGATCTCTATCGTGCGTACTTTGTCCGATTTTGATTTTTATCGCCTTATTTGGTTCATTATCACTTATAGTGATGACTCGTGCCTAATTCCTCATTCGAGTATTTGGTGTGTTGTATTTGTCTTTTTTTTTAGATTTGTTACAAATGTGAAAGTGATATATTTATGGGAAGGATGTGCTATCAAATTTGGAATGTTCAACGACTCAAATAGATTGAGTTAGGTGATGGCTTGATAAAACATTTTAAGGATTAGGTTGAGCAGTGGTTTAACGGATTTCATGAGTGTCTAATACTTTGTTTAGGCTAGTCATCTAGTAGTGGGATTAATACTTGTGTGTGGTATATGCAATATCTTAAGTGGTTTGACAATTGAAAGTGAAATGACTAAAAAGAAGGTTAGATAATGAATGTGATAACTTTAAAAGATACATTTAGTGAAAGTTTTACAACATATATGGGCTACTTAGTGAATGATGAGAGTGATGTTACACTAATTGACGTCAGAATCTCTTAGTCTCATAGATTGAGGAATGTCAAAGAGAATTCCAAAATGACTATTATAATGGTACCGATTATCACTTGATTAGGGTTATGAATTGTGTTATTTCTACTATCGACCTAATTTATGAAGGAATGTATATCTCTTTGGAGGAGAGACCGAACGTATTTTATAGTGTATGGTAGTTACTTAATAGGTAGAAATGTGTAGGCTATCGGATTATAACCTTGTCGAGGGGTATGATATGTTCTAGTGGTGCATATAATAATTTTTGACAATGTGATATTAGTGGTATATTGAAATGAATACGGTGATGTTAAGTGTGATTACTAACTACTGATATGCTCAAATTACACTTCCTTACAGAAGTATAAGCGGTCGTATCAAGTAAAGAACCCAATAAGTAGGTTGGGGTCGATCCCACAAGGAAAATAGTATAGACTTAACTTCAATGTACAATTACGTCTATTTAGCCAAGTCCTTTCCAAAGACAGTTAATTAAAAGGGGGGTTTTGTGAAACAAAGTGTTTAATTATTTCTAAGTAAAACAAGTAGCAAGAGTGAAACTTTGGTGTTTATCAAGTTGTGAGAAAGATTAGGGTTTAAGTGATCCCCATAGGTTCATAATGCGGTAATCCTAGCTATAACAATTCTTTCCTATTTTTTTCCATGCAAAGTGATAAGTTATGTATGTATAAATCCTTGGTCCGGCATTTAGAAAATTTTACCCCGTACCTTGGTCCGGCTACGTGTGTCTAAGTTACTAACCCTTACCTTTACTTCATATTAAGCATCATATTCGATGTTTGGCTTAGTTATTATTTCGCACCAATCGAAACTAGCCTATTAGATAGTATACACAAAATCTATGTCGATAATTATTTTCCTATTAACTACCCCCTTGAATTGTCCTTGAAGGGTATTTTATGGTATGGTCCACCTACGTGGCGGTGTTTACATTCTTGTACATGCTTATGTGTTATGATAATGGCCTTTGAGGCATTATATGCAAGACGAATTTATATGATGATTCCTTGTTTAGGAAGTTGAAGGGTTTAGCTTTGATTTTTATATCATGTTCTAAGTGAAGTTGTTATGTGATGTATATGAACAGTCTTCCACACTAGTTGCATGATCTAGGTGTGTGGATGATGTTGTGTATATGGGATGATCATGTTAGGGTTAGGTGTGGTTTAAGATGGCTAGTGATGATGAATACTCTTATAGCATTACCCCTACCTACATGAACCCTATATGAATGTGTGATCAAAGCATGCTAGGAGTCTTCTATTCTAATGTTGAATATGTTCTTGTCTCATATGATGTAATGTGAGAGTGTAGTCTATAGTCCTTAATACTCTATATGTTTGTATGACTTCATACTTTAGGAATGTTGTACATGTGTTGTGATCTTTAGAGGGTGGCTTTCTCAAGGTTATGTTATAGCCATTATGTGATCATGTTTAACAATGCACACACACACTTGATGCTTGACTATGAATAAGATAGATTCATCATTACTAAGGAAAGGGTAGTTATCCTATGCATCATTACCTAATTCTATGCATGTGAAGAATATGATTAATGAAGTTATGAACATGTGTGATTAGAGGTGTTATGTGAAGGTAGATCTCACATTGTATGCACACACACGTGATGTATGATTGTATAAATATATGAAAGGATATACTCACATTAAGTAGGGTCTTTGATGAAAGGACATTCTAATCATAGAATCATTGGAGCTATATGATGTAGGAAGGAGCAAACTCCTAAAGCCTTCTTTCTGGACTAATGCATTAAAAGTCTTAAATATATTTAAAAAGGATGTTAAATCCTAGCACCGAGTGATCATGAGAAAGGCGAGTTGGGGCTTCATGTTTAGTAAGTCATGCTTCCCACAAGAGAACCTTAACGTTTAGCAAGTCCGGGTTCTCAACATATATGTTATCTCAGGAGATGGAAACCTCCACGCTAGTAAGTCAAGGTTTCTAGAAGCAATCTCCATGTTCCATAACTATGTGCTCCCGTGGGTTATAGCTTGTGGATTACACTATAATAGCTAATTTGTATGAAGGTACTACATTGGCATGTAGTAGCTTCTCTTTTCGGTGTGGTAGTAGAACATCGGATTCCATGTTTCTCACATGGTCTATGTACGTTATGGCTATGTCTCCGAAGGTTAAGAAATGAGATAAGATAAGAATATGAATTCTAATCAAATTCCCTCATAAGTGTACTTAGTATAGCGAGGACTATGGACCCTACCTATGCATTTAACAAGATGACATCAAGAAAGGATAGGATTGAAGCCTCTTATGAAGTAAGACTCATGCTATGTATGACTATATATGTGATTTACACTTATGGCTTCTAAATGGGTTAACATAGTTTTTGTGTGGGGTATGGGACTCCATGTGTACATTGCACAAGTAGGCTTGTGAAGGGGTTGTGAGGGTGGTTTACTTATGGTATAAATTAAATGATTTATGACTAAGATAGTAGTAAAGGAAAGAGTCCTTTTGTGATGCTATGAAGTATGTGCCTTATGACTAGTTATAAATGAAAGTGTTATGACTTGTTAAGTATGATATGCCTAGTATACGGTGACATCTTAACTACACTTGGTAGAAATAGCATTATGGGATGCTACCAACACATTGCACTAGTGTTACTTAGGGGTTGTGTTAGATGGTGGTACTTATTTGAAGCTTATGTTTATGATGTGCTTATGACCTTATGGGTATATATGATTGTTTTCATGAAGCATATTTATGATAAACTATCTTAGGTGGACTTAAGGTGATACATTGTACTAAGTACACTTAAGATACTTAAGGAAAGAAGTATGATGAAAGAGAGGTAATGTATTATATGTATTGAATATGCCTTAACGTATGATAAGTGATTTTAAGTGCTATTATGAGTTGTATCCATGTCTATATGATATATGTGAACTATATTGTTCTTATATGTGCCAATGCTCATGAAGTTAATAAAAAGACATGTTGCATGATTTCAAATGAATTGTCGTCTTTAAATGCATGTTTTTGCATGGTTGTCATACTCAGTGTACCAATATGATTCTTCTTTATCTTTTTACACAAAATGTAGGTGTGATGGCTAGAGGATGTTTCCAAAGTGAGGAGCTTAGATAGATCTCCCAAGTTCAAGTAAAGGGACCCTTATGATTCAAGGGTTGCCTATGTCAAGATGTTTCTTTAAGATGATGTAATGGTTAGATCATATTTTATGTTGATAAGGGTCGTGTCCCTATTCTATTTTATTGAGTTGTGTCATAAGATGTCAATGAGGCATAGAGTCTACTTATGTACTTATGATATTTTATATATATATGAAGTGATGATACTAGAATATGAGGTGCTATGAAAAGTTTTAAATTTTCCGCTATTTCTATTATGATTATGCAATGAAAGATGTCTAAGGGCTTGTATAAGACCTCCGAGAGTTCAAGTACGCCGTGTGTCAATCTAACATTACTCTAACTACTAGGGGTACTTTGGGTCGTAGCATCTAAGCTAGCTTTGAGGATCACTTAGGTGTTCTTGAAAAGGGTGTGTGGATGGCTTGTTCATGTCTTACTCAATTGAGTCGTAGAGTAATCATAGGGAAAAGGTCTAAAGTGATAAACAAAGTCTTAATTGTTGAATATGAAATATGTCTTATATGTGATTGTTGACTTGTATTATGTCTCTTGAACTCTTATGATGAAGGTTTTTATCAAAATAGCATGAAAGCATATCTTTAAGTAAATGTCCCTTTTTGCATGGTTTTCCTGCATGTTCACCATAGTTAGTGCATTAATTGTGCAAATTCCATATGTTTATCTATGTCTACAAGTGTTGGTGGCAAGGGAGGAGTTTCCTAGAAGTTGAAGCTTGGAAAGTAGATTTCTCTCAAGATTGTATGTCTTGATATGATCGAGGGCATGGATCTCACCATAGTTAGTGCATTAATTGTGCTAATACCATATGTTTATCTATGTCTACAAGTGTTGGTTGCAAGTGAGGATTTTCCTAGAAGTGGAAGCTTGGAAAGTAGTTTTCTCTCAAGATTGTATGTCTTGATATGATCGAGGGCATGGATCTCAGTTTTGCTTTTCCTTTTTCAAACACTTTGTAATAGACTATAAGTTTCTTTTCACATTGATTAAAGGGCCAAGATATGATATTGGATTGTGTCTAAGAAGGATTATGACGAGACATAGTTTCTTTCTTATGTTTTATAAATGAGTTTGACTATTATTGTTAAAAGTATTAATTCCGCACTATTTTTCATATCTGTGTGATGAATGAATGCTAAGAGGCTTGTACAAGGACTCCGAGAAGTCGAGTGCACCGTGTCACGACTTGGAGGTGCTCTGGGATCGTGACACGAGTTGAACCCGTGACATCCAAATAACCACCGGATAGTAACATAGTAGTCTTAGTTTTAAAACCTCTCGATCGAGCAAGCCAAAAAACACTAAGGATAAATCGTATTTGCAACTACAAAATCATTTAGTTCAAACTCAAGTACTACGTGAAATCACATTTGAATAACGATAGACTAACAATAAGCAACACCCGACAATAGATTTAACTCATATCCTTAAAATCACACCCCATGAATTGTCTAGCCATAGAAAAAAGGAAGAAAATGATACCAAAGCGAAGTAACATAAACTAGGTATGATTTATTTTCACTTCAACCGAGTCTTGGATGAAGAATTTCCAACACCCACTTTGAATTTCTTCAAGATGATAATCTTAAAATCTCCAAGGATCAAGAGCAAAGTTTCCCAAGAGCTCTCAAAAACTAAAACTAGAAGCTAGTCAAAAAATTAATGTTCAAAACTATGAAATTCGATACTAAGTTAAAAACATTAAAAGGTATTTATAATTCTTAAAAAGTAGTGTTGCAAAGTACCACTCAATGCAGTTAGTCGGGATTGCCGATCCACCATTTGGTATTTTTATCCCCGTCTTGCGATAGTGTTTATTATCTTGACATTTGGGATCATTGGGCAACATCATACTGCTTCGCAAAATTGTGCTCCTGTTCTTCGTTGATTTGATCTTTTCCTTCGGGGATCAACTCACCGAACAAAAGTCAAGAATGGAACCTTTTGGCAGCACACCGAATGGGTTCGGCAATCCTCAGGTCTTCACTTCTTCGTAATTACAGCTTCCTTTGTTCATTTTTTTCTTGACTATGCCCACACTTTGTCTCCAAGTACATATACCTAAAACACAAAGTATCTATTAGTTTTAGAGACAAAATATGCATATGAGGAAATTAAACCTATCAAAATATATCCCTAAATGAGACCAAATCATGAAATCATCAATCTACACAAACCCAAATCGAATCATGCGACCTGCGGGACTGTGGCAATCGTGCAATGAAATCCATATTGATCATCTCCCACTTCCATTCCGCAAGATCTATGTTCTGAGACATACAACCAGGCCTCTTGTGCTCTACCTTGACTTGTTGCAATTCAAAAACTTAACCAAGAACTCTGCAATGGTCAGCTTTAAATTACTCCTTCCACATTATACTTCACTCATGTCGCGATACATCTTTGTGGAACCCAGATGGATAGATTATCTGGAGTTATGAGCTTCCTCCATGACCCTCTCTTAGAGTTCATTCCCATTTGGTACACACAACGTACCTTGATACATCAATACACCATCTCCCTCTTGTTTAAAAGTCATCACATTTTGCTTTTGAGCATTTGCCTTAAATTCAAGAAAAAAAAGGGTCTTGATCTTGTTTCTCATTAATTTCAGACACTAATGAAGATTCCACTACCATTAGTCACCACCACTCCTCCTTCATTGGAATTCATAAACCAGACTCCTAATTGTGTAAGTCTGTGCATATCTTTTGTTAACTCCTTATGTCTTCCTCAATATGGGAGGTACTACCAATATATAATCTTCTCAAAGCATAAATAAAAATTTAGGCTTGCGTGGGTGGTTGAGAATACTAATATAATAATCCTTGAGTAACTCATAGAAACCCCTCTTTCATAGAATAAGCTCTTTCTTAATGAACACATAATGAAGACTTTTGTGGTTGGTGAACGCATATACATGAACACTATAGAGATAATGACTCCATATTTTAAAAGCAAACACTACAACAACAACCTCTAGATCATGTGTTGGGTAATTCCTCTCATGAATTTTAATCTTTCTAAAGGTATAAGCAATAATCAATCATACTGCATTAATACATCACCTAGTCAAACTCTGGACGCATAACAATACACAAAATAACCTTGCATAGCTTCTGGTAAGGTTAACATTTGGCAATAGTCAACCTCTTTTTCAATTCATGAAATATTTTCTCACAAGCTTTAGACCATTAAAACTTAATTGATTTCTGAGTGATCTTAGTCAACACGGATTAAATAGATGAAAAACCTTTGACAAAGCTTCTATAATAACAATGAAATACAAAGAAAATCGCAATATCTATTGGAGATGTAGGCCTAGGCTAGTTCTCTAATGCCTCAATCTTCTGAGTATCAACTCGAATCCCATCACGATAAATAATCTGACTTAAGAATGCCACATACTCTAGAAAAAACTCACACTTAGATAATTTAGCATAAAAGACTCTATCCTTAAGTGTTTGGAAAAGTACTTTGATATTACTAGCCTGATCG
Source organism: Solanum sitiens (assembly GCA_016801875.1). Lineage (NCBI taxonomy): Eukaryota > Viridiplantae > Streptophyta > Magnoliopsida > Solanales > Solanaceae > Solanum > Solanum sitiens. Next base: position 40,688 of record JABWTJ010000955.1, on the reverse strand, counting down.
TCCTCATATGTTGATAAGTCTCAAATACTCTGTTCATAAGGTCCATAAAATGTTGTCAGGATCATTAGTCAAACCAAATGACAAGGATTGGAACACATGATTACCATATCGAATCATGGAAAGCTATCTTAGGAATGTCACTTTCTCTTACTTAAGAGATGATAGATAGATCTGAGGTCTATATTTAAAAAACAAGTAGCATCCTGAAGTTGATGAGGATACAATCAATACACAACCTTACCATTCAACATTAATACACAACGCACTCCAATTCTAGATGTATAACAATACACAACGAAAGGTTGTGTACCTTCTAGTAAGGTCAACACTCGGTAGTAGTAAACCTCTTTTAAATTTCGTAAAGTTTTTTTCACATACATCAGAACATTAAAACATAACTATTTTGTGTGACACTTAGTCAATAGGGACGAAATAGATGAAGACCCCTTGACAAACGTTCTATAATAACAAACCAATACAAACAAACTCCTAATATCTATTGAAGATGTGGGCGTAGGCCACTTATCTAATTCCACAATCATATGAGTATCAACTCAAATCCCACCACCAAAAATTATGTTACCTAAGAATTCCACATACTGTAGAAAGAATTCACACTTAGAGAATTTAGCATACAACATTCTATCCTTATGTGTTAGGAGAACTACTCTGAGATGACTAGTTTGATCCTCCTTAATACTCGAATAGATTAGAATGTATCAATGACCACGATAACAAAAATATATGGATAAGGCTAAAATACTCATTTCATAAAGGCTGTAGAAGCATTAGTCAAGCCAAATGACATGGTTAGAAACTCATGATGACCATTGTATATTGTTAAAAGTTGTCTTAGTAATGTCACTTTCTCTTACTCTTAACTGATGTAAGCAAGACATGAGGTATATCATTAAAAATGTAGAACCCTCAAGTTGATCAAAGATGACATCATTTCTTGGAAGAAGATACTTATTATTTAAAGTAACGTTGTTCAACGAATGGTAATCAATACACATTCTAAGCGAAACATCTTTCTTCCTGAAAAATAAGAACGGATATCCCCAAGGAGATATTCTTGGTCGAATGAAAACTTTATCAAGAAGATATTTCAATTGCTTTTTTAACTCTTTTAACTCAGCTTGAGCCATTCTTTATGGCATAATACAAATATGACGAGTTTTGGGAAGAATAACTATACCAGTATATATTTCTCTCTCTTAAGGGACTCTGTGAAGATCATATGGAAAGACCTCTCGAAACTCAATCTGTTTGAGATTCAACTCTTTTTTGACTAAAAACATGTTGAAAACTCTTATGATCGGTGAACACATCTACATAAACAACATAAATATAATGAAACCATATTTTAAAAGCAAATATTACAAAAACAAACTCTAGATCACGGGTTGGGTATTTCCTCTCGTAAATTTTAAGTTGTCCTCTCTTTTAATTCCTCAAAGCTTTTCTCAAAAGCTTTTGACCATTGAAACTTAACTAATTTCTCAGTCAACTCAGTCAACATGGATTAAATAGATGATAACATCTTGATAGACCTTCTATAATAACCAACCAATCCCAAGAAACTCCTAATATCTATTAGAGATGTGGGCCTAGGCAAGTTCTACACTACCTCAATGTAACATCCCTAAAACGAACTCGGTTAAACTAGAGCCTAACATGTGTGTCATGATTTGATAAGGTCTAAAGATGATGAATTATAGTGTTAGAAGTTAGTTTGAAGAGTTTGGAAGTCAAACGTCAAAAAACGACTAAGACGTTTGAAAGTTAGCCTTTAGACATGCTAGTGTGTTCTAGTCTGTATTTGCATGTTTTACGTGTTGCTTTGAGTTAAAATTGATAGAAAAGGTTCCTAACATCTAGATGAACGTATTTAGGGTCGAAACATCGGGGAAAGAATCCCCATGTACCACCCTAAGTGTCGTTGAGGAAGAACCAAACTTTGGCTTGAGACTGCCCAAGGTAGTCATAACCACGACCCTAAACGACGCCCTGTCATGAAGTCGACGCACCGTCAATGGGGGGTGTTGATCCACACTTAGTTTTGGGAGCTTAATCCCACAAGTGACCAGTCTCAAACAAAAACGAAAGCCTGCAGTGCAGCCCGTCGTCTAGTCGACAACTCGTAGATGTGGACGTCAATTGACACCTGCAATTTTTTGCAGGTGTCTCAGCCAAGGTTGGGGTATTTTGTGAAATCCACATAGCATTATAATTAAGTCATGGGCGGTTATTTTAGGTGTTTTTAGGTATTTTAAGTTACTTTATAAGCCTTGAACCTTGATTAGAGTTCATTATTCAAAATAAAAACCCAAGATTGTCATGACCCGAGAGTATGACCTAGAAGACATGGTATCCTCAAGTCGCCACACGACATATTCGACCTCTCGGAGGTCCTATACAAAACTTTACACACACACACACACACACACACACACACACACACACACACATATATATATATATATATATATATATATATATATATATATATATATATGAAAAGTAGTGCGAAATTAATACTTTTCACAACAATAGTTCAAATCTCTTTTATATAAAATATATGAAAAACAAAGTCTATTTGTATCCATCCTAGACACATGAATATCTTAGGGTCACAGCCCACACATCAATGAAATAGAAATACTAAAGTCTATTACAACGTCTTTTGAAAAGGAAATCTAAGAATATCCATGTCCTCGAATCAGGTGAGGACATACCAAGTTTTGCTTAGGAAAATGTTATTCCCAAGATTCCAAGAGACTTCTCTAAATTAACACCTACACCTTTAGAGATAAAACAACATATGGAATTAGTAAATTGAATGAACTACGTATGGTGACATGCAATAAAACCATGCTAACACATATATTTACTCATAAGATGCTTTTTATGCTCTTTTAAAGACAACTTAATAAGCTAAGTATAAGAACCACTTTCACGTAAATCTTCACATATAAAACATATTCAAGTAACCTCACCATATACAATTATTATCACTTAGAAACCATACAAGCATATAGACCTTCTTACAAAAGGTTATCCTATGACTTACTTCACTAAGACAAGAAGAGGCCGCCCATACACACCTGAATAATCCATAAGCCTACCTAAATTAAGATTATTCTCTTTTCATCACATAGACTCTCTACCAAAGGTTACTCTAAGCCTCAGTTGAGTAAGACAGGAAGAGACCGCCCATACAACCTCTTCACACCTACCTAACCAATCCTTAAATCTACCCTAGATAGGGATAATTTTATTCAGCCTACATTAACTTAACTCATAATAATTCATTAAGACAATTAAGATCAATTAAGCATTCAGAGGACTTCACATGGTGGTCTTGGAGAGGACCTAGGGAAACCACATCCTAGCCTCTTTAAAGCCTACTCGTGCCATATATAATAGTGTCCCATTCCACTACCTAAAAGTTGTAGAACCTCTCAAACACTAGAATTCATCCCACATGATTAGAATAAGCATTAACCAACATAGACCATACTAGCTAGGCATGGTTTCCCGAGTCTACCCTACTCCTATCGAGGGAGTTCTACTTGCCAAGGGTAGAATTAGGACACATCCAATGTAGGCACATGGTTAAGGAATATCAAGGGTTTTTTTGTACTCTAGTCTCAACTAAAGTAGAGTCGCTCCCCAAGAATGCTCGCTCGGTGCTTTGCCTTAGTTCTCATATAGTAAGTTCTATCACAATAAGGCATATGAAAAGGCAACGCTTCTTAGTCTTACCAAACCATAATACCTTTGCCAATGATGGGTCCTCTAGGGAGTCTACTTAATGATTTATAGGATAGCTGAATGACTTTCTTAGAGATTGTTTCATGTCGTTCCAGCCAGCCTATCCCTATGTCAATCATTCATACAAGAAGGATACAATTACGACTTTAAACTTCAAAGATATCATAACCTTCTTTATATATTGAAGGTTCCAAGTTATTGACCCTCTTAACATGTTCAAGGTCATTTACTAATCATACTTAGAAGGGTACAATCTTAGGTCTATCGATCCTACACTTTCATTAAACTTTCCTTTATACACATACATGACAAAGCTGCTTTAGCCTACAAATTCAAGAGTTCACATTCTCATAACTTGCATGTATCAAGTAGAGGGACATAGGTCTACCATTCAAGACACACATATCATCTTCATATCACATATTCAACAACATTCAAGTATCATGTTAGAACAACTAAGTCTACCTAGCAAGATACACTGGTAACACCTATAGAGACATTACTCTAGTCTATCATGATCACACATAACCAATTAGAGGAAATCACACTTTAACCTAACAGATACACATATACACGTAATCATACTTAACCTTGATCATATATATAAGAAACAACATGGTAACATCACAATTCACATAATAATGCCGAAAAGGTTGTGCTCATGACAATCCTAACACATAAGCACCACAACCATAAGTGGATCATACCAATTAACACAATTCAATACCTATACTACACAATATAGATAGATTACGTCATCTTATCACAATTCCATCATAAACACCACCATTACTTAACCATCTCAATCAATTCGCTTCACAAAGGCTCTTACCAATATACATATACACAATTCTAAACCAACATTCAACCATACCATGATCCAACAAGATACCATATTAAAATCATTAAATTAAGGCAGTATATGTACAATTCTATCATGATCAATATATAATTCAATATCCCAATACAATCTACACAATAATCCAATACAATTAAGGCATGATCAAATCACCCACCTTAGACCCAAAATTAGGAAATCATGAATTGTATTGGTTCACAGAAATTTTTATCGAAAAACATTCAATTAACATCAATGGTATCTTAAAAAATTGATTCAAATAATTTTATGCAAGAACCCGTGGTTAGAAGTCAAAATAGAAGATTTCATGGTTTTGGAGAGAAGGAATGGAGAGGTTTTATTTTGAGTTGAGGGTTAAGCTTTATTGGTGAATTTTTGGGGCTTAAAAAGACTCAATAACCTTCCATAAGTCATCCCCAAATTACCCAAAAGACCCCCACACTTATTGGAATGTTTAACCAATTCTAATTTGACTTAAAAATGACACAACCAAATCTGGGAAGTCAATGCGCGTCACGGGGTCACCTCCAATTCTTGGTTTAGGAATTTTATTTGGGACATAATTGTTTGCGTTGCAGGGATTTTTTTTTTCTAAAGAGCTGCAGGCGCGACGCGCAACCACCTTCAAAAATCGGTTGTCCGGCACCTTCCCTGGCTCATGTTTGGTTCTTCCTCAAGGACCCTTTGGCTGGTCCTTGGGGAGTCGTTCTCGAACGTTTTTGCCCTACATATGTCCCTCTAGGTACAAGATTCATCCCCAGTGATTTTACACTCCAAACAATACCTTAAAACTCAACTACAAAACACTACCACACAGTAGCTCAACATAGACTAGTTTTCGAACATCTTGGACGTTCTTAGACGTTTCACTTCGGAAATCTTCCAAACTCCTTAAAATGACTTCTAACAGTATAATTCATCATTTTAGGGAACTTAAAAACTCATGACAGATATGTTAGGCTCTAGATTAACCTAGTGCATTTTACGGTCGTTACAAAGATCAAAATAGAATTCACTAGACTCCATTGAAGCTAGGAGCTTGATTTCTCCATTGGTTCTTCATAAATTTCATGGATAATATTCAATATATGTATGGTTTTTGATTTTTTATAATTCTTCCAATCAAGGAGCCAATTCCAAAAGCTTTTCAAAGATGTTCAAAACATAGAATTTCCTACTTTGACTTCTAGCCATAGGTTCTTGCATTAAATTGTTTAATCAATGTTTTATGATAAAATTGATGTTAATTGAATGTATTAAGATCAAAACTCTATGAAACCATGAATTACACTAAATCCTAAATTGGGCTCTAATGTGGGTGATTTGATCATGGCTTAATTGTATTGAATTGTTGTGTCGATTGTATTGGGCTATTGAATTATGTATAGATCTTGATAGAATTGTTTATAGGCTGCCTTAATTTGATGATATTCTTATTTTATGTTGTTGAATCATTGGTATTGTTTGATTGTTGGCTTAGTATAGACTATGATGATGTCTCTATGTGTGTTGATAGGGTATCGTTCTAGGTAGGCTTAGTTGTTCCTACATGTTACTTTAATGTTATTGAATATGTGATATTATGATGATGTTATGTCTTGATTTGTATCCATATGTCCCTCTACTTAATGCATGAAAGTATGTGAATGTGAACTCTTTACTTAGTAGGCTTAATCCCCTTTCTCATATATGTGTATGAATGGATGATGAATAAAAGCCTAGGATAGGTAGACCTAAGATGGTGTACTTCTAAGGATGATTAATATAGGCCCTTTAATATGTAAAGTAGGTCTATTACTTGGAACCTTGAATATAGAAATAAGGTTGATTTAAACCTTGAAGTGAAAGTCACAATGGTATCCTTTTTGAGTGGAATGATAGACATAGGGATAGGTTGGCTGGAACGACATGAAACCATATTTATGGAAGTCATAAGATTTATACGTATAGACCTTGAGTGACAACCCTAGTGGACCCATGCTTGGTAGGGGTATTATGATTTTGTAAGACTAAGAAATGGTACCTTTTCATATGCCTTATTGTGAATGAACTTACTTTATGAGAACAAAGGAAAAGCACCGAGTAAATATGCTTGTGGTAGTGGCTCTATTTAAAATGAGACTAGAGTACAATGAAACCCTTGATATTCCTTAACCATGTGCCAACATGGGATGTGTCCTAGTTCTACCCTTGGCAAGTAGAACACCCTACTTGGAGTAGGGGTAGACTTCGGATTCAATACCTAGTTAGTATGGTGTATGTAGGTTAATACCTATGTGGGATGCATTCTTGTGTTGGAGAAGTTCTACAACGTGTAGGTAGTGGATTGGGACGCTATATATATATGGCACGAGTAGGCTTTGAAATTTCTAGGATGAGGTTCCCTAGGTCCTTCAAGACCATTATGTGAAGTCCTCTACTTGTTAAATGTCTCTTACATGTCTAAACAAATATTGTTGACTTGAGTTAATGTATTTTTTAAAGAAGGATCCTTATCTAGGGTAGCTTTAGGCTTGAAGATGGTGTATGGGCGGTCTCTTCATGTCTTACTCAAATGAGTCTGAGAGTAACGTTGGGTAGAAAGTCTAAGTGATGAAAAGGGAATAATCTTACTTAAGGTAGTATTAAGTATTACTTAGGTATGATTGAAGAGGGTGTATGGGCAGGAGGTCTACATGCATATATGGTTTCCAAGTAATGCTAGTTGTGTATTGTGGGTTACTTGAATATGTATTTTATGTGAAGATTTACTTGAATGTTGTTCTTAGACTTGTTTTATGAAGTTTACATCCAAAGAGCATAAAAAACATGTTGTAAAGTAAATGTCCGTTTTAGCATGGTTCTATTGCATGTCACCATACATAGTGGATTGAATGTGCTAATTCCATATGTTGTTTTATTTTTAAAGGTGTAGGTGGCAAGTGAGGAGTCTCTTGGAAATGAATCTTGGGAATAGCATTCTCTCAAGCAAATCTTGGTATGTCCTCATATCATTCGAGGACATGGTTATGTTTAGTTTCCGTTTCAAAGGACATTGTAATAGAGTTTAGTATTTCCTTTTATTGAGGTATGGACTATGACCCTAAGATATTCATGCGTATAAGATGGCTACAAATAGACTGTCTTTCTTATGTTTGTATAAAAGATATTTGAACTATTGTTGTGAAAAGTTTCAATTCTTCAATTCTTCACTACTGTCTTTCTTATGTTTGTATAAAAGAGATTTGAACTACTGTTGTGAAAAGTTTCAATTCTTCAGTACTTTATATATATATATATATATATATATATATATATATATATATATATATATATATATGCGATGAATTATGTCTAAGGTTTTTTATATGACCTCCGAGAGGTCGATTACGCCGTGTACCTACTTGAGGATGCCATTTCTTCTAGGGTATACCGTCGGGTTGTTACACTCAATATTTTGAGTACCAACTCGAATCTAGTATCCTGAAATAATGTGACACAAGGATTCTACAACTCTAGCCAAACATACACTTAGAGAATTTAGCACACAACTCTGTATAAGAGTTTGGAGAACTACTCTAAGATTAGTAGCATGGTATTCCTCATTTCCCAAATAGAGTATAATGTCATCAATGAATAAGATACCAAACATATCTAGGTAAGTCTTAGATAGCCTGTTCATAAGGTCCATTAAAGCTTCTACATCATTTGTCAAACGAAATGACATTAATAGAAACTCATGATGAGCATAGTGGGTCGTGAAAGTTGTCTAAGGAATGTAACTTCTCTTAATTTCAACTGATGATAGCCAGATATGTGGTCTATCTTAAGAAAACAAATAAAAACATGAAGTTGATAGAAGAGATCATCAGTTATCAAAATATGATGCTTATTCTTGATAGTAACCTTTTTCAACTTACGGTAATCTATACACATTCTAACAAAACTATCTTTCTTCCTGACAAATAAGACCAGAGAACCTCAAGGTGAGACACTTGGTCAAATGAACCTTTCTCAAGAAGATCTTTCAACTTCTCTTTTAGTTCTTTAACTTGCCTTGAGCTAATCAATAAGGTAAAATATAGATAGGAAGACTATCAGGAAGAATATTTATCTGTAGTCTATTTATCTCCTTGGAGGGACTATGTGAAGATCACTTGGAAAGACCTTTCGAATCTCACTCACAACTTGTATTGATTAAATAGGTGGTGTCTCAATAACTTTCTCATTAGGAAGCTGGAACATAACTACTCGAGTTCTACAATGAAGTGAGGCATAACAGGCATAAAGATTGTCCATACCTAGAATGACATCAAAATATATCAGATATAACTCAACTAAGTCAGTTGGTGTCTTTGTGATTAAAAGAGATGGTACAATCATTATAAAATCTCTCCACTAGAGTAGACTCACCAATATGTGTAGAAACATTAAAGGGCTCTAAAAGATTCCTAGAACGAATATCAAAATTCATAGAAATATAAGGAGTCACTAAAGATAGACTCACTCCTAGATCTAGCAAAGCATATACATCAATATTAAAGAGTTAGATAATACAAGTGAAAACACCTGGCAAATTCTCTTGCTCTTGGCGACTAGTGATAGCACACATAAAATTTGATCCTCCGTGTGTCCTTGAAGTATGTCCTCTAGGTGCATCTCTGTTTGGTGGATCCACTGAGGAATATTGGGATTTGTTGTTCCCATTGTAATTAAATTACCTTTCCTATTCTTAATGCACTCTTTCATAAAGTGACCATTCTAACCAAACTTGAAAAATCCATTGGATCTATCAGAACACACTTCAGAGTGGGCCCTTCCATACTTAGCACATGCATATGTCATATTTCCTCCTTGTGCCACACTACCTTGAGAATGTGAAGGTCTAGCTTTGAAATTTTGATTTTTGAACTCACCTCTACTCCTTGGCGCAAGTGCACTAGTAGATGATGAAGTAGGTTTATTTAACCTATGTTGACAAAAAGATTTGTTTGCGTTACTATTCTGCTGCGTAGACTTATTTCCTGTCATAGCCTTATTATTTTGAATCTATTCTCTATCAATCAGCTTCTCTTACACAACTTGTTGCACATTTATCATAAGTATTGATATGTATATATCTCATATCAACATAGCTACCTTGACCTCCTTAATTTATAGATGAGACAACCCAGCAACAAGAATACTCATCATACTCCTTATGTCAACAACCATCTCTGGGGCATAACAGGAAACTTGGATCCACAGTGATCGATACCTGCTTAAGAGTGAAGTATTTTCTTAACATTGGAGACCTTAGTTCACAAGGAAAGAAATACCTATGAAGGCTTCCTCAAACACAAAACAAATAACAATTGGTGCACCCTGAACTCTATTCTTTTTCTCTTGGTCAAACTAGATTCTAGAAACACCCTTCAATTGGCATGCAACTAGTTCCACTCGCTCATCATTAGCAACATGCGTAACCTCAAACACATTCTTTAACTATTTTAAAAAGTTTTATAGATCCTCATTGACAGTTGAATGGTTAAACATGAAGGATTCATCCTTAAGAACTCACACATCCATGATGTATACGTTACATCCTCTCGATTCCCTCTTTAAAACATATCTCTTTATCTAGTTTGAGATTATTACTCAAAAACCATTCTTTTTAAACAGAAGGTACTCAAACTGCTTTAAACACTTTTGAAAATCTCAGTTTCCTCTCAACTTTAATGTGAAAACATTTTATATTGGGACTACTTAGTTCCCTTACATAATTTTAAGGAAAATGAACTCAAAACTTACTCTTCTTGAAACTCAATGCTCAAGTCTTAAAAGAAGTTTTAATTTTTTTTTAAAAGACTCATTGTAAAGACTCCAAGAACTCTCAATACTTAACTCTTTAATCTACTGGGAATTTGAATTATGAATTTAAGGTTAAATTTTATAATGACAAGGATGTCGTGATAATTAAATGAGTTTCACATAGTTAATCATGAGGAATGGTCAAAAAACACAGTCTGGAGATCAAGTCCATGACGCAAAGATGAATTATAATATTTTGTCATGAAAGAAGTTTTGAAACATTGGAGTGTGTCTTCTTTCCATAAAGGGGGTAGAGAAAATATGCGATAAGGACTTGGGTTCTAGTTTCTGTTCAACTTTTTCTTCTTCTATCAAGAACGATTAAACTCATACCCATGGAACTTCTAAGGTAAAAACTCTCAAGTTCATATAACCCACTAACAATTTTAGCAAAACTCAGCCAAGATTTATCAATTTACTCAATCCCTGAAAAAAATCATTGCCTCAAGAACTCTACAAAACATCAAGATTCAAGAACGAATAACAACTCTTCAAAAAACTCATCAAGAACATATTTTTGCAATTGCGAGGGGTCAATTCGATAATTTAAAACATTATTGGTGTGTGGGTGACTATGAAAACTCAGATACCTCTTAGGAATTAAACGCTTGGCTAAACAACCTTCGATTCACACGCAAAATTGAATAAGGCCTTGAATTTTCTTCTTTTCTATTGTTCTTGAACTCCTCTCAAAACCCTAACGTAAATTAATACTGTGTAATCTGAACCTAATCACTTTAAATCCCTAGTTATTTACTAAAAATGAATTAAATCTGAAAGGGCAAGGGAAATAAAAATATACGCCTCTTATTTTCGGCTAATTTTCCTTAACTGGATAGATTGACTACAAAAGGACATATCTTCCTCATACAAGCTTAATAATTAGCAAGAACGGTGGAGTTTGAAAGAGAATTCCAAGACCTTTCATTTTACATCTTATGCGCCACGTAACTCATCATTTATTGAATGTTATGGTTGTTTGAAGTTGACCCAAAACTCAAAACTTATGTATCACTTAAAAAATATAAATTTTTCTATTTCCAATTTAATTCATTCTATTTTTAGTTGTTTCAAATTGCGAGGTGTTACATTTGATATGTCTGAGTTTGTGCCTAACTCTGAGCTGAGAGTAGAGGCACCTAGTGGTGTGGTAGAGCACCCTTTTGATTTTCGTGATGATGATACACTTGATGAATAGGTTGATGCCAATTCAGCCATGAATATAGATGAAGATAAGTTTGGGAGGTTGGATGAGTAGTGGAATATTGAGAATTTAACGGAGCTTGAGGATACTTAGGAGATGTTAGTTCTAGCTACGATGGAAAGATTTAGTGTGGATACCTCCACATTCGGAATTAGTGGTGTCTTCAGAACTTACTATTCCTTCTATAGATGGGCTAGGTTGTGATGCGTTGACTAATGATAACATGTTAACTCCTACTCCTATCATGGCAGACACTAATCCATGTGATGATTCCATTTCCTCTAATACTATGGATCAGAGTGCTTCACATGCACAACTCATTAGGAGGATGCTTATATAACTTTTTTCTTGTACATACTTTCTATCACATTGAGGACACAATTATTGTTACTTTTGTGGAAAGGGCGCTTGTGCAAGTATTTCCCATTTTGATTGTACTTTTTTATTTTTAGTTTAGTTTGAGATATTTGTAGTAATTTGATATTTTAATTTTTATTATGATAGTTGATGGTTTAGCTCATTCTATTTGTTGTTATTTATTTCCCCAATATCTTAGATGTTTTTCAAATACTTGGGCTATAATTATTGATTTTTGAGGATTGATTGTGTCTAATATCGATTTGTTGGATAGTATTTACTATTAAAAATATGTTTTGTGCTAATGTTTGTAACAAGAAATTAGTGTGGCTTCACTTTTGAATAATCTTTTTGATTCTTGTGTTAATTACGTGCATTTTTATGTGAATCTGTCAATAAAGATTGCACTTAAGCTTTTAATATTATATATAGGATTGTGCTATATGATTGTGTTTTGAGTGCCTTGTGTTGTGAGATTTTACTTGAACTCATGCTTGTTTAATCCTAAAATTAGCATTGTTAGTCTGATTCTCTAGATTTGATTAATGCAAGAAATGATCTTGGGCTCAAATTTTGAGGGAAACCCAAATGTCCTTACCTTTGTGACTGCCTTGTGAGGTTATGCATCCATCATGGCAGCATTTGAGCCAACACCATTTGTTCTCAACCTTTTTGAAATGTTTGAGCTAAATTGTTCTGAAATTCTCACCCATAAATCCTTTTCTATGCATTGGTTTATTTGAATAGAAAACTTAGGTCAAAAACCTAAGTTTGGGTTATGGAAAAGAAGGTTAAAAAAGTCCAAGTAAATGGAAAAGAAAGAAAAAGTGAGACTCAACTTTGATGTTTTTTCAAAAAGAAGGAATTCCCTCCTTATAATACATAATGATGAGAAAGTTTGGAAACTTAAATGAAAAATAAAGCGATGATGTAAAAGGTGTTTGAATAAAATTAATGAAAAACAATTGTCTCCTCTAAGTTAGTCATGCCCTAAAAACAGTCTACTCCTGAACACCAAGTTGTTCCTCATCAGTCTCATCCTAGGACTCTACAGCCGCATCATCAAACCTATCTCATTTCCAGTAGTAGTTGTTGTCACGTAAAAACATACTAGAATATCGGTGCTCAGGTCATCTAGAAACTCCACAATCCCAAAACTTAGAGACACATCAATGGACTTCAGTTACTCCACATCTTTTCTAAACTCAACAATCACGGCCTTTAAGGTCGTCACCTCATGAGTAGCTCCCTTACCTCTCTCACGCATCTCTATTCTTGCAGTGAGGTAATCAATAGAATCCCTAAGAAGTGTTAATGAAGCAGTAAGAGCTCTCTCAATAATCCTGGGCTACGCCAACTCTAGTTAGGAGGCATGCACCTCACCGGAACGTGGTAGGTACCCCAACTTTAGAAGCATGGCCTGGGTGATCGAAGGGGTGGAGGCTGTAGTACTGGCAACTGATCTAGGGGGCGGGGGAGCAACAGAAGTAATTGATGTCTCAAAAAGAGTGGATCTAGTATTACCTGAAGGCCAAGTGGTCAGATAGGCATGACTGCCTCTGGAGGTATCATATCAATATCCTTTCCAATGGGAGTGTGCACTAGGGCTGTCGTCATCCTCTCAGCCTCATCCTTCTGGTACTCAACCTCAATATGAAAGATGTCAGTAGAGAAGGTAGGTATTACCTACATATCTCTCTTCTCAACTCGAGGAACACTAGCCCGTCTATAAATCTACGTGATCAATACCAGAAATGGAAGATATGTCTTGTGATACTTCTACCTCATGGAAATGTTTGCTCAGTTAACACACCTAAATTTAGACTCTACCTAGCAATAATAGATCAAGGACAGGCCGCCTTTGGGTGTCAAAGGATAGACTTGTTCTAGGAAGGTATGATTGTACTGGTAATAAACCCAAACCAAGACCTTGCTGCCACATTCAGATCCTTCTTCTCGATTGGCGCACTGACCTCAATCCATCATAGGGTACTATGAGAAAAAAGAGGATCCAACAAACCTTTTAAGTCATCCAACTTCTTTTTGTGAATCATTCTCCGATAGTGATGCATGAAGTTATAAGTACATCCCAAAACGACATTAATGCCCTCAATATAGAATTTCACCTTCCTGCCTTGAACAATCAAAAGACCTACTTGTTTGAAGGCACTTGTCTTCCTCTTCCCTTGTGGCACAATGTCTCTGTAGGGCGAGTAGAACTCTTGGACCGAATTATAAACGTATGGCCCCAGGGTTTAGTGAATATCTCAAATTTGTGGGATTTGAGGGTGCACCATATCATAGGATACATGTCCACCATACTATTTTTGTTCAATCTCTTATATTCCATAATAGTCATTAACCCCCCTTTAGTCAGTTTAGAGGCCATGGAGGAGAACAATGTATCTGTGGTTGTGGGACCATAGTCATTGCGTGACGAATAATGCATTCCTTTGAAGCAAAGCTCTACCCTTCATGGCTGGAAGTGTGGGTCATCCTCAGGGTCAGAGATGGAAGCCTAAGAATCATAGGACTCTCGGTCATTGTATGATTAAGTTAGGTGAGTCACGTAGACTCCCTCGCTATCGGAGCTGGCCTCCGGTTACTCCACCATGAACTCCGTTCCCTTTCCTTTGCATTTTCATTCATTCGTAGGTAGTTTGGATGCCTTTGATCTGGATGGAGTTTCATCCTCAATTATAATAACTCCCCTTTGACCGCTTGCAGGGTAATATGTCTCTTCCTTGGGTCTAGCCATTCCTTCCACACAATGGAAGAACAGTTAGAAAATTTCTCAGAAAAATACTGAAAAATAAGTTGCAGAATGACTTGCCGAACCATTCCACCAGTCCCGAGGTGCTTAGGAGAGCCATATCGGGCTCGCCAAAATTACCATCATAGAATTATAAAAATTTCTAGATAGGTCGCCAATGATCTGGGCCATTGGGCGAGTCACCCAGTGAACTCAAGCATCCCTACGAAAATTAATAAACAAAGTCAATCAATTTTGGAAATTAAGGGCGATCTGTGGGGGACTTTGGCGAACTGTCGAACCACTCATCGAGCTCGACTTAGCTCGCCAAACGACCCACCGTGCCAATTTTCAACCAAAATCTTAAAAATCAATCTTTCAACCCCAACATTCAAAATTAAACACAATAACGATTAAATTAAAGCTAGACCAACACTACCCATGCCCTTGGGTTACTCAAACATCCCCTGATTTGGCCAAAATTGTCCCTTTGACAACTTTTGCCCTTAAGAATAATGTCAAACACTCCATCATTGGGCAAATAATATTATTTAATAAAGTTAAGGGTTACTAAGACTTCACCCCACTATACCCAACATGTTAACAACCCAACCCAACAATTTATACTCGATTGTACAAGAAATAACACGTGAATTGATCTACTTAAGGCAATTAGGCATTAATTTAAAAAAAGTATGGGTAATCCAACACCTAAACACAATTAAAACATGCTACCCAACGACCATCAACATCAATTTGCATATTTCATTCGATTTCAACCACATAATTAAATTATGGGGTTCAAAAAAACAACTTTAATGCTCTATCTCAAAGTTGTATCGCTTAGCAGAAAAGTTACACAATTCTTACCAACAATTTCAAAAATAAGCAGGTTAAAAAAAGAAAATAGGCAAAATATAAAGTTGAAAGTGAGAGTACAGGGTTGAAATGGGAGAAGTTGAAGGATTTTGGAATTTTAAATCGGTTAGACTTTAAAACCTTTCAGTTAGCACTATTGTTGGAGGAGTAAGTTGTGCTCGCCTAACCACATGGCGATGCACTGAGTGGTATTTTACATCACCGAGTTTTATAGGACTCACACAAATTTAGGGGTTCAAACAATGGGTATATTTGGTTTGGCAAGTTGTCGATTGAGCATATAACCAACCGAGTTTTACAGAGTTCCCATTTGAGCTTGGTGGTTCAAATATCGGTCACTTTTAACTTTTCAACATGCACAATCAACACCCATTATAAAAATTTAAAACAAAATAATTAGAAACTCAGGTTGCCTCCCAATAAGAGCCTTAGTTAACGTTGTGGAATGATGTAAATACCCATTTTCACATAATTCTTTGGGTTTTCCAAGGTATCGTTTGGAAGCCCCTATTTGGCCTTGGGTTCAAATCAGAAGAAAACTAACCAATTTGGATATCCAACTCGTTTATTGACACGAAATGGGAGGTGAATTTCTAATTAAGTTTAAAGACATCCTCCTTCATCTCTTTCAACCTTTTGTCTAACCCTTCATGTTTTTTCAGAATACGTGAGATCATGTCTTTCGTAGGGACATTTTCAAACTTCTTGGGATTTTGACGCTCATGAGGTAGGACAAACATGTCCTTGTCACCCTCTCTTTCCTTCACATTGGTGTTACAATCAAGACATTCCCTATCACGATCTCTCAATCCCTCATCTCAATTTCAACCTGGGTTTCTACCCGGCCTTGGTTAATTTACTTTATATGCACCCTTTACATCAGCTAGGAAGTTCACTTCCTCATTGTAAAGAGCTTCCAAATGAGCTTTTTTGATGTTCGCTCCACCAATACCCACAACATTAACACTCTTCATACCACTGCCCATTACATTCGCCAAGATATCTAGTTAGGTCATGATTTTGGCCATGTTACGATCCCTCTCTTTATCATTTTTGATACTCTTCTATCATTCTAAAGGTTAGAGGATAGACAAGGTGTTCATAAGTATACCATGCTCTGTTTATCTTTGTCATGACATTAAGGAGTTGAGATGCTACTTATTCGGGTTATTACGTTATACCTCGGGGAAAAACATGATCAGAATCTCCTTTATTCATCGAGTAAAGGCTCCTATAGAAATACTGCTGCAATATATGATTTGGTAGCCCCTGGGTTGAACATTGAAGTATCGACTTGTTAAACCTCAGCCACGTCTCATGGATAGTTTCACCTTCCAAGAATTTTAAACCTCGGATACTATACCTAAGTATCATCTTCTTTTACAAGGGAAAGAATCGCTCATTGAATGTAGAGGTATGATCATTTCAAGAGGTGACAGAGTCCCATGAAAAGTCAGCTAACTATTTACTAGATTTACCCATCAAGGAGAAAAGAAACAACCTAAGACGGACTGATTCTTCTAATATGTTTTTCAAAGTGAACGGAGCACAAACGTCCATGAATTTCCTAATTTTCTCATGAGCGTATTTGTGTGACAGTCCTATACATAATCTCTTCATTTGGAGGAGTTGTATCATTGTCACACCCCGAGGCTACCCCTTAGACATGGACAGGGGACCTAGGATCACAAGTGACCCAAAGCTAACTTTGATTGAATAATCATATGCATGTTTGGAATAACAAACTGATGTTGAAACATAAAACATGAAGTAAATCGGATATGATGTGGAATACCCATATAATAAACTAAAAACATGAAATAAGAGAGTTTTAATACAAAAGAATTATCAAACTCTATTACTAAGTTGAATCAAACTATGTGTAAAAATGGCCACTAACTTAGTAGAAGTGTTAGGAAATTCCCAACTAAGTCTCGCAAAATTGAAACTAATAGATGGAAGTATTGAAATGATAACATTACATTGTCCTCAAATAACGAGGACTCACCACTGATGCTTCTAAGATGGAGATTTAGAACCTATCTATGTGTGATCTAGATGTTAAGAACCCACACCTACATGACGAGAAGATGTAGCGCATAGTAAGAGTGGGTACTTGAAAGGTACTGAGCATGTAGGATAGAGTAAAGTTTAAATAAAAACTAACTAACAAGAGATAAAGCAACTATGTAATATGAACATGATATAGATACCTAATACTGAGCTAAGTTAATGTAGTGACCAAATCTATAACTAGCTTAGACTAAATACTGACTATATTATAAATGTGTTCAGTGTTATAGAGTCTGAATAATGGGAGCTACTAATAAATGACAATAAAACAACATGATATAAATGTGGAGTAAGATGTATATGCCCCATCGAGAGGACCCAATATACCCTGACATGGGTATAGAGGCATGAATGGTTTGATCAATAAATGATGCACACAGAGGGGACTTACAACAAACTTGGCTCGTAGTCTTGGTACAATATGGCTGGCTGACCCTAGTCCAACTTGGTATTATGCTACTCCCAATAGATTAATGGATTAACACCTTGTGACTCAATTATGCAGTATACTAGATAGCTCAAACTTACATGCAACTGAGAATACAACATTTATTTACTGATAATGACGTATTCTAAAACTGAGGCATGTACATGTGAAATAACAGAAATATCTGGATTAGAAATTGCAATTCAATAACTAAACAACTTCATAGCTAGGGTTTTGAAATTCATGAAAGATACGAAGTAATATAATGATAATCTAATTAGGAACATTTAAATCCTAATTCATGATGATTTGCTGAAATTCTAGAAAACCCCAAGTCTAGTCATAATAAGGGAATTAAGAATGTGACTAAATTCTAGGGACCTAATAGGCAAAAGAAACCCACTAGTGAAATGTCACATACCTGGTGACGAATTCCACAGAGGAATCTTTTAATTTTGGGCTGGAATTGATGGGTTTTTGTTTCATTATTGAACTAGGGTTCTTGACTTCTTTTCTCCTCCTAGACTTATTTCTCTACATTTTGATTAATGATATGACTTAGATAAGTTCGAGCTATGTGTCCAGGCAAAGAATGACCAAAACCATGTAGTGTAGGTTTAAATGACGTAGTCTAGGTGCCCAACAAATAGGGGAAAAGACTAAAATAACCCCACTTAAAAATCAGACGGGCTGACCATAACCATTTTCAAAGACCGTGAAAGGGACCACGAACCTTGGGGCTGGTTGTGGTCCTTGGCCAGGATCTGGGGGTTGTGGTGTCTAATTCATGAATCCCTACCATGGACCGTGTGGAGGACCATAGACCGTGAATGTTTCTCTGGTCCTCACTTGTAGTGAAATCACTACACCATTTTAGGCCTACGGCCACCCCACTAAAGTGTAGCCTAAACTAGCAAAAAGTGTGGCCTTTGATAAAAGGCCACACTTTTGGACTTTAGGCAACACTTTTTAGGGGGTGGCCAAAAGAAGCGTAACCTTTGACATTAGGCAACACTTATTAAATGTCGCCACTTTTGGCTACACTTATAAAGCGTAGCCAAAGAAGTATAAGGCCACGCTTTGTTGTGATGCATTAACAACACCTATATTTTATTATACTACACTTAAAAGCGTTGCCTTTGCGGTTTTATTGGTCACACTTATAAAGTGTTGCCTTTTATAGGTCATCTAGTGCAACACTTCAAAAGTGTTGCCTTTTATATCTCATATATAGCAACACCTATAAAGTGTAACTTTATATCTCATCTAGAGCAACACTTATAAAGTGTAATTTTATATCTAATCTAGAGCAACACTTATAAAGTATAACTTTATATCTCATCTAGAACAACACTTATAAAGTGCAACTTTATATCTCATCTAGAGCAACACTATTGAATTGAATATATTAAACATATGATCACAAAATTAAATCGAAGCTATATATTTCAAATAAACTTCAAGAAACATGTCCAAAAACTCCAAAACTTAGAAAGTATTTGCTTAAAGATCTCTAATATCAATAAATTTCAAAATACCAAATGCATACAAACGTATATGACAATAGTACAAAAGCTCTTCATCCTTCACTACAATAGATCGAGTTTACTTCTGCCACAATTCAAATTCAATTACCGGCATTTTCCTGCACATTGAAAATAAAATTATAAGTTCGTGAAATAAATGTGAAAGTGTATAATTGAAGGGTATTCATTGTAAGCCAACCAATCCAAATCAATATATATACGCAAATCATATAGAACATTTATAATCACGTGAATTATGGGTTATTGCATGTATTGTAAACACAAAGATATCAACAGACACACATCATCCCAAATTCCATTCAGAGCATCTGTAAAATTTCCCTTTCTCTTCCTACAATGGCACCAAAAGCTGAGAAAAACCTGCTGAGAAAAGGCCAGCAGTTGAAAAAACTCGCATAGCCGAGAAATCTCATGCAGAACAGAATGCACAGGACGAAAAGAAGCTAACAAAGAACATCACTGCAGCTGTTGAAGACAGAAAGAAGAAGACATTGAAGAAGTTCAAACTGTTGTTTGTCTTGTTAATCATGTTTTTAGCTAAGCATGTACATAAAAAATCTGCATATTGAATAAAAATTTGCAGTTTTGTACATAAAAAAAAAAGACCTCAAGAGACTAGCTCTCCCAGTTACTGTTGTATTAGGCAGGAACTGGAAGCTGACATTCACAATTTGATATTGAGCAAAGAGATGGAGGCTGATAGGAAGAACAAAAATAAAGGGGAACAAGCCTTTACAAGTTTACAAGTTTAACAAGTTAGGCATTTTCCCAACAATTTATACAGATCATTTACAAGTTTAACAAGTTAGGTATTTTCCCAACAATTTATACAGATTATTTAACAAGTTAAACATAACATATAAAATTCAAGTATCCTTCATGTTACCAGAGAAAATATTTTTCTCCTGCTTGCTATAATATCAGTTGATCTAGAACATTAGTCAAAGTAAAAAAAATATGAAAGACCTGCAGTCAGTATGGGGAAGAACTGCAAATGAGTCATTTTCCCCTTTTTCATAATTAATAAACATATTAATTGGTTTTACATTTATCCTTTCGTCTGAGTTCACTTTAAGCACTTACTTAGGTGATAGTTAGTTCCTTGAAGAAAAGTTCTAGTTCATGAACTAGTTATGCAAGAGTTTTATGGCAGGGATCTTTTCTTATACAACTAAACCAAAAGAGTAGCTAGAGTCACTTTCAACTTTCATGACCATATAAATAAAATCGCTAAAAGACAATACAATCTCTATTTGACCTAAGATAGAAATCAATTTAAATTCTCGGTTTCATATTCTATACAAATTTGACAAAGACACGAAACTTATAAGGAACTTGAAGATCTGGCTACAAAAATCCAAGCCTAGTGACGTCGTATTTTTTCAGATAAACATGTAAACAATCATATTATTCATCCAAACTAGAGTGAGCGAGTTCAGAATGACTACATTGTATGCTTACAACTGCTTATCGTTATCATCTTGAGAGTTGTACCTGTCTTCAAAAGAAAGAAGGAAATTATCGAGACCACAATAACAACACAATATTTCTGGTATGTGTGGTGACGCTTGGACAACTTTCATGGGCTTAAGCTTGTTGATATAGTAGCTAACGGATGGTCCTGAGTACTCCCTAAAGATAATAAACCACAAAGCATAAGCAAGTGTAAAGAAGGTTCCGATACACCTATATTGCACATGACGAATAATTTTATCTAGATAATACTAGTGTGAATCTGAAATATAAATAACAGAGGAAATGGATATGTGAAATAGAAATAACATATTGTATAGTTCTTAATTCTTGCATCTATCAAATGACTTCTTCTTTAGATTTTAAATTTTAGAATCCAATGGTATCATTCAATGGGCAGTTGATGCAGTCACAAATCTTGTTAATGAAAACAGTAGCATCAAAACTCGTGTTAAGTTAGTTTATCTGTATCTAAAAACATTGCTATTGCTGCATCTACGAATATTGAAAAAGAGAACAATTAAAAGAAGAATATGGATTCAAGATTCAGATAAAATACCAAGTTATTACGACATTGTTTTCCTCTTCTATCTTAACAGGCATATTAGTGTTACCTTTTACGAGCCTGTTTAACTTTGTTAGCAGATAATAGTTATTGCCTGGATGTAGTTGAAAGTTATCTGACTAACAGTGTATGTTAAGCATCATGGTCAGTACTAACCACAAAAGAATTGGAAGTCCCTTCTGCATAGCTTTTCTTCTCTTCATGAGAAGCACTGTAGCCGCACCATCACTGACCTTGCTAGAATTCCCTCAAAAGATCATATAATTAACATTAAGTTCCAAATTCGAATTAGAATAAATATTTTAACATAGTAGGAAAGTAGTACCTGCAGTTGTTGCTCCGTCTCTTTTGAATACAGGCTTCAACTTCGCCAGCCTATCAAATCTGTGGTTGGCAGAATGCATCAACAGAAATCACAACGAACTTCTCATTTTCGGTTTGCAGGTCCACGATCCATCATTTTCAAGCATTAGCCAAAAAATTAGAGGTGTACAACCCTCATCTGGAAAAAAAATCGCATTCACCAGCAAGTCTACCTTTGTTAAAACTCGGATAATCTCATTTTTGAACTTTCCAGACACAGTTGCAGCAGCTGCTCGCTGGTGAGAAATAACATATAGAAGAAAATTATTTTGGATTAGAGCTCTAGTTGTACTTCCTAAAGCAATGGACGTTTTAATCAAATTCAAAACTCCTATAACAGCCTGGTCTTGTTCTAGCCGTGTGACTCCAAATCGTTGTGCAACATTCTTATAAGTGATGCCCATATGGAGAAAGCAGTCAGGGGCTTGTGCAAAAGCATCTATCTATTAAAGATTACCTCAAGCTTAAAACATGAAACTAAGAAAAGAGGTTTCAAGTACAACGATGCAAAAAATCTAAATTTGAGCATACTTTTTGGTTAGCTTTTGGAACTAGTCCAATATTGTCAACTGTCATTAACTCTAAACCACCACTAATGCCTGCAACAACTTCAGTTGCAAGATTATTTTTTATTCAGCTGCAAGATTATTTTTTATTTTCAGATTGCATTACGACATTCACAAGAAGTCCATCTCAAAAACACAATAAACTGAATTATACCGCAACTTTAAGCAACATGAGAAATTGTTGAATTCCTTAAAATACTAAAAGAATTAACCTACTATAATCAAGAAACTCGCTAACAATATACCAAGTGAAATCCTCACTGACCACATAAATGAGCAGTAATAATAAGATGATTTTCAGTTCACTGGAGTAGCCAACATGTCTATAGATATGATTACAGAGGTGTATCAAAAAATTCCTAACCATAAACACGATTCAATTTTCTGACTGTTCTTCTCTCATTTCAAACAAACAATAATAATTACTCCTAAACCATGAAAAAGAAGAAACAATCAAACCATTGAAAGACAAAGTCACAAAAAACCTATAACAACTAGCAAAGTTCATTTGAAAGACGCATCAGATCTCCCTCCCTAATTTCTTTCAACATGAGCACTTCGTTTTCTTGCTCTTTTCCTTTGTAAGGTGGAATCATTCCTCCCATTGTAAATTCGTAGGCAGTAAAACAGAAAGTGAAGGCAAAAACTTTAATGATATTCTATTTTTTTTCAATATCACTTTCATCAAGAACCACGCTGTGACCCCATCGTACCACTTTATAATTACCTTTTTGAAGGAGCCAAACGACGCCTTACAAGTCCTTTATTACAACAAGAGACCCCAAACGAAAATACAATAGTAAACAGACAGC
This sequence comes from Solanum sitiens, assembly GCA_016801875.1. NCBI lineage: Eukaryota > Viridiplantae > Streptophyta > Magnoliopsida > Solanales > Solanaceae > Solanum > Solanum sitiens. The sequence goes on along the minus strand of JABWTJ010000955.1, from coordinate 17,205 downwards.
CACCTTCAAACTGTTTGTACAACTTCTCATTTTACTTTATTCTAAACTACTTTTTTCCTCTTCTATATATATGCTTAGTAACACATTGTCATACTCGGAACTGCCACTTTAGTGGACCGATGCGATGTGCTTAACCAGGTCCACCACTCATGTGCTGTAATCACAGCTAGTAAAAACATTAGCAGGAGACCACAAACACTTTAAGTGTTGTATAACACAGTTCTTGTAAAGGAAAATGCTAAAAGATGTGTCTACAATAACTCTAAATTTAAAGATAAGGATTTACCTGTAGCCCATTTTTTTGTCATAGCAAGAAACAAGCTTCACAAAGCTCTTGCTCAAAGCAATTCAAGCCTTGGCGTAGAAGATACTTGATCCGCAAATTATATTCATTTCAATTACAAATCAGCGAAATGAACACTTTGAATCTCTAAACTGGTTGACGTAGGGTCAGTACAAAAGGAATTTACAGGGCAAATGCACTAGGCAGAAGCGATAGTCATTTGATGTTTTGACTCAATTATAATACATACAAACAAGTAGAACAAGAATTGATAATATTGATTAATAATTTGAACTTCAATTTACAAAACTGGAAACAAGTCGAAGTAGGAATTACATTAAAAAATCATATATAATTTTATAAAAATATATCAAAAAAATCGAAAGATATTTAACTCGATGTTCAAATTCTCCACAGAAATTCACACTGAGAACAATTCCTCTTTTACACACAGATACACCATCACAGGAGGATGTGAACCTACGAAAAAATCAAGAATTTCTCATACTTGTGAGTAAACCGAAACCCTACCTGAAACTTAGTTGATGAAGCGAGATATTCTTTCTCCGAAGAAAACTAGTAATGGATGACCCACTTCTCAACGAAATCTCCGCTCATGCCGATAACCCACACACCACCACTTCTGACGATAACCCACACACCACCTCTTCCTTATATGGCGGGAAGAAACCTTGTTTCCATTCAATTTCCCTTGAAAAATAAAAAACCCAACACATTTTTCAACCAAACAAACAGACATTGGTTAGCATGAACGAAATTTCTAGTTCATGAATCGTGTAATCACTGAAGAGATGAGAACTTAGGAATGGACTTAGCTGAAGCGATGGAGAAAAATACTTTAGACAATGAAATTTAGGTTTTACTTTTCTAGAAATTGAGGGAAATAGATATTTGGCAACACTTTTTGAGCGTTCTCTTGAGAAAGAGAGAAGCTTTATTAATGTTTTATTAATTAATTTTTTAGCCAATAAATATGGGAGGGAGAGTTAAAAATATTGGAGGGAATATAATATTTTAGTGAAAATTTTAGGCCACACTTATAATGTGTTGTTTTTACTATTATAAAAATAGGACACTTTAAAAGTGTGGTCATAGATGTAAATAATTGTTGTCATTTATTTCATATTATGACAACGCTTATAAAGTGTAATAAATACCATTAAAGAGTGCATTTTACAAGTGTTGCCAATATTATCGTTGCCAAAAGTTAAAAATTTAGGCTACATTTTAAAAGTGTTCCCAAAAATATTTTAGGCAACACTTTTCAAGCGTTGCTCAGATTTAGTGTGGCCGTAGGCCTAAAATGGTGTAGTGAATCTTGAAGGTAGGGGTCTACTAGTTAGGCGTCACGCACACCCCCAACGACCCTACTTTAGGACCACAGACTGTGAAGGTCCTGTTGGTCCTTACTTGTGCGATAGGATGTGAGGGTTGGGTTTGGTGGCATTGTGGTTATCCTTCTACATATTCCACCACGACTCGTTGTGAGGACCCTAGACTATGAAGGTCCTCGTGGTCTTTACTTGGGCGTCAGGGTCAAAGGGACTCGAGAGGGGTCCCATTGTCAAACCCATGGCTCATAAAGTCTCTTGTGTTCTGATGTCTGGGTTTTGTGGAGTTCAACTACCCACCAAGATAGGTCAACAGACTATGGACTCTATTACAGATAGTGACCCCTACTGTGATTCACTGTTTTAGGTAGTTTTCTACAATATTTTCTAGGTATGGTTGTCGAGGTCTTACAATATTCCCCCCTTGGAAACATTCATCCTTGAATGAAGGCTAAACGAGCTGACATGGAGGAAAAGAACTGCAAACCCTACCACTAATTTTGTGTAAACTGATTTCTGGCTAAATTGAGTTCTAAGAACATGAAATTAAACTTAAAATGCAAGTATAACTGGAGGAATATGATAATAAGACTGTAGTTACTCTTGAGTGATTGAAAAACCAAAGAGAAAGTATTACCTTAATTTAGAGGGGAATAAGAATGGACGATAAGAAGATAATTGGCCTTCATGGCTCTTTAGCTTACCAACTAACTCCCTCTAAGGACTGACTCCTCCACAAAACCTTTATTGAAGTGACTTCCATGTTTTTGAAACTTCAAACATGTCGTACAAGGATTTCAACTCGTACCTCTTAATAAGTGAGACTATGCTTCAGAGCCACACTTTGTAATGGTACAATAGATGATAGATCAGCCACACTCTTCTTCAGCAGTGAAATGTGAAAAACCGGATGCAGTGATGCTAGTTGTACTGGCAACTCTTACTTATACAAAAATTTACCTACCTTTTTCAAGATCTTATAAGTTCCTACATATCTAGGAATGAGCTTCCATTTCTTGCCAAATCTCATTTCCCTTTCATAGGTGACACTTTCAAGAAAACCCAATCATCAACTTGGAACTCTAGTTTTCTTTTCCTTATATGTGCATAAGACTTCTGGAGACTCTGGGCTGTCTTAAGTCTCGCTCTAATGAGTAGAAATTTATCCATAACATCATTGATTGAATCTGGTCATATCAAGGATGCTTCTCCTACTTGAAACCAACCAACTGGAGACCTACATCTACGCCCATAAAATGCCTCAAAAGAGGCCATCTAAATGCTGGAATGAGAGCTATAATTGTAGGCGAACTCTATAAAAGGAACGTGATCATCCCAACTACCCTTAAAGTAGAGCTATAATTGTAGGCGAACTCTATAAAAGGAACGTGATCATCCCAACTACCCTTAAAGTCGATCATTGAAGCTCTCAACATTTCCTATAAGGTCTTAACGGCATGCTCTGCCTGTCCATCCCTATGCGTATGAAATATTTTGTTAAGGCTAACTTGAGTACCAACACCTTTCTGGGGACCTTTATTTGATATGATGGAAAAAGGAACTTCATGTAACGTGACTATATCATTAATGTAAAACTTTGGGTACTCCTCCGCCATATCAAGATTCTTAATCGCCAAAAAGCGTGAAGACTTACTAACTTTGTCCATTATCACACTCATGTTACGTTGCCAAAGGTTTATAAGCTCTTCAACCTTAACCTACCTCTTTTCATGGGAAAAACATCTCTCTAAGAATGCTTTGATAAACTCTTTCATTCTATAGGAACTGATTCAGCCGACCTATTGTCTTTCAATTGAGTTTGCCACACTTGAGCAAGTTATTTCAATTAGTATGAAGCCAACTCCACTACTCCTTAGAAGTAATCCCCATCGATGCATTTACACACCTCATCCACGAAGGATTGAGCATCTTCTCACACCTTAGATCAAATGAAGGTAGAGGGTTTCATCCTCACAAAGTCCCTCAACCTCGAGGTCATGATACTATCAAGAGAATTCATCCTAGTCCCCGCCTCTTTATTTGCTTGAGTCGTCACGGCTCGGGCTAGTGTAATAAGAGATCTTCTAGCCTCCCTATCAGTCATGTCCTTGGGAACCACCGGAACCTCATTTATTTGATTAGCTATAGGGACTTGTTCACCTTCAGGAACTTGAACACCCTGGGGAGCTTGTTCACCATAGGGAGGAACTCCCTTAATCACGACTTCATCATCAACTCTCCTTTCGGGAGTCCTTCTTGTTATCATATCCTATAAACACAAAAGAAGAGATTTGGAAAAGACACTTATAAAATAAACTCTATGGCACGACAGAAGAGTATTGAAGAAAGTTAAATTTCTATTGTCATTTATCCTATTTCTCATAGATGTGCCACGACTCACCATCGATGAACAAGACTCTACTAGACGTGGCTTTTATGAGACATTGAATCCTATGGACTAAATCATAACCTTATGCTCTGATACAATGTTTGTAATGACCCAAAGGTATACCCTAGAAGTTACACGGCGTATTCGAACTCTCGAAGGTATTGTAGAAGCCCTTAAACATCATTCATCACATATATATGAAAAGTAGAATGGAATTAAAACTTTTCACAACAATAGGCCAAATCATTATAGAATATAACAAAAAACTAAGTCTCGTCATAGCCATCTTAGACTATAATATCATGGGGTCAAAACCCTTACATCAATTTTAAAATAAACTATAGTCTATTACAAAGTCTTTTAGATAAAGAGACTAAATCATAAGTCATGTCCTTGAACAAATGAGAATATACCAATCTTGAGAGAATGTTATTTCCCAACCTTCAACTTCTAAGAGAATCCTCACTTTCCACCTACAATTGAAGAAATAGATCGGGCAAAATATCAAACTTTATAGCTATCAAGGGAGTAACAAAAGATAATGTAGCATCCGGATCAAATAAAGTATATGCATCAACAGAGAAGACTTGTAACATACCGGTCACCACATCGGGAGAACTCTCTTGTTCACCCCTAGATCAAAGTGCATAAAAGGGAGCCTTTTTTGTAGGATCCACATTAGAACCACTATCTTGAGCTTGCCCGCTACCTTTGTCTTGCCCCTTCAAATTTGGGCAATCCCTAACCTTGTGTCTACTCTTGCCACACCCAAAGATATTGTCCTTCCTAACAAGGCAATCACCATAATGCATCTTGCCACATTTTCCACAAGTTGGCTTCTTGCTTGATGAGCTAGTACCTCTTCCCTCTTAAGACTTAGGGTTAGACACCCTATCCTCACGAGACTTGGGAAATTTGGTAAGAACTTGATTAGGAAACCTCTTATTGAACCTAGGCTTGTCTTGGATATCAAGCCTACCCTTTAAGGAACCACCATCATATGACCTTGCCTTTTTGGCATCCCTACTCTTTCTCTTAACACTAGTCTCTTCCACTTGTTGAGCATGAACCATGAGACAAGAAATGTTCATATTATCATATAGCATAGTCAAACGACATTCATTTTTCAAGTCATCCGACACCCCATCACAAAGCGGCTCATTTCATCCCTAGGGTCGAAAATAGAAGAAGGAGCATACTTTGACAATTTAGTAAATTTCAAAGAGTAGTCAAGTACACTCATACCTCCTTGACGAAGGTTGATGAATTCTTCCACTTTGTCTTCCTTCTTGTCCTGAGGAAAGAACCTATCAAGAAAATCCTTCTTGAAAATCTCCCATGTCACTGGTCCACCCCTTAAAGTCCTATTGTCTCTCCATTGGATGTACCAAGTTTGTGCCACATCTTTGAGTTGGTAAGTGGCCAACTCGGCCTTCTCACTAGTAGTAAACCCCATATCATAGAGAATCTTGTAGGTTTCATCAATGAACTTTTAGGGGTGTTCCTCAACATTGGACCCATAGAAAGTAGGGGGATTCATCCTTGTGAAATCCCTCAAATGGGAGGCCATGGTTCCAACATGTTGGTTTCCTTGAGGTACCACCTCCCGATTAGCTTGGACCGTCATGTCTTATTCTTGAGTAGTGATGGCTTGTGCTTGTGTAGTAATGGATTGGGACATTTGGAGAAAGGCTGCCTTATGTCCCAATCCGTCTAAGGTGGAAGATTGACCGGAGATTGATCATCATTAGCAACTTCTTCAAGAGGAGGGTCTTGATTGCCTCGGGGACGAACCCCCTCATAGGTAATCTCTTCATCAAGTCTTATCATTTTCATACTCTTAAAACTTAGTCAAATAGGCTAAGCCACACTAGCACCTCTTGATCTAGTTTCGGGACATTATGGACGTTCCTTGACGTTTTGATTCTAAAACTTCCTAATTGACTTATATAAATAATAATTGACTTTAAACAGTGTTACAACTCTTAGACTCTCATGTTAGGCTCTAGAATAGGCTTTAGACTTTCGGAGTATTATAAGAAATCATTTGAAATAATTAGAATCATTGGAAGCTGTTAATGTACCTTAGAAGGACTTAGAAGGGCTAATCTACTAAAACTGGGGAAAAAATGCTGATCCAGGCGTGTTCGGGGTGTGCCGCGCCAGACCAGTAGGTCTGAGGCACCTTTCTAGCGCACTGCAGACGCGCCTCCCTAGACCTTATGGCGCAGATGGGCCACGCCTCTCCAGGTGCTACCCAGAAGCATGTGGACGTCTTTCTTCTCTCATTTTATGATCCTAAATTGCTTAAACCTCCATAGTTCTATCCCCGAACCCTTAGGATCATTACTACCTTTAATACCAGTAGATCTAACTCGAAAACAATACCGAAAACTACGAATCAACTTGGCATTCAAACAACTTAACAAAAAGGGACTCGATAAGATTCATCAAGGATTTACTTCTGAACATGTAAACAATTAAAAAAAAAAATTGAAACAAGTTTTGGTGTATGGATGAATTATCCAACACAAAAGATCTCACATACTTTAATAGGGATCACCCCAGACAAATTCCACTGGCGATTCCTTGGAGTTCTTGGTGAAACCTTGATCTTTCGCCCTTTTCCTTCTTCTCTTCTCTCTTCTCCAAGCCCTAAGCGTAAAGTTAAATTTTCTAATGTGACTAAAACATGCTTTTACCCCAAATAAATCCCTAAAACAAAATAGGAAATAAATAAGTGAAAAGACTAGTTTGCCCTTCCTTAAATTCGGATTGGGACATTTCTCAATCCAACAACCCAACTTTCGATAGGCATATCTACCTCATACGATATCGATAATGCGCAAAATCGATGGCGTTGGAAAGATCTCCCCAAGGGATGTCCAACTATATCAAGAACTACTTCTAACTCATCCAGAGCTAGTAGTTATGGCCATTTAAAAATGACCAAAACTCATTTTCTTAAACTTAGATTTTTTTTTCCAGATTTTCCTCTTTATTTCCAAAAGTGATTATTTTTAGTTTCTTATCTTAGTCTTAGCTATTTCAAGTTATGAGATGTTACATAAACCAACAAAGGGTTGAGATCGTTCCCATAGAGAGTGGCTTCGAGAATTAACAGCCAAGTGAGAATTAGTTAAAGTTAGTCTAGAAACATTTTTGAATATAAATATTGTTTAAATTATAGGGTGACACAAGTGTAAAATATCAAAAGTAGGGGGGAGGATTGTAGCTAATTAACAACTAAAACAACAAATAATGCGAAAATACGAGTTTGGAGACGGGATTCTTGGGATGTGATAGAATTATGGGCTAAGGTGAACAACCGAGTAATTGCAATTAATATTAAATAGATGTATATCAATGATTAAGCTAGACTTTAGTTGTGATAAACTCTCTCTCGAGCAGTTTACCCCGAATCAAATTGGTTTCTCTTAAACACCAATAAGTAGAAATTAAGAACGACCTTCACTTTAGTCCATTCACTTTCTCGAGCTGAGTGTGTGGAAAAGGGTTTAGAATTTACTCTCTCGAGCTGAACCCATGACAACCAATACCCATAGACCATCGATTTAGTAATTTTGGTACTAAAACATCTCTCTCGAGCAAGCCAAAAACACGAATCTAAGATTGTGTTTGCAACTAGAACCCATTAAATTCAACCATAATTATTGAACAAAATCACTTTTAAACAACATCTAAACCATCAATTAGCAATACCCAACATTTAAATCAACCCATAATCACATAATAACACCCCAAGAACTGAGGTTTTAGTTAGACATAGTAAAAACCAAGAAATTGATACCAAATTGTGTTTACATCAACTGGGTAAGATTAAGAATGTCTTTACATAGGTCTAAGATGAAGAATCTTCAACAACCACTTTCAATTTCTTGGAATTGGTAATATTCCAATCTTCAAATCTAAGGAAAAAGTGTCTCAAAACTGAATAATATATTCAAAACTAGTTTGCTAGATATATAGTTAGATAACTGATAAACTAAGAATTTAAAAGCATATTTATAGTTGTCAAAAATTATGCTGCAAAAGATTTGGTGACGTAATTAGTCAGGATCGACGATCCTCCCTTTGGTCATTTGTATCACCATTTTGCTTTTTCCTTCAACTTCCTTAAGGTCCTATAAATTTGGGTGATATGGCACTGCATTGCAGAACCGTTCGGCGGCTGACCGACTGTTGCTTTCTATCGCCGGCTTGATTTTCTCCTTCAGGGCTTAGCACACGGGAACATAAGGAGAAACCAAGGTCGTTCAGTGATTCGCCCAATGGGTTATGCGATCCTCATGACTTCTTTTCTTCGTCCTTTTAGACTGGCTTGTTCCTTTTTGCTCCTTAGTGTACATGCTTTTTTCCTCAATTCAAAGCCCTGAAAATCAAGGATTTATATATGTTATTGGCACAAAATATGCGTTTAATTACACTAAATTTATTAAAATAAAGCCCTAAATGAGTCAAGGTCATGGACTCATCATCATTATTGTTGTTGTTGCATTATCGATTGCTAAATTTGAAATAATTAATTCACTTGTCTATTTAACGTACATAATGACAATTAAATTTGCATTATTTAAAGTGTATTATAAACATTTATTGAATGACAATTTATAAAATCGTCCTCTGAATCATTTAAGTTGTAGGCTCTTTTAGTAAATAAATTTAATTTATAGCCTTTTCTACTCAACTTTATCACAATCCTAGACCATTTGGAACAATTAATTCAATCTCAGTCTCAAGATCTCATCTTTAATACTCACAGTCTGTTCCATTCTTTTAAATTTCAACACCACATCTCATCTTGATCCAACAACTAAGATTGAGTCTCCTACCACTTTCCTATATAAATATCCTAACACCCTAACCCTATTTTCATTTTTTCTCCTCATTCTCTTTGAAAATACTACACGCCGCTCCTCTTCTCCCAAAATCGTCCATCGTCACCGAAGACCACTGTCAGAAGACCTTCTCCACAATCACTCGCGGGGACAATAACCACGTGATACCCTCTCCATCCTTCTCACCTCACCGCGCTTCTCCAACCACCAGCGATAAAATCCACTTCACCATCCAAACTAGTCGCCCATCTCCACCCCTTTCTCTTTCCCTCTAATTCTCTTTTTGTACCTGTTGACTTGCGAAGAGCCGCACAATTAAACCTCAATCCATATTCTCTTCTTCTCATTGATTTTGACCAAAAGTTCCGGCAAGACAACCACCGTGAAGATCCATTTGGCTTCGACAAGTTAAGCCAACCATCATCCTTCCCCCGATGAGATCGACAAAAGTGACAACAAGAGCATCAGTTCTTTGTCGCTCCGACCAGCGAGATTTAATGGAGACTTATGGTTTTTAGGGGCTATTGAAATTGGATCTTAATAGATCCATCGAGGTTCGTTTTTTAGATTATCTTATCTTTTAAACAAATTTCTTAAATCCCCTTATATTTTTTCGTATAGTAGTTTTTATTGCATTCTTAAGCTACATAAAATTAAATAATCATCATGAAATCTCTTTCAAACATGATTTCCTTATGATTTTGAGTTCCTAAACTTGTGCATTTTCTACTTTGTGTGTTCCTATTTTTTTGAATGTAATTTGCCCTTTTTGTAAATGGGTATTAGTACGCCCTTAAGTTTTTCTTTAAGAATACTTATTGAGTTGTGGTTTCTTGATTCAAGTTTAGAAAGTCTTAATATGTGAATTTCATTTATTTTCTTAATGAATTGATTGTTTATTATAAAAATCTCGATGATTCATGCTTGTTTGTATTTTGGTTACCTTAATCGATTGATACATCTTTATATTTACCTAGCCTTGACAAACTTTGACATGATTTTCTCCTTTATTGACTCTATTTTATTCTCCAACTTTTCTTTATTTTAGTTAGTGGTCACAACTTTGATTTAATTATTCTTGGAAACCGTTTGCTCGTTATGGTAAATAAATATACACATGTGACCTTCAAATATGGAACTCTCTAAATCATGTTATTTTGGATTGAAGTAACTATATTAACATGGACCCTTCAAAATTAGAAGACCATTCATGATTCTTTATTTCAATCTATTTATTATAATAGATTCATTAGTGGTAATCTCTAATTGTCAATTGACTATTTTCCTTGTTAAATTGCACAATTTTAATACCAATTGATATATGGTAAAATTCATTCATTGGTGTTTCCTATTACTTGTTTATTTTTGGAAAAGTTTGACTTAGTATCAAATTTGAATGATTGTACTTTTTAAACTCGCATGGTTATGATAATATCATTGGTTAAATACCAAGAATGTGGGTCTAATTGAGTAGAATAGTTTTCTTTCCTTTTCTCTATTTTTACTATCAGTAGTAGCATTAAGAGTTCCATCGAATGTCAAGTTGTCAACATTAGAGTTAAGAGTTCCATAGAATGTCAAGTTGTCAACATTAGAGTGATTTTTTGATACAATGATTAGTTGATACGACCTATTTTTCTTCCTCTTTCTAGTAAAAAAGGTACATCACACTTAAAAAATACACTTATGTAAATGATAATTAAAAAACACAACCTGTATTGACCGCTTAAAAATACGGAAACTTATTTATACTAGCGTATATTCCAAACGGTGGAGATTTCTTTTGGAAATTCTTATCGGGACTTTTTTTTGGATCTAAACCAAATCAACAATCACCGTGCAAGCAGTGTTTCCATTGTACAAAACTTTTTTCCATCACTCTCTTTTAATGACATTTTTTTTCACTTGCATCACTCCTCACGTACTTAGCGGTTATCAATTTACATGCCCCGATGAATTGAGGTTTTGAAAAATTGAAAATAATAAAACTTGAAGGAATTTCACTTCCTGATGATAGAATCACCATAACAAGTTTTTCCAGATGGTTTTTTTGTATCAAATTCAGGGGAGGAAGTTGTTCAACAGGCATTAGACAAAAATTAAACATTTTCCAAGAGAAATTTCTCCAATTTGTGGAGCTGAATGAATACATGCTAATAGATGGTCTACCCTTTAAAGGTTGTATTAAATTCAGGGCTCCAAAACTCCGAGCTTGATTAATGAGCAAGAATACCCTAGTTGAAATCCATGAGAATTACGAGGAGTTGGAGAAATTGAACCTTTGTCATTGTAATTACATGTCGATCGATGTGAGCATTCATCACCAGAAACACAAGTTATTAGAGATTTCTCAAATGAAAGAACGATAAATTTTCCTAATTTCTGAAAGACTAGATATCTAAGAACACAAATTTATCTAGGCTTTCATAAATTAGGTAAATATTTTGTTGATGCATGTGAGAAATCACTAGTAACTAGAGATTCGACGAATGCTCACATTAATCAACATATAGAAACAATGGTGAAGACTAAGTTTCTCCAATAATTCACAATTATTAAGGATTTCAATTAAAGTATTCTTGACCAGTAAGCAATTAACCTTTGAGTTTTAGGGTCATAATATTGCCACAACCTTTAAACAGATAAACTATCTTTTAGCACATATTAATTTAACTCCACAAATTAAGTAAATTTTCCTTGAAAAATGTGTCCTTTCGATATAATGCACTTCATAACAACCTACTCTCCTGAATTTGATGTTAAAAACCATATGGACGAACTCGTATAGTGGTTCTATTCCAAGAAATTTAAATCCTTCAAAAAAGAATCGTTTTTAAAAAACTCAATCCACCGGAGAATGTAGTCGAAGCACACCCAAGTTCATGGATTGATGCAAGTGAAAAAATTTGACATTAAAAGAGAATGATCAAAGAACATTGTCTACAACGGCGAAACTTCTCGCACAAAGATTGTTGGTTTGGTATAAATCTAAATAAAGTGGACATATTGATTTCCTAAGGAATCTTCAGCATTTGGGATATTGAGATTATTGAGTGTAAAGCTTCATCTAAAGATTGCTAATCAAGTCTAGAGCTTCACTTTCTTCGTTAGTGACAATATAATTAAGTTTTTCATCTTTCTATTTTGCATTCTGAGAGAATGTTGGGCTTTGATAGCTCGGTTAGGTTGCACCGGTAAATATTGGTCAATTATTATTGTCTCTTTAAATTTAGGTTTCCCTTCAAACGAATTTGAGTTTAGTTTTTGCTCCTCGTATTTTTTATACACTAGTTGCAACACATTTATTCCATAATATTTCATGTAAATTTTTTATTACAAATAACATATTTTATTCAAATATATTGTACAATAACATCAAACAAGAAACATAAAGAGTAAACAAAATATATGGTTGGTCGCATTTGTTAGTGCCCTCACAGATGTTTGGCTTCATTTTTTTCATCAGGTTGCTGCTTACAAGTCATAGGTGTAATGTGTTCCTACTTTTACTTCGTTTCATACCTTTACTCAGAGGCTGTGTAAAGAATAAATGCTGATTTAAGGGATCTAAATGTTGTAATACCTGAAAATGTAATGGCCTATGATAATGTTGATTCCGCATTAGGGAAGATCTCTAATTTTCATCGTGATAGCATTTACTCGGCCCAGGTACTTTCTAATTCAATGTTTTATTAATCATATGTTGTGTAGTTTCTAGAATGTTATTCACTTATTTTAGACAAATGTCATTAACTTCTCTATAACTGATCCTATTACCATTAATAGAAGGGATAATATCAACTAGGAGGATGAACCTCAAAGAAGAAAATATCAATATAAGGGGAATCCGAGAGAAGCTAAGAAGAACAGAGTAAAAGAGAAAAGAGAAGACCTTATCATATATCATTCAATGACTTAACAATTGTATTACATCAGTTTTTATAGAATTGAAATGCAAGCTAAAGCTAAGCTAATGAAATAACTCCTTCTAACAAATTCTAACAATAGTGAATAGTGATAACTGTTTTGTGACTAATGAGCAACAGTAACTACTTTTTAATATTTCTAACCATCTAAGCATTGTATCAATACCCTAATGGAAAACATCCTTGTCCTCAAGAGTGAAATGCAGGGAACCAGTGTTGCAGCTCATACAGGAACTCCCAAGTAGCCTGGATTGCATCCAAGTCAGACAATTGAACTAAGACTTGATACACAACCTTATTACCTTTTTTATCATCCTTCTCTCCAATATTGAATCAATAATGGGACAATTAGGACTTGAAAGATGTAAAATAGGGGGATGATTAATGACTGTTGGCACCTCATAACACATTTTAAGCTGGGGAACATGAAACACATGATGAATAAGGACATCAGCAGGTAAATGCAATTTGTAAGCTACTGAACCAACTCTAGAAAGGACCAAAATATTTTGCAGCAAGCTTGTTGAAGAGCCTTGAAACCACTGAAATATGTCTGTAAGGTTGAAACTTCAAGTAAGCCCAATATCCCCCAATGAATTGTCTATCAAACATGTGTTCGTTAGCTTTATCTCTCATGCTTTGTTGTGCTCTAGCTAAATGAAACTTGAGCAGTGCTATCACAACCTCTCTAGCCTCCAGAGATCTATCAACCATGTCATTAGAAGACTCACCATCTAAGTAAGGCAAGTGTATTTGTGGTTTTTGGCCATAAAGAACTTTAAAAGGTGTACATTTAAAAGTAGAGTTGTGTTTAGTATTGTACCACCATTTAGCAAGTGGTAGTTTAGTAGCCCAAGTATGAGGACTATGAGAGTAAAAACATCTCAAATATGTCTCCAAGGTACTGTTAAAAACCTCTGTTTGACCATCAGTTTGGGGATGACATGATGTCGATTTATATAATAAGACCTCCTGTAATGTAAATAACTCTTGCCAAAAAAAAGTCAAGAAAATAGGATCCTTGTCGCTTACTATAAAAGTTGACATACCATGCTATATGAAAACATTGTCCAAAAAACATTGAGCTACAGATTCAGCAGTGTAAAGGTGTGAAATAGCAATGAAATGACCAAACATACTGAATATATCCACCACTACAAAAATGACATCCTTCCCTTTCGATTTAGGAAGACCTTCAATAAAATCTAAGCTGATATAAATCCAAACACCATCAGGAATAGTGGTTGAAGTAGTCTAGGGTAAGCTGATGCATCATACTTATGCCTTTGACAAATATCACATTTCTGAATAAAAGTTCTAATGTCAGCTGCCATTGACTTCCAGTAAAAAAGGGATTGTAGCCTATTAATAGTTGCATCCATGCCTGCATGACCACCTTGTGGTGTTGAATACCACAACTGATTAATGGCTGTCTTAACTACAATTAGACCCTACTACTAGCCTGTCTTTCCACCTTAGCTGAGAACCAATCAAGGTATAAAATTTATAAGACTTTGCTTGCAGTATAAGAATAACAACTTACAACTCAACATCAGCAGTCCATGTTAGGCTTATTCTCCCTAAAAGTGTATCATTAGGACTTAGGAGTGAAATAACCAACAACTCAGCACTTTGATTTCTTGACAAAGCCCCAACAACCTTATTGTCAGTCCGTTTTTTGAACTCAACAGTAAAATCAGAGGCCATCAATTTATAAATACTAGAAATCTGAAAATCAGTTTGAATACTTCGTTCAAGGAGGTGTTTTAGTGCTTTTTGATCAGTTCTCACAATGAAATGTCTTCCTAACAGATAATGAGACCACTTAGTAACAGCAAATATAATGGCTAACAGCTCCCTATCATATACACACATAGCATGATGTCTAGGTTCCAATGACTTACTGATATGGGCTATTGGATGCCCTTGCTGCATTAAGACAACACCAATTCCTGAACCACTTGCATCGATCTCAATTATGAATGGTTTATCATAGTCTGGTAATGTAAAGACATGTGCAGTTTCTAGTTCATCTTTGAGAACATGAAAAGTTGTAGTGTCACCCTCATTCCACACAAACTTATCCTTCTTTAATAATTCATTGACAGGTTTAGCAATGGATCCAAAATTTAGGATGAACCTCCTACAATATCCTCTAAACCAAGAAACCCTCTCAGTTGTTTGATATTTGTAGGGACGGAACAAGCCTATACTGCAAAATGTTCTTAGGATAAATAGCTACCCATTTTGCACTGATTAAATGATATAGGTACTCTACCACAGGTACCCCAAAAGCACACTTACAACCTTTGGCAAACAACTGATGTTGCTTCATTAAAACAAACACAACTTGTAAATGGTTCACATGAGTTGAAATATCCTTGTTGTACACAAATATATACTAAAAAAAACAGTAGTGACCTCCTAAGGAGTGGTTTGAATACAACTTCCATAAGACTCTGAAATGAACAAGGTGCATTTGTAAGACCAAATGGCATAACCAGGATTTTTTAGTGTACTTCATGAGTTTTAAAAAGTTGTCTTATATGTATTTGTTTCCTTCATTCTTAATTGGTGGTAACAAGATGTAAGATAACTCTAGAAAACACTTTAGCTCCTCTTAGTTCATCTAACAAATCCTCAATGATAGGACTAGGAAACTTGTCCTTTACTATTAGTTTGTTCAGATCTCTACATTCTACACAAAGCCTCCAATTTGTGATCAAAGATGCCTCTATGAGGGGCAATGTAGCAGGCATATCAAAGATGCATTTGTACTATTCCATTAAAATAGTTAAGGTAGGATGAATATCAGTACCTTGATTTATTTGTATACTGTTGCATTGCCAAGCTGAGGTTGCATCAGTCACCAAGGTAGGCATAAAGATATGAACTGATTCTTCACTCTTGTTCAAGGATTTCGCCTTGGTGGTCTTGATTTGTCTACTGGCTCTCCTTAAAACATGGTTTCTTCCCAAGTGCACAGATTCAATTGTTCTATTTCTAAAGTCAAACAAAATCCTTCCCAAAGTGTTTAACCACTGCATACCCAACACTATATCAACATTTCCCAATGGTAGTAGTAGAAAATCGGAAGAAAACGTTGTAACCTGCACTAACCACTTCAAGTTCTTACAGACTGCAACAGTTTGAACCTTCCAACCATCAAACACACTTACTAATGGTTCATGTATAGTAAAAGCTTTACAACCTAAATTCCTTGCCATTGACTCATCAATGATATTATATTACTACTTGTGTACATAAGTACATGTAAATGTTGTTTTTCATTGTATCCAGCTAGTCTAATTGTTTGATAACTTGTACTTCCAGTAAATACTTGTAAGAAAATTATCATGCACTCATTTATTTCTAACAATTCTTCCTTTATGATTACCTCTCCATCTTCCTGAACTTCAACCAAATACAACTGTTTCTTGGATTTACAAACATGCCTAGGCAAATACTTCTCATCACACAATAAACAAAGCCTTTTAGCCCTTTTATCATCCATTTCAGCAGTAGTCAAAAACCTTCTATCAGTATTACCATTACTGAATCTGTTAGCATTTGTTTCATAAGGTTTCTTGACATTTGTTCTACAAAAAAGTAGGTTTTTTACACCCTAAAACCTAGATGGAGTCGGAAGAAGGCCAGTCTGATTCCTATTGTTTCTACTAATTTCCCAAGACTTAGATTGAGCATCAAAAACCTCTTCTTGCAACTTAACTAACTTGTAAGCTTGCATTAAGGTTTTGGGTGCTTGCATTCTAAGAGCTTTGTTGAGCTCAGTTTTTAACCCTCCAAAAAAACAACTGATAGCATTTTTGTTTGACAAATTAACCCCATTCAATAACCTATCAAACTCTACCTGATATGTTCTAACATCTTCAGTTTGTTGTAGATTTCTTATAGCTTCATGTAATCTTTAAATTCCTCCCCAAATCTTTCATTAACAGCCAACACATACTCAGACCAAGAAGGGTTTAGAACTGAGTTCCTAGACTTCGAGTATGATTTATGCCAAGCAATATCTTCACCATACAAATGGATAAAAGTTACTCTCACCCTCTTATAATATGGAACTTCATCCATAGAAAAAAACTAATCCACCTTATACAACCATGCACTAAAATTCGACCCCGAAAATATAGTAAAAATAAAGTTTAGAACATCAGGTAAGAAATATACCATTAGAACTTTGGAGATCCCCAGTTGTATTGCAAAACCCTTGTCCTCTGTCTCCACCCACAGATGATTCTGATCTATTCTGATCCATTTCTTTGTCCTTTGTTTCGCATTTCTTAGAGCTTTCTTGTTCTTCATTAATTCTTTATCTTTATGTACATTTCTATCATTCATATTCACCATACATTTCATCAACTTCTGCAATTGT
>JABWTJ010000954.1:179092-193275 GCA_016801875.1 Solanum sitiens | reverse complement strand
TCACGTTCGGACACATAGTATTAGGGGATCGGGTGTCACGAACCGACACGTAGAATTAAGGGATCGGAGTGTCACGTTCCGACACATAGTAGTAGGGGATCGGAGTGTCACGTACCGACACAAGAGGAAGAAAGATAATAAATCTTGAGAGATGTTTATATACTCAATGTAATGAACCTAATTCCCAAATGAGTGTGGTATTGAGGCTTGAGTCCTCATGGATGAACTTGGTAGTACTTATTGATGATTATAGTACTTGTTACTACATGTTGAGTATTGTAGTTGATTTATGATATGAACTGATATATACTGTTTTCTATTTTGAGTTGGCCGATGATACCTACTCAGTACTTGTGTTTGTACTGACCCCCTACTTGTTGTTTCTTTCTTTGTTATTTGGGGAATGCAGCAAACGTACCATCGTCTTCAACTCAGCAGCAATTCTAGCCAGTCTTCACTACACCGGATTTCAGGGTGAGCTAATGCTTCTAGCTTGGACTGGATCTTCTCTTCAATGTCTTGATGCCTTGAACTTCCGGCATGGACTAGCCTTTTATTTATTTTAGCTTCTTAGATACTTTTAGATTTGTAACTTGAGGATAGATGTTCTTGCGATGATGACTTCCAGATTTTGGGGATAATGAGTTTTAAGTCTTCCGCTTTGTATTTTTGTTCAATATGTTGGAGTTTTAGATTGGTTGGTTCGCTCACATAGTAGGATAAGTGTGGGTGCCACTCGCGGCCAGATTTTGGGTCGTGACAGACATGAAGTTTAGACTCGTACCTTAAGGAGCATCATCTTACTTCAAGGATAGTACCTCTTTAGGAATTTGGCATTAATAGGACCGATCCTTAAGCCATCATTATCAACAAGCTTGTAAGCACCATTTGAATATGCTTCTTGTACGACATATGGTCCATCCCACTTTGAGGTAAATTTGCCCCCAGACTTGTGCGAAGTAATGATGGGTCTTATTACCGCGAGAACTTGGTCTCCAACTTGAAAGCACCTCAAGCGAACCTTCTTATTAAAAGCACGAGATAGACGAGCTTGATAACATTCAAGGTTTTGTTGGGCCTCTAGCCTCTTTTCATCAAGTGCTTCTAACTCAGCAAGACGCAATCGAGCATTTTCTTCCTCAGTGAACCCTTCTTGAATAGCAAGTCTTAAGGAGGGTATTTGACGCTCGAGTGGCAGGACTGCTTCAACTCCAAAAGCAAGTGAATATGGTGTTGCTTGAGTTGGTGTGCGATATGTTGTCCTATATGCCCACAAAGATTCTTCCATTCTTTCATGCCAATCCCGTTTGGATTTGGAGACAACTTTCTTGAGCAGGTTGCATAGAGTCTTATTGAATGCTTTAGCAAGACCATTAGCGCCGGCATGGTACATAGAAGATTTACGCTGCTATATAAAGGGTACTAAATTCCCTTTAAAATGCATCTCAAAAATTGCATAAAGAGATCAAGATCTCAAAATATTCCACAAAAGTCATGGAATATTCATATAGAGAGGTCGAATCTAAATCATTCTAGTTCGAAAATACGCCACTAACGGCCCTCGAATCATGGATAAATCCTAGGATAGAAACGGGACCAACAGAATTGTACCCGCAATCTATCTTGATCAATAAAATCATGTTTTTTCATATTTTATTTGTGATTTTAATTTATTTTCCGTCACTTTAAAATTTGTTGCAAACAAAATTGGCATGCCCAGTGGGACCAAATCTGCCCTTCATCTCTTCTCTCTTAATCAAATCTGGAAATCTGACTCTCTTAATCAAATCTGGAAATCTGAAGCTGCAAAGGTGAAAGAATGAGTACTTCAAGCCTTGTCTTTGAGTTTCATTAAGTCTACACTCCGTCAAGCCTTGAAGTAAGGGGCATTTGTAGACATTGAAATTTTGTGGAACTCTACAAGATGCGTTCGATTCGAGTTCGACTCTATAAATTTTGTTCAACTCAAATTAGGATTCTTGGAGTTTACTCAACCCTAAACCCTAGTTTATGCCTATATAAAGGGTATTAAATTCTCTTAAAAGGTATCTCGGAAATTCCACAAAGAGATCAAGATCTCGAATAATCCGCAAATTGATGAATTATTCATATAGAGAGGTCAAATCTAAATCATCCTAATTCGAGAAATACGCCACTAACGGCTCTCGAATCAATGGATAAATAAATCTTTTGAGAGGAAAATCAAGGCAAGAACAGATTTGTATCCGCTATCTTGATGAATAAAATCATGTTTCTTCAGATTTTATTAGTGTGGTTTATTTATTTTCCATATGTTTAAAATTTGTTGCAAACAATGACCTATAGTTCTGAAAATAGTAAGTCATCCGACACTTGCGAATGTGGTGGTAGAAGTTGCACCTGCAAAAACCAAAACCATTCCATAAATGTCATTACTAATAGTAATAAGGAAACATTCTTTGATATGATATATCATATGAAAAATCTTGATTTTAGGATGAAAACTTAACTATCTTAAGAAATTTACTACTTGATAAACAAGCTGGAACAATTACTAAAAAATCACCACCTCATCAGAAATCGGAAAATTATAAATCCAAACCTTAAGAAACATTAAAAAAGGTAGAGTCTCTCACAGAATCTCTATCTAAATTAAAAATTAGTATCAATTACATTTTGATCATTAATATCTATTAAATAATTGGGATAACAATTAAAGTATAGAGGGCCATTGGCAAGGTTACTTTGTAGTACTGCTAATAATGAATCATCAAAACTTAATAATCTATTGTTTCTTAAAAGAAGACATATGGGTACATTTAAACCCAATCTATATAATGGTTTGACTGCTACCTGGACAAGTCCTATGTGAAGAAATTTATAATTCCTCTTAGTACCATTACGATCATTAGATTGCAAGGCATCCATACCAGGACGCTAGGTAAAAATCTTATATTCCCCTACATAAATTATATATCAAAAGAAGAGAATAATTTCCTAAAAAAAGAAAATACTTCAAAAATAAATCTATTTTCCCATCAAGAAAATTATACAAGAAAAATTATTAAACCTTCTCTTCCTCCTAGGTTTTACTTAACCTGCTTTATAAAAGTAGAAGTTACTCAACTTCAAAACAACTTAAAAACAACTCAATATATTTTTCATTAAAATTATACCTTTTTTAGTTGGAAAAAATTGTGGATTCTCTTCTTTAATTTCTGGCTCAGTTATGGAGTCAAAATATCAATCATCTTTTGTTAATACATCATCCCATTTTATCATTTTTGGGACAAAGGTGTTATTATGGTTATGATTTGCTTTCATGAGCATGGTAACTCCTTTATTACTTATTATTTTAGCCTTAGGGGCTAAGGTAGTTTTCATTAGTCTATAATATACCCTATATATTATGGCTATTTCTCTAGTATTAGCTTTACTATTCATATTTTTGGTTTTAACATTTAAAGTTAATGTATCAATTACATTTTGATCATTAATATCTAATGAATAATTGGGATAACAATTAAAGTATACCAGGCCATTGGCAAGGTTACTTTGTAGTACTGCTAATAATGAATCATCAAAATTTAATAATCTATTGTCTCTTAAAAGAAGACATATGGGTACATCTAAACCCAATCTATATAATGGTTTGACTGCTACCTGGACAAGTCCTATGTGAAGAAATTTATAATTTCTCTTATATCTATTAATATCATTGGTTGCTAATAATCTAATAGTTTCAATATTTTTATTAATAGCGTTGGTAGACTCAGAAGTCTTAATATTATAATTTCTAATAAAATTAAAGTGTCCTGTTTTATAAACCTTTCTAAAGTGTTCTTTAGGAATATTTCAATTTTGTAAATCATTTTCAATATTTGTAATTTTATTAGAGGTTGTAGAGATGTTAATACTATTTAAAATATTTTGATGTGTAGGTGAATTCATTTTAATTCAAGGGAAAATTTAGCGAGGAGAAGAACACTATCCTTGAGCTTAAATGTCTACTTTAAAGATTACTACCGGAACAATAAACTTTGTGTAGTAATTGTTGTTACCTTTTTCACTAATTTTCTTTGATCTTATTCCTATAGGCTATGCGGTGGGAACACACTCCGGGTCCGGCTATACGACACACAGAGTCTAAGCTAATCCAATGGAAAGTACGGGCTTGCCAACGTCTAAACCGGGAATTATCCGGTTACCCCACTTCAAGGAATAAAACTAAGAAGACAAGTGGAAGATACTACCAAACTCCGAACTTACCACCCCGATTGCAACTTAAGTTTCGACGCTGGCCGCCCAAAGACAGCGTAGGGACTTAGCCGCCTCCTACTCATACCCTTCCCGATCAACTTGACTCTGATACCAATTGAGGGGACGGACCGAGTTCCTAGACGGAATTCTAAGTGAATTTGGGCAGAGTAACGGAAGGAAGAAAAACACTTAAAAATCTTTAATGAAGGAGAAGAACAAAAGCAGTAAACAAACTATCTTAAAACAAAACTTTAAAATTTAAAACATAAAATAAATAATCAAAATAGTAGTAGAGAATACTTACAAAAAACTTTTTATTGATTTAGGGAAAGAGAGAACATGGATGAGAGAATGAAAAATGGAGAGAGTTGTAGATGTTTTTCAAAGTCGTGTGAGATTTTCAATGCCTCTTACTAGTACAAGTTGAAAGTCTTAAACAGACCTCAAATGAGCTGATTAATCTAACTTATTATGTTATATATTTTATATGTGTGCATACACTAATACACATTATTCATTTTACACGTAACTACTAGCTACTAAAAATAACTGATGATAATCGTACGTGGCTTGGAATAAATGCCACATTAGCTGAAACTACTTACATAGCCTTCACTGCATGTTTATCTTCTTTTGCTGAAATTTTATCTTCAAAGCATATCATGTTATTTTGTCTTCTTGTTACTTTGTGGCTTTATTTCTGTGGGGTCCACATGTTGGTGGAATTTGTTGACATAGTGAATAAGCTTGCTTTGTCCAAATGCTAATTTTTATAATTGTCTTGAAACTTGTATAGCCTATCTTTGCATGTAGGGTCCACTCTTGAATGTTTCTTTTCTTGATATTTCTCTAAGTGAGAGCAAAGTAAGCACTTTCTTTTCATTAAGAAAGTAATTTTGTGCTATTTTTGTAGCAATAATATCTAATAATTCATATTTTAATTTCGCATCAATGTTGAGGTTTAAATGAGGCTTCCTTCAATCTTCTTTTTAATATTTCTTTGGAATTGTCATAATTCCTTCGGATAATGATCTTGATATTATCAGGGACAACTGATTCTTGAATTTTTAATTGTCTTGATAAAAATATGTGCTCCTTCGGGTCTTGCAAGGATCTTTGGTCTCTACATAATTTTTGTTGGTGTAGCAGAGCTTTCATAATTTTCATTTTTAATGTGGTATTTGACAGTACCTGTAACATTTGTTGACCTGTATTACTTTCGGAGCAATCTCAGACTTAACAATCTTCACCTTGTGACTTGAAAGAAAAAAAAAGCTCTTTTCATTTTGATTATTCCTGGTCCCATTAATTTCCTGGAAAATTCTTTTTTAAAATTTTTGGGAGATTGTTTCTTGTTATAAAATAAAATTTTATGGAAAATATATGGGTACGTTGCAGTCATTGTTTATTTATTGAAAGAGGGTAACTCCTAGTGCTAAAAAATTTAGGAGGAGAAGAAGGTTTAGTAACCTTTATTGTAAAACTCTCTTGATGAAAAAGTGAATTTATTTGAAAGATATTATCTTTTATGAAATTACTTTCATCTTTTGACATAGTATTTAGGTAAGGGAAGACGAGATTCTTTCCTAGTACTCTGGTGTGTTATGAAATTACTTTCATCTTTTGACATAGTATTTAAGTAAGGGAAGACGAGATTCTTTCCTAGTACTCTGGTGTGGATGTCATCTAATTGGGAGGTATAAGGCTTTATTGAGTGATGAAAGGAATACCTAGTATAATTTCTTCATTTATGTCTTTGGTTATCATGAAATCATTTATCAAACCAATTTCATTATTGCATATGTAAGCGTTTCTGAGTTTATAATTTATTTTAAGCTTTTCTCCTGTTGCGGAGGATAAACGTGTAGTGCCTTTGCCTAAATATTTATGAGGAATTAATCCTTCAATAATGCAATTTTTATCTGCGCCTGTATCAAATAATGCAATTTTATGAATGATATAATTTTTATCTATAACTAATGTAATGGGTATGTGGTAGCTTTGTGGTCGAATGACCGTAAGTGTATTAATTCCTAATTTTGAAATAGGTTCTACGAGAGACTCTACTTCTTTTGAAGATTCTCCTGCTTCTGATTTACATTCCTCCAGTTCTTGTTTGGGTGGTCGATTTTTAAATATTTTATTAGTAACTGACTCAATTTCTAAAGTGTGGAGTCTCTGCTTAATTTCATTTATTTCATCTCTTATTTATAATAATTTGGCCTGAATACTTTGTAGAGTTGTTTCAGGTTTAATTGGCTGTTAAAATATATTTGAAACACTTGTCATTTCAAAGGGCTTAATAGTCCTATTATCCGGTTGTTTATCAAGAATTAAATCTCTTAAGGATATTAAGTATTTTTTTCTTCAAATCGGGATCCTCAACATAATCTATCATATCAAAAAATGTTTCTTTACTACTAGTGATGACATTTATAGAATTATTCTTGCAGGTGCAAATTGCACTGCCGCATTCACAAGAGTGTGATGACTTACTATCATCATAATTGTACGCTATATTTAGTTGATATTCATCGCTAAGATTTTCATCGGAGGAGGAGTTGTTTCTATTATTTTCTAGGATAGAATACAACTTATTTTTAACTTCTTCTTCTATTTCTAACATATTAATTTTGTCTTTATTTTTATTAGTGGTTGGACAGTCTTTGGCTCGATATCCAGTTTTTCCACAGCCCCAACACCGTTCAGTGTTGTTTGGTTTAAATCTATTTTTACTAGGGTCATGGTTGAGCCTTTTTTTGTAATGATGGAGTTTTACTGATTTATCGTCAATCTTATGATTTCTTTTAATTCTCTTAGAAGCCTCTTTTGATGGGACAGATAGGTTAATATAACCGAAGTCTTCACAAAAATTTCCTAGTTTCTTTTGTGATAATTTACTATCCTTTTTTAGTTGATTTTTAAGTTTCATATCTGTACATAATTCTAATCCAGTAATGATAATAAAACTTATGAGTTCACCATAGGTTAATTGATTATAGGGAATTTTTCCTTCAAACCTATCTTTTAATTTTATCCTAACCTTTTCAGCAAATAGAGTTGGTAAACCACTAATAAATTTTTCTTTCCAATAGTCGTGATTGCAGTCTTTGCAAATCATAACTTTTTTTATGAAAACATCTTTATACCACCTAAAATTATCTAACTTTGGACAAGATAGATTAGATAATATTTCTAAACTTCTATCTTGAAGGAATTGCGGTTCACCTATAAAATGTTTAGCTATACTATAAATTAAGCTGGCAGTAGCATCTTCTAGAATTTGATTTTCTATAATTTGCCCCCCAAGTTCAGTTTTAACTATAGGGATAATAGTAGTTGCATTTACTACCTTTTCCCTATTATCTTCGGTGAGGTAGTTGTCCCACCAATTTTTAATGTGCCAGTAAATTCGGCGGTAATTAAAGTAGCAGCTTGTTTATCGGATAAATTTTTTATTTTATATGCAGTAATGGCCATACCCATTTCATGTTATTTATTTTATATTTGATGTTCTGTGAGTCCCTCAATATTCCATTCTGCAATCTCACTTCCAGAATGTGAAGTATGTGATAGAAATTCGTTTTCTTCATACTGCATATCCGAAAAGAAAGGTCTCTTATAATAATTCTTTTTGAGGGAATAGGTAGAACCTAATTTATTAGTTTCATTGTCATTATCTTTGGATAAGGTATTTATAGCCTTAGATTTTAGTTTTTCGTTAATTATTCCTATAAGTTCATCAGTAATTTCAAGTTTCTCTTGAAAGTTAGAAAATTTATCTTTGGGAAGTTCAGGTAATTTAATTATTGGGTGAATTTTCAAATTTTTATTTTAACTCTTATAGGAAGAGATTGGTTTATCCTTAATATACGAATTATTATTAGCCTTTAGGATTTGATTACATACTACGTAAAGTGGTTGATTTGTATAATTATTTTGTTGTAGTATTTTATTTATATCCTTATTTGTAGGATCACTTTTTGATTATAAGATTGAGATCTTACAAATTTTAAATCTATGGATCCATCTGGAAATTGAATTACTTGGTCAATATGTGGATTCTCTTCTATAATTTCTGGCTCCGTTATGGAGTCAAAATGTCAATCAAATCCTAAAGGTGGACATAATGGACATAATGGACACAAAAGGACATAATGGACACAAAAGGTGATCCTACAAATAAGGATATAAATAAAATACTACAATTAAATAATTATACAAATCAACTACTTTACGTTGTATCTAATCAAATCCTAAAGGCTAATAATAATTCGTATATTAAGGATAAACCAATCTCTTCATATAAGAGTAAAAATAAAGATTAAAAATTCACCCAATATTTAAATTACCTCAACTTCACAAAGATAAATTTCCTAACTTTAAGGAGAGACTTGATATTACTGATGAACGTATAGGAATAATTAACGAAAAAGTAAAATCTAACGCTATAAATACCTTATCCAAAGATAATGACAATGAAATTAATAAATTAAGTTCCACCTATTCCATCAAAAAGAATTATTATAAGAGACCTTCCTTTCCGGATATGCAGTATGAAGAAAACGAATTTCTATCACATACATCACATTTGGAAGTGAGATTGCGGAATGGAATATTGATGGACTCGCAGAACATCAGATATATAATAAATTACATGAAATGGTTATGGCCATTACGGCATATAAAATAAAATATTTATCTGATAAACAAGCTGATACTTTAATTACCGCCGAATTTACTGGCACATTAAAATATTGGTGGGACAACTACCTCACCGAAGATAATAGGGAAAATGTAGTAAATGCAACTACTATTATCCCTATAGTTAAAACTGAACCTGGGGGTAAACTATAGAAAATTAAATCTTAGAAGATGCTACTACCGACTTAATTTATAGTATAGCTAAACACTTTATAGGTGAACCGCAATTCTTTCAAGATAGAAGTTTAGAAATATTATCTAATCTATCTTGTCCAAAGTTAGATGATTTTAGGTGGTATAAAGATATTTTCATAAACAAAATTATGATTCGCAAAGACTGCAATCACGCTATTGGAAAGAAAAATTTATTAGTGGTTTACCAACTCAATTTGCTGAAAAGGTTAGGATAAAATTGAAAGATAGGTTTGAAGGAAAAATTTCCTATAATCAATTAATAATTGATAGTACTTGTAACATTGTTAACTCAAATTGTTTTTTATTTGAAACCTTATCCCTTTTCTTTTGAGAGGTGGCCCCGAGAATGGACCGAGTTTCGGGACGAAATCCTAAGTAAATTTGGGCAGAGTAACGGAAGGGAGCAAACCACTTAAAAAACTTTAAGAAAAACTTATACAAAGAAAAGAACAAAAGCAGTAAACAAACTTAAATTTAAAACTTTAAAGCATAAATTTAATAATTAAAACAAGTAGAGAATACTTACAATAAAAACTTTTTATTGATAGTGAAAGAGAGAGAACATGGAAATGGAAAAGATGGAGAAAATGGAGAGAATCGTAGCGAGGTTTTTCAAAGTCGTTTAAGTGTTTTGCTCCCTTCCGTTACTATTCCCAAATTTACTTAGGATTCCGTCCCAGAACTCGGTCCGTCCCCTCAATTGGTATCAGAGCCAAGTTGATCGGGAAGGGTATGAGTAGGAGCGGCTAAGTCCCCACGCTGTTCTTGGGCGGACGGCGTCGAAACTTACGTTGCAGTCGGAGTGGTAAGTTCGTAGTTTTGTAGTTGTTGTTCTTCTTCCACTTATCTTGTTAGTTTTATTCCTTGAAGTGGGGTAACTGGATAATTCTCGGTTTAGACATTGTCAAGCCCGTACTTTCCGTTGGATTACCTTAGACTATGTGTGTCGTAGAGCCAGACCCGGAGGGTGTTTCCGTCGCCAAGCCTATAGGAATACGATCAAAGAAAATTAGTGAAAAAGGTAATAACAATTACTACACAAAGAATTTATTATTCCGGTAGTAATCTTTAAAGTAGTGATTTAAGCCCAAGGATAGTGTTCTTCTCCCCGCTAAATTTTCCCTTGAATTAAAATAAATTCACCTACTCATCAAAATATTTTAAATAGTACTAATATCTCTACAACCTCTAATAAAATTGCAAAAATTGAAAATGATCTACAAAATTGGAATATTCCTAAACAACACTTTAGAAAGGTTTACAAAACAGGACACTTTGATTTTATTAGAAATTATAATATTAAGACTTTTGAGTCTACCATCGCTATTAATAAAAATATTGAAACTATTAGATTATTAGCAACCAATGCTATTAATAGATATAAGAGGAATTATAAATTTCTTCACATAAGACTTGTCCAGGTAGCAGTCAAACCATTATATAGATTGGGTTTAGATGTACCCATATGTCTTCTTTTAACAAACAATAGATTATTAAATTTTGATGATTCATTATTAGCAGTACTTCAAAGTAACCTTGCCAATGGCCCGGTATACTTTAATTGTTATCGCAATTATTCAATAGATATTAATGATCAAAATGTAATTGATACATTAACTTTAAATGTTAAAACCAAAAATATGAATAGTAAAGTTAATACTAGAGAAATAGCCATAATATATAGGGTATATTATAGACTAATGAAAACTACCTTAGCCCCTAAGGCTAAAATAATAAGTAGTAAAGGAGTTACCATGCTCATGAAAGCAAATCATAACCATAATAACACCTTTGTCCAAAAGATGATAAAATGGGATGATGTATTAACAAAAGATGATTGACATTTTGACTCCATAACGGAGCCAGAAATTAAAGAAGAGAATCTACATATTGACCAAGTAATTCAATTTCTTGATGGATCCATAGATTTAAAATTTGTAAGATCTCAATCTTATAATCAAATCTCTACAAGTAAAAGAATGTGATTTTCTAGACCTTCTTTCTCCATAACTAAACAGGATGATGACATATCCTTAGAAGAGATAGATAAAAAATTAAAAGGGGTAGATTTCTCAGAAACCATTCCAAAAGTAGAATATGAACTAAAAAAATCTAATCCTACTCCTAGTAAAGAAATTAAGGATGCTTTATGCATGATTAGATTTGATGAACCTTTTAAACCAGATATTGAATATTTAGATAAACTTTGAACTAGTCAAGAAAATTCCATTAAAAAGGAATGGTATGTACAAAGATATTCTTTATCAGAAAGAATAACCTTTACAAATAAATGATTTAGTGATATGAAAAGAATAAAATGTCATATAGAATTTTTTTAAAATGGTTTGAATATACAGGAAAATTAGTTAATCAAAAGGTGTCATTAAGCATGCTTGTAAACAAATGGTATACTACCAAAAATAATAAAGTAGTTGAATCTACAATTCCCCAATTAGAAGAAATTAGTTTACCAATAGAGAATAAAACTATTACTGCCTCACCCTTTAAAATGGACATAATGGACACAAAAGGTGATCCTACAAATAAGGATATAAATAAAATACTAAAACAAAATAATTATACAAATCAACTACTTTACGTAGAATCTAATCAAATTCTAAAGGCTAATAATAATTCGGATATTGAGGATAAACCAATCTCTTCCTATAAGAGTAAAAATAAAGATTTGGAAATTAACCCAATATATATTTAAATTACCTGAACTTCCCAAAGATAAATTTCCTAACTTTCAAGAGAAACTTGAAATTACTGATGAACTTATAGGAATAATTAATGAAAAACTAAAATCTAAGGCTATAAATATCTTATCCAAAGATAATGAAAATGAAATTAACTACCTATTCCATCAAAAAGAATTATTATAAGAGACCTTCCTTTCCAGATATGCAGTATGAAGAAATTGAATTTCTATCACATATTTCACATTTTGGAAGTGAGAATGCGGAATGGAATATTGATGGACTCGCAGAACAACAAATATATAATAAATTACATGAAATGGGTATGGCCATTACGGCATATAAAATAAAAAATTTATCCGATAAACAAGATGCTACTTTAGTTACCGCCGGATTTACTGGCACATTAAAAAATTGGTGAGACAAGTACCTCACCGAAGATAATAGGGAAAAGATAGTAAATGCAACTACTATTATCCCTATAGTTAAAATTGAACCCGGGGGGCAAACAATAGAAAATCAAATTCTAGAAGATGCTACTGCCAGCTTAATTTATAGTATGGCTAAACACTTTATAGGTGAACCGCAATTCTTTAAAGATAGAAGTTTAGAAATATTATCTAATCTATCTTTTCAAAAGTTAGATGATTTTAGGTGGTATAAAGATGTTTTCATAAACAAAGTTATGATTCGCAAAGACTGCAATCACGACTAATGAAAAGAAAAATTTATTAGTGGTTTACCATTATTATTTGCTGAAAAGTTTAGTATAATATTAAAATATCGGTTTGAAGGAAAAATTTCCTATAATCAATTAACCTATGGTGACCTCATAAGTTTTATAAACATTACTGGATTAGAATTATGTACAGATATGAAACTTAAAAATCAACTAAAAAAGATAGTAAATTATCACAAAAGGAACTAAAAAATTTTTGTGAAGACTTCGGTTATATTAACCTATCTGCCCCATCAAAAGAGTCTTCTAAGAGAATTAAAAGAAACCATAACAATAAAGATAAATTAGTAAAACCTCGTCATTACAAAAAAAGGCTCAACCATAACCCTAGTAAAAATAGATTTAAACCAAACAACACTGAACGGTGTTGGGGCTGTGGAAAAATAGGACATCGAGCCAAAGACTGTCCAACAATTAATAAAAAGAAAGACAAAATTAGTAAGTTAGAAATAGAAGAAGAAGTTAAAAATAAGTTGTATTCTATCCTAGAAAATAATAGAAACTACTCCTCCTCCTATGAAAAAATCTTAGCGATGAAGATCAACTAAATATAGCATAATATTCTGATGATAGTAAGTCATCAGACTCTTGTGAATGCGGCAGTGCAATTTGCACCTGCAAGAATCATTCCATAAATGTCATCACTAGTAGTAAAGAAATATTTTTTGATATGATAGATTATATTGGGGATCCCGATTTCAAGAAAAAATACTTAATCGCCTTAAGAGATTTAGTTCTTGATAAACAACCAGATAATAGGACTATTAAGACCTTTGATATGACAAGTGTTTTAAATAAATTTAAACAACCAATTAAACCTGAAACAACTCAACAAAGTATTCAGCCCGAATTAGTACAAATAAGAGATGAAATAAATGAAATTAAGCAAAGACTCCACACTTAAGAAATTGAGTCAGTTACTATTAAAACATTTAAAAATCTACCACCCAAACAAGAACCGGAGTGTAACGACCTGCTTAGTCGTTTTGAGCAGCAGATTTTATTTCTGGAAAAACTGTCTGAGACGACGTATCCAACGACGGACCGTCATGGGCACGACGGACCGTCGAGGGTGTCTCGTTCCAAACACTTGGAATTCTTATATTTGAGTGCTGAAAGCAATTCTCTGAACTTTGTGACGGACCTGCAGGACGGACCGTCACAGACATGACGGACCGTTGTGAGGTTCCGTTTCAAAACACTTCAACTCTTGAGAATTGGGTACTGAGAGCAATTCTCTGAAGTCTGTGACGGACCTGCAGGACGGACCGTCACAGACATGACGGACCGTTGTGAGGTTCCGTTTCAAAACACTTTAACTCTTGAGAATTGGGTACTGAGAGCAATTCTCTGTCCGTCGTGACGGAAGTGCAGGACGGACCATCGTAGGCACGACGGACCGTCTCAGACTCATCAAGGAATTTGAGTCTCTGAAGGTTGTGACGAACCTGCAGGACGGACCGTCGCAGGCACGACGGGCCATCACAGGTTGCGTAATCCCAGTCTGGGTCGGATTTCTGGGTAAGTTTTTAAAGGGGAATTTTGGACTATTCCTGCTATAATTATAAATTTAGTGGGTTAATATTAATAACTCAAATTTTTGGGGG
>JABWTJ010000954.1:0-174869 GCA_016801875.1 Solanum sitiens | reverse complement strand
AACCCTAATTCACCTTGTTATTGATGATGCCTTGGTATAAAAGAAGGCTTGATGAATTGATAGAATGATGTTAGTGGATCGGAGTGTCACGTTCCGACACATAGTATTAGGGGATTGGGTGTCACGAACCGACACGTAGAATTAGGGGATCGGAGTGTCACGTTCCGACACATAGTATTTAGGGGATCGGGTGTCACGAACCGACACGTAGAATTAGGGGATCGGAGTGTCACGTTCCGACACATAGTATTAGGGGATCGGGTGTCACGAACCGACACGTAGAATTAGGGATCGGAGTGTCACGTTCGACACATAGTATTAGGGGATCGGGTGTCACGAATCGACACGTAGAATTAGGGGATCGGAGTGTCACGTTCCGACACATAGTAGTAGGGGATCGGAGTGTCACGTACCGACACAAGAGGAGAAAGATAAGGAATCTTGAGAGATGTTAATATACTCAATGTAATGAACCTAATTTCCCAAATGAGTGTGGTATTGAGGCTTGAGTCCTCATGGATGAACTTGGTAGTACTTATTGATGATTATAGTACTTGTTGCTACATGTTGAGTATTGTAGTTGATTTATGATATGAACTGATATATACTGTTTTCTATTTTGAGTTGGCCGATGATACCTACTCAGTACTTGTGTTTTGTATTGACCCCCTACTTGTTGTTTCTTTCTTTGTTATTTGGGAAATGCAGCAAACGTACCGTCGTCTTCAACTCAACAGCAATTCTAGCCAGTCTTCACTACACCGGATTTCAGGGTGAGCTAATGCTTCTAGCTTGGACTGGATCTTCTCTTCAATGTCTTGATGCCTTGAAATTCCGGCATGGACTAGCCTTTTATTTATTTTAGCTTCTTAGATACTTTTAGATTAGTAACTTGAGGATAGATGTTCTTGTGATGATGACTTCCAGATTTTGGGGATAATGAGTTTTAAGTCTTCCGCTTTGTATTTTGTTCAATATGTTGGGGTTTTAGATTGGTTGGTTCGCTCACATAGTAGGATAAGTGTGGGTGCCACTCGCGGCTCGATTTTGGGTCGTGACAAAAGAATTATTATAAGAGACCTTCCTTTCCAGATATGCAGTATGAAGAAATTGAATTTCTATCACATACTTCACATTTTGGAAGTGAGAATGCGGAATGGAATATTGATGGACTCGCAGAACAACAAATATATAATAAATTACATGAAATGGGTATGGCCATTACGGCATATAAAATAAAAAATTTATCCGATAAACAAGATGCTACTTTAGTTACCGCCGGATTTACTGGCACATTAAAATATTGGTGGGACAAGTACCTCACCGAAGATAATAGGGAAAAGATAGTAAATGCAACTACTATTATCCCTATAGTTAAAATTGAACCCGGGGGGCAAACAATAGAAAATCAAATTCTAGAAGATGCTACTGCCAGCTTAATTTATAGTATAGCTAAACACTTTATAGGTGAACCGCAATTCTTTAAAGATAGACTGCAATCACGACTAATGAAAAGATGCTAATCTATCTTTTCAAAAGTTAGATGATTTTAGGTGGTATAAAGATGTTTTCATAAACAAAGTTATGATTCGCAAAGACTGCAATCACGACTAATGAAAAGAAAAATTTATTAGTGGTTTACCATTATTATTTGCTGAAAAGTTTAGTATAATATTAAAATATCGGTTTGAAGGAAAAATTTCCTATAATCAATTAACCTATGGTGACCTCATAAGTTTTATAAACATTACTGGATTAGAATTATGTACAGATATGAAACTTAAAAATCAACTAAAAAAGATAGTAAATTATCACAAAAGGAACTAAAAAATTTTTGTGAAGACTTCGGTTATATTAACCTATCTGCCCCATCAAAAGAGTCTTCTACGAGAATTAAAAGAAACCATAACAATAAAGATAAATTAGTAAAACCTCGTCATTACAAAAAAAGGCTCAACCATAACCCTAGTAAAAATAGATTTAAACCAAACAACACTGAACGGTGTTGGGGCTGTGGAAAAATAGGACATCGAGCCAAAGACTGTCCAACAATTAATAAAAAGAAAGACAAAATTAGTAAGTTAGAAATAGAAGAAGAAGTTAAAAATAAGTTGTATTCTATCCTAGAAAATAATAGAAACTACTCCTCCTCCTATGAAAAAATCTTAGCGATGAAGATCAACTAAATATAGCGTACTATTCTGATGATAGTAAGTCATCAGACTCTTGTGAATGCGGCAGTGCAATTTGCACCTGCAAGAATCATTCCATAAATGTCATCACTAGTAGTAAAGAAATATTTTTTGATATGATAGATTATATTGGGGATCCCGATTTCAAGAAAAAATACTTAATCGCCTTAAGAGATTTAGTTCTTGATAAACAACCGGATAATAGGACTATTAAGACCTTTGATATGACAAGTGTTTTAAATAAATTTAAACAACCAATTAAACCTGAAACAACTCTACAAAGTATTCAGCCCGAATTAGTACAAATAAGAGATGAAATAAATGAAATTAAGCAAAGACTCCACACTTAAGAAATTGAGTCAGTTACTATTAAAACATTTAAAAATCTACCACCCAAACAAGAACCGGAGGAATGTAAATCAGAAGCAGGAGAAACTTCAAAAGAAGTAGAATCTCCCGTAGAACCTCTTTCGAAATTAGGAATTAATACAATTACGGTCGTTCGACCACAAAGCTACCACATACCCACTACATTAGCTATAGATAAAAATTATATCATTCATAAAATTACATTATTTGATACAGGCGCAGATAAAAATTGCATTATTGAAGGATTAATTCCTCATAAATATTTAGACAAAGGCACTACACGTTTATTCTCCGCAACAGGAGAAAAGCTAAAAATAAATTATGAACTCAGAAACGCTTACATATGCAATAATGAAATTGGTTTCGTAAATCATTTCCTGATAACCAAAGACATAAATAAAGAAATTATACTAGGTATTCCTTTCATCACTCAAATAAAGCCTTATACCTTCCAATTAGATGACATCCATACCAGAGTGCTAGGAAAAAATCTCGTCTTCCCTTACCTAAATACTATGTCAAAAGATGAAAGTAATTTCATAAAAGATAAAAATATCTTTCAAACAAATTCACTTTTTCATCAAGAGAGTTTTACAATAAAGGTTACTAAACCTTCTTCTCCTCCTAGATTTTTTAGCACTAGGAGTTACCCTCTTCAATAAATAAACAATGACTGCAACGCAGCATATATTTTCCATAAAATTTTATTTTGTAAAAAGAAATAATCTCCCAAAAATTTTAAAAACAATTCTCCAGGGAATTAATGAGACCAGAAATAACCAAAATGAAAAGACCATTTTTTTTCCAAGTCACAAGGTGAAGATTGTTAAGTCCGAGATTGCTCCGAAAGCAATACAGGTCAACAAATGTTACAAGTACTGTCAAATACCACATCAAATATTAAAATTATGAAAGCTCTGTTACACCAAAAAAAATTATGTGGATACGGAAAATCCTCAAAAGAACCGGAGGTATTATAAGTTTCTGTTAAAAGATACATTCAAATTGAGCATATATTTGAGAAAATCAACAGGTATTATCAACTCAACATCAAAGGCAGTCTACAAATTTTTTTGAAGGATTACATATTTAATCAAGACAGTTAAAATTCCAAAATCAGTTGTCTCTGATAATGTCAAGATCATCATCCGAAGGAATTATGACAATTACAAATAAAGATTAAAAAGAAGGTTCAAGGAAGTCTCATTTAAACCTCAACACTGATGGAAAATTAAAATACAAATTATCAGATATTATTGCTACAAAAATAGCACAAAATTACTTTCTTAATAAAAAGAAAGTGTCAGCAAACTTTGCTATCACTTAGAGAAATATCAAGAAAAGAAACATTCAAGAGTGGACCCTACATGCAAAGATATGCTATACAAGTTTCAAGACAATTATAAAATCAGCATTTGGACAAAGCAATCTTATTCATTATGTCAACAATTCCACAACCATATGGACCCCGCAGGAATAAAACCACAAAGTAACAAGAAGACAAAATAACATGATATGCTTTGAAGATAAATTTCAGCAAAAGAAGATAAACATGTAGTGAAGGCTACGTAAGTACTTTCAGCTAACGTGGCATTTATTACAAGCCACGTACGATTATCATCAGTTATTTTTAGTAAGTAGTAGTTATGTATAAAATATAATGTGTATTAGGGTATGCACACATGTAAAATAAATAACATAATAAGTTAGATTAATCATCTCTTTTAAGGCCTATTTAAGGCTATCAACTTGTCTTAGTAAGAGGCATTCAAAATCACACGACTTTGAAAAACCTCTACAATTCTCTCCATTTTCCCTTCTCCCATCCATGTTCTCTCTTTCCCTAAATCAATAAAAAGTTTTATTGTAAGTATTCTTACTACTATTTTGATTATTTATTTTATGTTTTAAATTTTAAAGTTTTGTTTTAAGATAGTTTGTTTACTGCTTTTTGTTCTTCTCATTCTTTAAAGTTTTTCTTTAAGTGTTTGCTCCCTTCCGTTACTCTACCCAAATTTACTTAGGAATTCGTCTCGGAACTCGGTCCAGTGTCCTGAAGATTCATTTTTAATAATTGGGTTAATAAGTGTAGTATTTAATATACTTTGCCTATTATCTTCTGTAAGTTAATTATCCCATCAATTTTTTAATGTACCGGTAAATTCAGTTGTTAGAGTAGCGTTGTTTATCTAATAAATTTTTCATTCTATAAGATGTAATGGTCATTCCCATTTCATGTAATTTATCATAAATTTGATGTTCCGCTAGTCCATCAATATTCCATTCATCTATTTCTCTTCCCGAATGCGAAGTATGAGATATAAACTCATTTTCTTCGTATTGCATATCCGAAAAAGAAGGTTTCTTATTATAATTATTTTTATTAGAATAATTTGAACCTAATTTATTAATATCTTTATCATTTTCGTACAAGGTATTAATATTTGTTGTTTTTAGTTTTTTATTGATTATTTCTATAAGATCATTAGTGATTTCAAACTTTTCTTGAAATTCAGGGAATTTCTCGTTAGAAAATTCTGGTAGTTTAAATATTGGATGAGTTTCTAGTTTTCGGTTTTTATCATTGTAGGAAGGATTTGGTTTATCCTTAAAAACTAATTTAAAATCAGCTTCAAGAATTTGGTTAGAGACTACATAAAGTGTTGATTTGTATAATTATTTTGTTGCAGAATTCAATTTATATCTTTATTTTTGGGGTCTTTTTTAGTATCAACTATATCCATTTTAAAAGGTGAGGCAGTAATAATTCTACCGTCAACGGGTAGACTAATTTTTTCTAAAGGACGAATTTTAGATTCAACTTGTAACGACCTGTTTAGTTGTTTTGAGCAGTAGAGTTCATTCTGGAAATAACTGTCTGAGACGACGGATCCCACGACGGACCGTCGAGGGGGTCTCGTTCCAAAACACTTAGAATTCTGAAATTGAGTGCTGAAATCGACTCTCTGAACTCTGTGACGGACCTGCAGGACAGACCGTCATAGACACGACGGACCGTCGAGGGGGTCTCGTTCCAAAACACTTAGAATTCTGAAATTGAGTGCTGAAATCGACTCTCTGAACTCTGTGACGGACCTGCAGGACGGACCGTCACAGACACGACGGACCGTCGTGATCCTCCGTTTCAAAACACTTCAACTCTTGAAAATTGGGCACTGGGAGCAATTCTCTGAACTTCGTGACGGACCTGCAGGACGGACCGTCACAGATGCGACGGACCATCACAGGTGCGACGGACCGTCACACGCAGCGTAACCCCACACGATGTCAGCTTCCACTAATTATTTTAATGGATGTTTTGGGCTATTATTTATTTATTTAGTGGACTAGCTTTTATAATGGAGTTAGTGGGTATTAAAGAAAGTAACTTTAGACTAATGGGGGATTACTTTTACAATAATTATAGTCTTGCATTATTATTAGAGGATGGAGTCTTTAATTGAGAGGAGGAAGAACTGATCAGCTGAGAAGCAGTGAGAGAAAAACGTGAAAGGGAGAGGAGAACAGGCATTTTGGACTTCGGATTGAAAGGGTTCTTAGGCAATAAGCAAGGCAAAGGCATTGGAGAGGTAGCTTGCTTGATTTCGGTTCTTCGGTGGAGGTAGGTTATGGTTTATTTCTATGTGATAGATAAACTCTAAATAGCGATTGATATGTATTGGATGATATTGTAAAGTCTCCTATTACTTGATTTTGTGGTTGTATATTATGATTGTGTGGTTTGTGTTTTGCCTAAAATATTGAGACTATTGAATTTTATTCTTGAAAACTCTCTTTTGAAGTGATGCCTTGAATAAAGAAGGCTTGGTGGAAATAAAATGGTTTGAAAACAGTTTAAATAAATTAAATACATTTTTGGATCGGAGTGTCACGTTCCGACACGGTATTTTTGGATCGGAGTGTCACGTTCCGACACGGTATTTTTGGATCGGAGTGTCACGTTCCGACACGGTATTTTTGGATCGGAGTGTCACGTTCCGACACGGTATTTTTGGATCGGAGTGTCACGTTCCGACACGGTATTTTTGGATCGGAGTGTCACGTTCCGACACGGTATATTTTGGATCGGAGTGTCACGTTCCGACACGGTATATTTTGGATCGGAGTGTCACGTTCCGACACGGTATTTTTAAATGAAAAGAATCTTGAATTATATTATTTTACTCAAATTCAAAGAAACTATTTTCCCAAATGAGTATGGTGT
This sequence comes from Solanum sitiens, assembly GCA_016801875.1. NCBI lineage: Eukaryota > Viridiplantae > Streptophyta > Magnoliopsida > Solanales > Solanaceae > Solanum > Solanum sitiens. The sequence goes on along the minus strand of JABWTJ010000954.1, from coordinate 168,083 downwards.
GGAGGCATGAGTCCTCAAGGTTGTGCTTGATGTTGTGATTGATGGTGTACTTATTATGGTGTTGTTGCCAATGGTTTATGTAATTGTTACTTGCTATCTGTTAAGTATTGTGGTTGACTGTATATTATTATTCGGTATATATTGCTTTCTATTTTGAGTTGGCCGATGATACCTACTCAGTACGTGTTCCTTGTACTGACCCCCTACTTGTATTTTCTTCTTTGTTATTTTGTGGAGTGCAGCAAGTGTGCCATCGTCTTCGACTCGCCCTCAGTTCTAGCCAGTCTTCAGCATATCAGAGTTCGGGGTGAGCTATTATTCTTAGCTCGTGCTGGATTCTCTTTTTCAAGTCTTGATGTCTTTGAATTTCGGACATGGACCATTTTCTTACTTATTTTGTTTCTCAAACATTCTTAGACTTGTAATTTGAGGATAGATGTTCTTGATGTGATGACTTCCAGATTTTGGGGATGATAAGTGTAAACTTAGAAGCTTATTTACTTAGTTACCTTAAATCAGATTTTGAGTCTTCCGCATTATTTTGTTATTTACAGTTGAACTATTGGTAAATATTGGAGTTTAGATTTGTTGGTTCGCTCACCTAGTAGGATAAGGGTGGGTGCCACTCACGAGATCGTTTTGGGTCGTGACAAAGTTGGTATCAGAGCGTTAGGTTCGTCGGTCTCATCACACAAGAACGAGTTTAATAGAGTCTTAAGGAACGGTAGGGGGACGCCTTTACTTTTCTTTGAGAGGCTATAAGACTTTAGGAAAATTCCTTTCTTTCTTTCTTCCTTTCGTGCTATTACTTGGATCCAATTGGTATCTGGGTGATACAAATTGGTATCTAACCTTATTCACTCTATTTTGCATATGATTAATATTAGAGTAGTAGAATTTGAAACACCAACACCAATAGTAGAGTATGCATCCTTAAAAATAGATATGTTTCCACGATTCACTATAGACATGTAATTACTAGTGACTAGTATGATCTTTTTATTAAGTTCTTAAAGTTGAAACCCCTATTCTTCATGGGTACTGAATATGAAGATGCTTATGATTTCCTTATTGTTTGTTATGAGAGTTGTTTCATAAGATGGATATGGTAGAGTGATGGGACATTGAGTTTTTGACTTACTAATTTTGGGGTGATGCGAAAATGTGGTGGCAGTCTCATGTTGAGTCTTGCCGGTAATGACACTACCTATGACTTGGGTAGCATTTTCTGGCTTCTTCATGGAGAAATATATTCTACGGATCTTAATGGATATGAGGTAGATAGGGTGAAGCAAAATGACTTTGCCATGGTGACAACATCCAAAAAGAAAAAAAAAATAAAAAAATCATAAGGGACGGCTAGATAATGAATATTATTACTTTAGAAAATACAATTAGTAAAGTACTTCTCATAAGATATATGGGTTGCTTAGTGAATGACGAAATTTTGTTGAGTCAATTGAGGGAAGAATTTCTACTATGATTTTTTTTTTTAAAAAAAATAATTAACTGCACATAAAAAGGGTCATGATAAGACTACTACAATAGTACCAATGCTCACTTGATTAGATACGTTAAGTGTATTACTTTTACTATCGACCTGATCTTAGAAAGAATGCAAATTGTTTAGGCTAAAAACAGAACAAATTTGATAATGTTTTGTAGTTATTCAATGGGTAGAAATGTGTGGGTTATTTGAGTAAGATCTTCTCGATAAGTATGATGTGTTCTAATGATGGATTTAATGACCTTTCACGATACGGTACTAGTGCTACGTAGAAACAAATACACCGATTGTCAAGTTTGAATACTAACTACTTAAGATGTAATTAGTGGTATGACATATTTAGATAATGAGATTCAGTGTTGCTTTCACATTTGAGAAACCAACTAGTTTATTACTATAGACACTTGGATTGTATTACTTTTGAAAAATATTTTAGCGATGGATCTTTGGTATAATATTAAAATATATTTAGGTTGTGATATGTATCTTGAGGGTTCTGAATGAGGACTGACGATTTTATCTTAAGCTTCAAAAGGTATATTGATACTAGGATGACAAACTTATAGGGAAAGAAAGTCCTATTGAGTATACTTGGGTGAACTAAATTGAAGATTTTGGTAAGAAAATACTTATAAAATTGAGTTAGTCCCGTAAATTTGATTGGTATACCTGAGTTTAAGGTGTCATGTCGAGGAAAAGGTCACTTCTTGATGATTAAAAGGTCTGGTTAAGAATGATGGTAAAAAGAGAAAGTGATATATGACCTATATGATTTATGTTTGTTATATTAGTATCGAAAATTCTCATTTAGATCAGTTTTAGTGACAACAAGGTCTTGAAAGTGTTTCGTCGGTTGTGATATCAAATTTATTATTTGCTTAAGAGTTGGACACTAGGCCTAGTCCTACATGAAAAAGGATTGAAATTATTCTCTTTATTTGGTTTCCAATTCTATTAGAAAAAGAATTAGAATTGTAATCCTATTTGTTGTTGATTTTGACTTTGTAAGGAAAAACACAATTGTATAAATAGAGGATGGTCTTAAGAGAAAAATTCAACTACTCATTAGTATTTTGACTATTTTCCTTGAAAGACATTAGGACATAAGAGAGGTTTTGAGAGGGAATCAACAAGAGAGAAGAAAAAGATTTATTTTGTTGCATACTTTTTCTCCGACCATCAACCTTAAGATCGTGTTTCCTAATTAAATAACCGTTGGACTGGGATAAAATTTTAAATACATGTTTTTGAAATCTTGGTGGTTGATTTAAACGGTGGAGATTGGATTCGGATGTCCGAAAGATTCTTTTCTTGGTCCTGAATAGCAGCTGCGTTTGGGTGGTGCTTGCATTAAAATTATAGAGGCATTGTATTTATAGTGTGTATTATGAGGTTTTTTTTTAGCATAATATTTATTAATAGGAATCTTAATTTAAGATCTGATACTTTAAAATCTGGTAGAATTTGACTTTGAGGGAGGAAAAAATAAATAAATCTTATTGGTGCATATCTGGGTTCAGGGATGCGTGGTTTTAGCTATTTTTGTCTTGGTTAAGGTAATAGTGTCACATGTCATCAGATCGGTTAAAGCTATTGGATAAACTTAAGAAAGGTATGTACAAACATCAATTCAAGTGGATGATAAGTTCTGTTGTAGTGTTGAATTTAGTAATGAGTATGGTTGAATTTTTAGTGATGAATATGGTAAGGCCGATGAAGAGACGATCAATGATAAGTTAAGATATAGGAATTTATAAAAGTCTTCAAAGTATAAGCAGTTGTAGACATATAAGGGTATTGGATTACATAGTTGGATTTAGAATTTAATTTATTTTTTTTTTTCATTATAAGTTTGCATTTCTAGTGATATGTCTTATCAAGGTATGAATTTGTAAGATAATAAAGAATTGATTGCATAGGGTATTGAGAATGTGAAAGAACTTACACATGATTAGAGTCGTAAAGTTTATTACTTTTGATTGTTAAAGAATCTAAGGAAGAGTTTTCCTCACAGTTTTGAGAATGTGAACTAAAACGTCACGTATTGTTGGTAAAAAGATGAGATCGGTAAGCGATCTAGAGAACAAAAGTCTTAAATATTGAAGGATTGATAAATTTAGAATTTTGCACCATGGAAAGAATTTTAGAAAAGTGAAGGAATAAGACCTATCGTATAAATATTTGGATGTAACTGAATGTTGTTTTAATTTTTTTTTTTTTTCGCCTACGAGTTTAGATATGATTGTGCGATGTGAACTTGATCGGTACATACTTACTATGAGTTTATCATCGACTTTTATAAAGATTGAGTTTTAATTTGGATGACAAATAGTGAGATATGGAAAATTAGAGTTTTACGTGAGATTAGATTTCTCAAGTTATGATAGATGACCTAATAGTGTTATAATGTGCTACATAGACATTTTATGGTAAATAGAGGTTATGAGTTTATAGTATACAAAATAATTTGAGTACCCAAGAATTTCCCCAAGTATTGGCATAAGGTATATGATGGTGTTGAATGGTAGCTAAAGCATGATATATGAAAGTAGCGGAAAGTTGACTTTGAGTGTGATTTAATGATTTTATCTCGATGAAAATATACTCTTAAATTTGAAATTAGTGTTATTAGCCTTGTTTGGGACTCATATTTGTCATGAAATGCTTTAACAGAAAGAGAAATAGTCATAGTTTGAACATATATTTGATAAGAATGCTTGACATTAATGATGATTGGGAGTAAGGAAGATGATCAGTGTGGTTATAAGGTTTTGTTTATAGTAAGAGTATTAACTTCAGTGCATGTGGGGTTCGATAAACTAAGTATGTGTGCAATTATAATATGGACTAGTTGGTGATCTGTGTATTATGAGTGTGTGGTGGCTGATTCAAGTTCACTTCTGATTGGAATCATTATTGATTCAACATTTTATCGTGAGTATGTGGGGGAAAAATACACCTAATGGTTGTGTCAAGGTCCTTGAGAATATGTTGCAGATTAGCTTTGATGGTTATGGAAAATACCTATTGTTGTTGGTTGAGTTTACGTACAACAATAGCTACCACTTGAGTATGGACATGACCATATCCGAGGCATATTAAGAGAGGCGATGTACCTCTCCCATTGGCTGGTTTGATGCATTTAAGGTAAGACCTTGGGAGGCTGAGTATGATATGCACAAAAGATATTCACATATTTTTGTTGATTCTTGTATTCTTTCTTACCCTCGCCTTTTTTTGATCGTTCGAGGACGAACGATGGGTAAATTGGTATCTATTGTAACGACCTGTTTAGTTGTTTTGAGCAGTAGAGTTCATTCTGGAAATAACTGTCTGAGACGACGGATCCCACGACGGACCGTCGAGGGGGTCTCGTTCCAAAACACTTAGAATTCTGAAATTGAGTGCTGAAATCGACTCTCTGAACTCTGTGACGGACCTACAGGACGGACCGTCACAGACACGACGGACCGTCGAGGGGGTCTCGTTCCAAAACACTTAGAATTCTGAAATTGAGTGCTGAAATCGACTCTCTGAACTCTGTGACGGACTTGCAGGACGGACCGTCACAGACACGACGGACCGTCGTGATCCTCCGTTTCAAAACACTTCAACTCTTGAAAATTGGGCACTGGGAGCAATTCTCTGAACTTCGTGACGGACCTGCAGGACGGACCGTCACAGATGCGACGGACCGTCACAGGTGCGACGGACCGTCACAGGTGCGACGGACCGTCACACGCAGCGTAACCCCACACGATGTCAGCTTCCACTAATTATTTTAATGGATGTTTTGGGCTATTATTTATGTATTTAGTGGACTAGCTTTTATAATGGAGTTAGTGGGTATTAAAGAAAGTAACTTTAGACTAATGGGGGATTACTTTTACAATAATTATAGTCTTGCATTATTATTAGAGGATGGAGTCTTTAATTGAGAGGAGGAAGAACTGATCAGCTGAGAAGCAGTGAGAGAAAAACGTGAAAGGGAGAGGAGAACAGGCATTTTGGACTTCGGATTGAAAGGGTTCTTAGGCAATAAGCAAGGCAAAGGCATTGGAGAGGTAGCTTGCTTGATTTCGGTTCTTCGGTGGAGGTAGGTTATGGTTTATTTCTATGTGATAGATAAACTCTAAATAGCGATTGATATGTATTGGATGATATTGTAAAGTCTCCTATTACTTGATTTTGTGGTTGTATATTATGATTGTGTGGTTTGTGTTTTGCCTAAAATATTGAGACTATTGAATTTTATTCTTGAAAACTCTCTTTTGAAGTGATGCCTTGAATAAAGAAGGCTTGGTGGAAATAAAATGGTTTGAAAACAGTTTAAATAAATTAAATACATTTTTGGATCGGAGTGTCACGTTCCGACACGGTATTTTTGGATCGGAGTGTCACGTTCCGACACGGTATTTTTGGATCGGAGTGTCACGTTCCGACACGGTATTTTTGGATCGGAGTGTCACGTTCCGACACGGTATATTTTGGATCGGAGTGTCACGTTCCGACACGGTATTTTGGATCGGAGTGTCACGTTCCGACACGGTATTTTTAAATGAAAAGAATCTTGAATTATATTATTTTACTCAAATTCAAAGAAACTATTTTCCCAAATGAGTATGGTGTGGAGGCATGAGTCCTCAAGGGTGTGCTTGATGTTGTGATTGATGGTGTACTTATTATGGTGTTGTTGCCAATGGTTTATGTAATTGTTACTTGCTATCTGTTAAGTATTGTGGTTGACTGTATATTATTATTCGGTATATATTGCTTTCTATTTTGAGTTGGCCGATGATACCTACTCAGTACGTGTTCCTTGTACTGACCCCCTACTTGTATTTTCTTCTTTGTTATTTTGTGGAGTGCAGCAAGTGTGCCATCGTCTTCGACTCGCCCTCAGTTCTAGCCAGTCTTCAGCATATCAGAGTTCGGGGTGAGCTATTATTCTTAGCTCGTGCTGGATTTTCTTCTTCAAGTCTTGATGTCTTTGAATTTCGGACATGGACCATTTTCTTACTTATTTTGTTTCTCAAACATTCTTAGACTTGTAATTTGAGGATAGATGTTCTTGATGTGATGACTTCCAGATTTTGGGGATGATAAGTGTAAACTTAGAAGCTTATTTACTTAGTTACCTTAAATCAGATTTTGAGTCTTCCGCATTATTTTGTTATTTACAGTTGAACTATTGGTAAATATTGGAGTTTAGATTTGTTGGTTCGCTCACCTAGTAGGATAAGGGTGGGTGCCACTCACGAGATCGTTTTGGGTCGTGACACAACTACCTTGTTATTAGTGGTATACCATTTATTAACCAACATATTTAATGAATCTTTTTGGTCATCTAATTTTTCTGTGTATTCAAACCACTTAAAGTTCTATGTTACATTTTAATCTTTTCATACCACTAAATCATTTATATCTAAAGGTTAATCTATCTGATAAAGAATATTTTTGTATATACCATTGTTTTTAAATAGAATTCTCTGGACTAGTCCAAAGCTTATTTAAATAATTAAAATCCGGTTCAAAAGATTCATCTAAATGAATCACACCCCAATAGAGGGGACGGACCGAGTTCCGGGACGTAATCCTAAGTGAAATTGGTCAGAGTAACGGAAGAGATCAAACACTTAAAGAAAAACTTTAAAGAAGGAGAAGAACAAAAAGCAGTAAACAAACTATCTTAAAATAAAACTTTAAAATTTAAAACATAAAATAAATAATCAAAATAGTAGTAGAGAATACTTACAATAAAAACTTTTATTAATTTAGGGAAAGAGAGAACAAGGATGGGAGAATGGAAAATGGAGAGAATTGTAGAGGTTTTTCAAAGTCGTGTGAGATTTTGAATGCCTCTTACTGATACAAGTTGAAAGCCTTAAATAGGCCTCAAAAGTGTTGATTAATCTAACTTATTATGCTATCTATTTTACATGTGTGCATACACTAATACACATTATTCATCTTACACGTAATTACTACATATTACAAATAACTGATGATAATTATACGTGGCTTGAATAGATGCCACGTTAGCTAAAACTACTTACGTAGTCTTCACTGCATGTTTATCTTCTTTTGCTGAAATATTATCTTCAAAGTATATCATGTTGTTTTTTCCTCTTATTACTTTGTGGCTTTATTCCTGCGAGGTGCACGTGTTGGTGGATTGTTGACATAGTGAATAAGCTTGCCTTGTTCAAATGCTGATTTTTATAATTGTCTTTGAAATTTGTATAACATATCGTTGCATGTAGGGTCCACTCTTGAATATTTTTTCTTGATATTTTTCTTGTTTATCATTAAAGTGTGCTGGCACTTTCTTTTAATTAAGAATGTATGATTGTGCTATTCATTGTAGAACTAACATTTCTCCGTTGCTAAGCTCGACATGAGAGGCACCAATATCTAATAACTCAAATTTTAATTTCGTATCAGTGTTGAGGTTTAGTAAGGCTTCTTCAAGCCTTCTTTTTAATGTTTCTTTGGAGTTGTCATAATCTCTTTGGAGTGATGAACTTGTACTTAAATTATCTTTGCGGACAGCTGGCGCCCATCCTTTGATCTTAATGATTTTGCTTAAATATTTGATCCTTTCAATTTCACGAATGTTGAAGGACCAACTAATAATATAAGAGATTATTTTGGCCATAAAGAACTTACATAAGTTAATATTTTTTGATAAGGTAGATATATTTCTCTCTACCTGAAACTTCTTTCTCCGAACTGACTCCACAATTCGTAAAACCATCGGGGAATAATTGCGTTTTTCATTTCTTCTGAATATTTGATAAACCAGGTGTGGGTATTTGGTCTAACAAAAATAAAATTATACCAGGCTGATTTATAATCATACCAGTTATATGTTTGGGGTCGATGAGCTTTTGATAAGTGAATAGGGGTATGTAGATGATCCTCAAACCATTCAAATGGACTCAAGATTCTTTTGATAGTGAATTTGGAATATTGTATACTATCTAAATAATTTTCGTCAAATATATGCTCAATTTTTATCGAATCGATATCTGTTAAAATAAATTCATAATACCTTCGGGTCTTGAGGGGATCTTCCGTCTCCACATAATTTTTGTTGGTGTAGCCGGGCTTCAGTAAATCCTGAATTTCATAATTCTCACATTTTTATCAAGTGAGGTAATTGGTAGTACCTGTAACATTGTTAACTCAAATTGTTTTTTATTTGGAACCTTATCTCTTTTGTTTTGAGAGGTGGCCCCGAGATTTGTTTGTTGGTATGTATCTGTGTCCCTCTTGTAACTATCCTTTGTTTGGATCGAAATATTTTTATTGATCGAGGAGGACAAGTTTTTTTGGAAAACTAAATGAAGTGGTTGTAGCTTGAGTGAGTTGGTTATGGGTCCTTCTAATGGTGAGGGTATAGTATATTTTGGTAGGAGGGAATACATGTATATATCTTCTGATTTTGTTTGATCTTTTTCATAAAATGGTCGTTTCATTTTTTCTTTGGGTTTGAACGTCGGGAAAAGTCTTATTCCTGACCTCATTATTTTCCTGAAAATTTCTTTTATTAAAACTTTTGAGAGTTTTTCTCCGTTTATTTGAAAAACAAAGTTGCATAATAATTTTTTTCAACTAAAAAAAGTATAATTTTTATGGAAAATATATTGAGTTATTTTTAAATTATTTTGAAGTTGAGTAAATTCTACTTTTATAAAGAAGGTTAAGTAAAACCTAGGAGGAAGAGAAGGTTTAATAATTTTTATTGTATAATTTTCTTGATGTGAAAATAGATTTATTTTTAAAGTATTTTCTTCTTTTAGGAAATTATTCTCTTCTTTTGATATATAATTTATGTAGGGGAATATAAGATTTTTACCTAGCTTCCTGGTATGGATGCCTTGCAATCTAATGATAGTAATGGTACTATATTTTAATTTAGATAGAGATACTGTGAGAGACTCTACCTTTTTTAATATTTCTTTAGGTTCGGATTTATAATTTTCCAATTTCTGATTAGGTGGTGATTTTTAGTAATTGTGTCGGCTGGTTTATCAAGGAGTAAAATTCTTAAGATAGTTAAGTATTTTATCCTAAAATCAAGATTTTTCATATGATATGTCATATCAAAGAATGTTTTCTTATTACTACTAGTAATGACATTTATGGAATGATTTTGGTTTTTGCAGGTGAAACTTCTACTACCACATTCGCAAGTGTTGGATGACTTACTATCTTCAGAACTATAGGTCATCTCTACATGATCGTCGTTGCTAAAATTTTTATCGGAGGAGGAATTCTTTTCTTCTAAAATAAATATAATTTATCCTTAACTTCTTATTCCAGAATTAACATATTAATGTTTTCTTTCTTTTTATTAGTGGTTGGGCAGTCTTTAGCTTGACGTCCAGTTTTTCCACAATCCTCAGTGTTGTTTGGTTTAAATCTATTTTTACCAGGGTCATGGTTAGATTTTTTGAACCTTCTTTTGTAACGACGCGGTTTCTCTGATTTATGTTTATTTTTATTTTTCCCTTTTTCAAAAGTCTCTCTTGATGGGGCAGATAGTTTAATATAACCAAAGTCTTGACAAAAGTTTCGTAGTTCCTTTTGAGATATTTTACTATCTCTTTTTAGTTGATTCTTAAGTTTTATATCTTTACATAATTCTAGTCTAGTAATATTTATAAAACTTATGAGATCACCATAGGTTAATTGATTGTAAGGATTTTTTCTTTCAAATCTATCTTTAATTTTATTCTAACCTTTTCAGCAAATAACTTGGGTAGACCACTAATAATTTTTTCTTTCCAATAATCGTGATTACAATCTTTTCTAATCATAACTTTGTTGAGGAAAATATCTTTATACAATCTAAAATCGTTCAACTTTGGGCAACATAGATTGGATAATTTCTAAACTTCTATCTTGGAAAAGTTGAGGTTCTCCAATAAAATGTTTTGCTATGTTATAAAGTATGGTGGTAGTGGCATCTTCTAGGACTATATTCTCTATAGTTTGTCCTGAAGATTCATTTTTAATAATTGGGATAATAGTTGTATTATTTAATATACTTTGCTCATTATCTTCTGTGAGATAATTATCCCACCAATTTTTTAATGTGCCGGTAAATCCAACTTTAATTAGAGTAGCGGATTATTTATCTGATAAATTTTTCATTTTATAACCTATAATGATCATTGCCATTTCATGTAATTTATCATAATTTTGATGTTCCGCTAGTCCATCAATATTCCATTCAGCTATTTCTCTTCCCGAATGCGAAGTATGAGATAGAAACTCATTTTCTTCGTATTGCATATACGGAAAAGAAGGTTTCTTATAATAATTCTTTTTATTAGAATAATTTGAATTTATTTATTAATATCTTTATCATTTTCGTACAAGGTATTGACATTTGTTGTTTTTAGTTTTTTATTAATTATTTTTATAAGATCACTAGTGATTTCAAACTTTTCTTGAAATCCAGGGAATTTCTCGTTAGAAAATTCTGGTAGTTTAAATATTGGATGAGTTTCTAGTTTTCGGTTTTTATCACTGTAGGAATGATTTGGTTTATCCTTAAAAACTGATTTAGAATCGGCTTTAAGAATTTGGTTAGAGACTACATAAAGTAATTGATTTGTATAATTATTTTGTTGTAGAATTCTACTTATGTCTTTATTTTTGGGGTCTCCTTTAGTATAAACTATGTCCATTTTAAAAGGTGAGGCAGTAATAATTCAACCGTCAATGGGTAGACTAATTTCTTCTAAATGAGGAATTTTAGATTCAACTATCTTGTTATTAGTGGTAGACAATAGGTTATTAAATTTTAATGAATATTTATTAGCAGTAGTAGAAAGTAACCTTGCCAATGGTCCATTATACTTTAATTGTTATCCTAATTATTTAATAAATATTAAGGATCCAAACATAATTGATACATTATCATTAAAAGTTAAAACTAAAAATATGAATAGTAAGGATACTACTGGGAAAGTAGCTATAATCTATAGAATATATTATAAATTAATAAATACTACCTTCGCCCCTAATGCTAAAATATTAAATAATAAAAGAGTTACTATACTCATGGAAGCATATTATAACACCTTTATTCCAAGAATAATAAAATGGGATGACTTATTAAAAAAGAATATTTGGTATTTTGACTCTGTAGCGGAGTCAGAATTTGAAAAGAAAAATCAAAGTTTCACCAAGTAAGTCAACCTCATGATAAAGAAATAAATAAAAAATTAAAGGGAATAGATTTCTTAGAAACTATTCCCAAAATACAACATAGAAATTCTAAGCCCATAAAATTCCCAAGTCCCACTACTCAAATTCAAGAAATAAAAAATTATATTGGCGTGATTCATTTAGATGAACCTTTTGAATCGGAATTTAATTATTTAATTAAGCTTTGAACACTAGTCCAGAGAATTCTATTAAAAAAACAATGGTATATACAAAGATATTCTTTATCAGATAGATTAACCTTTAGGAATAAATGGTTTAGTGATATGAAAAGATTAAAATGTAACATAGAATTTTTTAAGTGATTTGAATACACAGAAAAATTAGATGACCAAAAAGAGTCATTAAATATGTTGGTTAATAAATGATATACCATCATGTCGCTTGACAAAGAATATGAATGCTTTGGATTGCGATGGATCGAGTTCCGAGACGGAATTCTAAGTAAATTTGGGCAGAGTAACGGAAGGGAGCAAAACCAAGCAAAAGCTTAAAACAAATAGAAAAAGAAGAACAAAGGGCAGTATACAAACTTAAAACAAAACTTTAAAATTTAAAACATAAATTAAATAAACAAAATAGTAGGGAAAGTATACTTAGAAAATAACTTTATTTATATAGGGAATATAGAGAGAACATGGAAGATGGGAGAATTGGAAAAGATGGAAAAATGGGAGAATATAGTAGGGAGGTTTTTCAAAGTCGTATGAGATTTTGAATGCCCCTTACTGATACAAGTTGAAAGCCTTAAATAGGCCTCAAAAGTGTTGATTAATCTAACTTATTATGCTATCTATTTTACATGTGTGCATACACTAATACACATTATTTATTTTACACGTAACTACTACATATTACAAATAACTGATGATAGTTATACGTGGCTTGAGATAAATGCCACGTAGTTGGGATTACTCATACGTAGCCTCCACTACATGTTTATCTTCTTTTGTTGAAAATTTATCTTCAAAACATATATCTTGTTACTTGGTTCCTTCGTCACTTTGCGGCTTTTGACTTTATTCCTGTGGGGTTTACCTGTTTGCTTATTTGTTGATATAAGCTTGACATTTTCTTGACTTTATTGAAGATGATACATATCCTCATTACTTTTTTCGCTAGTATGTGAGGATGCAGTGTCTAATAATTTCGTTATATTTTCATGATTGGTGGTTTTGCCGAGACTTGATAAGGTTCTTCGAGCCTTCTTTTTAACTCTTCTTTTGAAACATCGGATTTTTTTCGCGATGAATAGTCGATAACTAACCTGTCATCGTGATCTTTCGGAGTCCATCCTTTAATCTTGATAGTCTTGTTTAGATACATGATCCTTTTAATTTCATCAATATCAAAGGACCAACTAATAATATAGGATATCCTTTTGGAAATAAAGAACTTACACTATTTAATATTATGTAGAAATATTCTTCTCTATCTGGCACTTCTCAAACTGTATTAAAAATTGTGGTGATTTCCTCCGAACTGGCTTCACCATTCGTAAAACCACCGAGGGATCATTGTTCTTTTTATATCCTCTGAATTTTTAAAGAATCAAGTGTGAATATTTGGTACATAAAATTATACCAAGTCGCCTTATAATCATACCAATTATACGTCTGGGGACGATAAGATGTTGATAGTGGAATAGGGGTATGTAGATGATCTACAAACCACTCAAAAGGGCTTAATATTCTTTTAATTGTAAATCTTGAAAATTGAATACTATCTGGATCATTGACATCTGCTAATTTATGCTCAATTTTTACTGAATTAGTATCTGTTAAAATGAACTCATAATACCTTCGGGTTTTAAGTAGATCCTCAGTTTCCACATAATTTTGATTAGTGTAACACGATTTTAGGAGGTCGGGCACTCCAAATCATTCAGATTCTTTTTCAAGCGCCATGATAGGCAGCACCTGCAAAACTATAATGGGAAAATCCCTATTATCTGACTGAGTAAGCTTTTCTTTATTTTTTATCGGGGTAGTTGGAACTACCGCTTGTGCGTATGTTTTTGGTGGTTTCATTTCATTACTTTCTTTTGTTTGGACAAAAATAGTTGTTGATGATGGTTTATTTACTGATAAGGATTTGAGTTTTGGAAGGTTTGGAAATTCCGCTAGAACTGAGTAGCGATTCTCTAATTTTTTATCTCCCTCTTTGAATGGTTTTTTCATTTTATCTTCTGGTTTGAAGGTCTGTAATAGGAGCCTCGGGGGCCTTATTCCCGGTATTCCTGGTCTCATTATTTCCCTGTAAAAAATTCTCTTGTTAAAAAGTCAGGTAGAGAATTATTTTCTCCTTTTATAAATTCTATTTCAAAATAAAAGGTGGATAATAAAGCTTGACATCTGGCAAATATTTGTTTAGAAACAAGATTTTTAACATCCTTTTTCAAAACATCTTTGGTTGCTTTACAGTCGACTCTTAATAAAAATTTATTTATTAAATAATCTTGAAATTTGGTAATACATAGTACTATAGCCAAAATTTCTTTTTTAATAGTACTATAATTTTTTTGAGTATCATTCAAAACTCCTTAAGTGAATCTCACTAATTTTTCAGTGGATCATAGAGATATTTTTTGCTTAAGTATGCCTCCATACCCTATATCTGAGACATCTGTTTCTACTATCATAAGGGCCTCTGGGTGTGGTATACCTAGACATGGGAGTTTTTGAACAATTAATTTTATTTTTTGGACTGCACTAGTATGCTCTAATTTCCATGACTCTGATTTATTTTTAAGGTGCTGATAAAGAGGCTTACAAACCTGTCTAATATTAGGAATAATGTAAGCAACATAATTGAGACTCCCTAAAAATCTCTGGAGTTGTGTTTTAACTATTAATTCATCAGGAAATTTTGATGAGAACTCTATGGCTCTACAAATGGGTTTACAGGTTCCTTGATATAATTCATGGCCAAGGAATCTAATGAAAGTCTGGAATAATTTCTTACTACTAGACCATTTTTCTTGACAACTTTTAAAAAGGTGTGGAGCTATTTAAAGTGTTGATCAATATCTTCGGAATATATTAATACGTCATCTATTTAGACTATAAAAATATGACTATACTGATTAAATATATTATTCATGATATTTTGAAATTCAGATGGAGCATTTTTAAGTCCAAAAGGCATCACATTCCATTCATATTGTTCAAAAAGGTCATTGAAGGCTATTTTATATTTGTCTTTTTCAGCGATTTGTTTCTGCCAAAATCGTGATTTCATGTCAAACTTACTATAAATATTAGCTTTGTAAGTTCTCTTAAGAAGATCACGTTTGTTAGGTATGGGATACCTAAGCCATTTTAATACCTTATTAAGGGGCTTATAATTGATAACTAGCCTTGGGGCGCCTCTTTCTTTTTCAGCACTTTTATTGACATAAAAGGCCGAGCAACTCCAATGTGACTTGGATGGTCTAATAATATTTTTAGCAAGTAAGTCATTAATTTCCTTTTTATAATATTCAATTAATTCGGTGTTTATTTGAATGAATCTTGCCTTAGTGGGGATGATTTTTTCGTCGAATCCCTCAATATAAGGTAATTTAACAACATGGTTTTTCCTTTCTCAAAATGCATTAGGAAAATCAGAACAAACTTCTCGTTCTATTTCTCCTTGTAAGCCTTTAATTTTAGCTTCTACTTCCGAATTTTTTAAAGAGGATTGAATTCTTTTTATCTTGATATCTTCTTTTAAATAATTAATTTGTTGTAAGTTTATTCTAAATATATTTTTATTGTTTATATGGTCACTAATCATTTTTGATATACTATTTATATATGGGAAGATAATCCTTTTTCCTAAGATAGTGGTGTTAATTCCATCTAGGGTAGCCGGATACGGCTTTAGTTGTGTCATAAAGGGTTTTCCTAAAATTATTTCTTCATTTATGTAATGGGTATATGATAGCTATGGGCTTTAAATATTGCAATAGTATTGACTCCTGAATTTATTTTTTGAGTTAATGGTTCTAATTCCAATTGTAAACTTTGACTTTTGGTGGATAACTTTGACTTTTGGTGGATATATCTTCTGAAGTGTTAAGCTTTTGTTTGATTGTTTTAATTTCTTTCTTTACACGTATTAATTCTGTTTGAAGATCTTGAAGTGTTGTTTCAGAATTTTGTTCTCTATTGGTCATGCTAACGGGTTTAACAATATGATTATTTATTTGTTGATTAAGAATTATATCTTTTAGTGCCCTCAAATATTTTTCTTATAATCTTTATCTTCGATATGTTCAATTATATCAAAGAATTTTCTTTATTACTAATGCTAATGACATTGATGGAGGGGTTTTGATAGGTGCAATCTGTATTTTTACAGTGTAAGTTGAATTACCTTTAGATTTATCCTTTATTTTAAATTGGTTATCTCTACTATGATTTATTTTGGAACTGGTGTCATTTTTATTAAGAACTAAGTATAATTTATTTATAATATTATCTTCTAGTTCTAACTTATTTATCGTATCCTTTCTTTTATTACGGGCCCGATTATCCTTAGCATGATGTCCTTGTTTTCCACAGTTCCAACACACATTAATATCTTTATTAACTACTCTAGATTTTCTTTTATAATATTGGGATTCGTCGTGTTTATTGTTATAACTTTTACGACGATGTTTAGACCTATTTAATTGATTTTTAAGTTTTATACTTGTTTCTAATCTTATGAGATTACCATAGGTTAATTGTTTATAAGAGGTTTTTCCTTTAAACTTATCCTTTAATGTGCTGGTAAATCCAGTTGTAACCATAGCAGGTAATTGTTTATCTGATAAATATTTTATTTCATAAGCCGTAATAGCTATTTCTATTTTATTATAAATTTAATACTCTATGAATTTAATATTGGAAAATTCAGGTAGTTTAAATATTGGATGAGTTTCTAGATTTTTAGTTTCATCCTTGTAGGAAGGACTTGTTTTACTTTCTTTAGTGTTGATTATATTTGTTTGAAAAGGTAAGGTAGTAATAATTCTATCATTTGTCGGTAGATTAATTTATTCTAAAGGAGGAATTTTAGATTCAACTATCTTATTATTATTAGTATACCATTTATCAATAAGTATTTCTAACGACTAATTTTGATCGTCAAATTTCCCTGTGTGTTCAAACTATTTAAAAAACTCTATATTAAATTTTAACCTTCTCATATCACTAAACCATTTATTTCTAAATGTTATACTTTCTGATAGAGAATATCTTTGTATATACCATTGTTTTTTAAATAGAATTTTCTGGACTAGTCCAAAGTTTATTTAAATAATTAAAATCTGGTTCAAAAGGTTCATCTAAATATATCATGCCAATATAATTCTTAAATTTTTTAATGGATTTTACGAAAGTAGCATTCTTACTTATTATTTTATTACCCTTTAAGGTATTATCTTTACTTATTATTTCATTACTTTTTATGATAGTCAATATTAAATATTCTAAGTCTTTTACACATGGTAGAGTAGACATGAATAATTAAGAGTTTATATAGTACGGAGTATCTAGCGGAGAGAAGATTACTATCCTTGGACTTAAATGTCTACTTTAAGGATTACTACCGAAATAATAAATTCTTTGTGTAGTAATTGTTATTACCTTTTTCACTAATTTTCTTTGATCTTATTCCTATAGTCTTGGCGACGGGAACACCCTCCGAATCCGGCTCTACGACACACACAGTCTAAGCTAATCCAACGGAAAGTACGGGCTTGCCAACATCTAAATAGGAAATTATCCGATTACCCCACTTAAAGGAATAAAACTAAGAAGACAAGTGGAAGAAGAACAGCAACTACCAAACTCCAAATTTACCACCCGACCGCAACCTAAGTTTCGACGCCGTCCGCCCAAGGACAACGTAGGGACTTAGCCGCTCCTACTCATACCTTTCCCGGCCAACTTGGCTCTGATACCAATGGAGGGGACGGACCGAGTTCCGGGATGAAATCCTTAGTAAATTTGGACAGAGTAACGGAAGGGAGCAAAAACAAGAAAAAGCTTAAAACAAATAGAAAAAGAAGAACAAAGGGCAGTATACAAACTTAAAACAAAACTTTAAAATTTAAAACATAAATTAAATAAACAAAATAGTAGAGAAAGTATACTTACAAAATAACTTTATTTATTTAGGGAATAGAGAGAGAACATGGAAGATGGGAGAATTGGAAAAGATGGGAAAATGGGAGAATATAGTAGAGAGGTTTTTCAAAACCGTATGAGATTTTGAATGACCCTATCAAAACCAAGCAAAAGCTTAAAATAAATAGAAAAAGAAGAACAAAGGGTAGTATACCAATTAAGGGGACGGACCGAGTTCCGGGACGGAATCCTAAGTAAAATTGGGCAGAGACAGAAGGGAGAAAAACCAAGAAAAAGCTTAAAACAAAAAGAAAAAGAAGAACAAAGGGCAGTATACAAACTTAAAACAAAACTTTAAAATTTAAAACATAATTTAAATAAATAAAATATTAGAGAGAATACTTACAATAAAACTTTTTATTGATTTAGGGAAAGAGAGAACATGGATGAGAGAAGGAAAAATGGAGAGAATATTAGAGAGGTTTTCAAAGTCGGTAAGATTTTGAATGCCTCTTACTGATATAAGTTGAAAGCCTTAAATAGGCCTCAAAAGTAGTGATTAATCTAACTTATTATGCTATCTATTTTACATGTGTGCATACACTAATACACATTATTTATTTTACACATAACTACTACATATTACAAATAGTTGATGATAATTATACGTGGCTTGAGATAGATGCCACGTAGCTGGGATTACTCACACGTAGCCTCCACTACATGTTTATCTTCTTTTGCTGAAAATTTATTTTGAAAACATATATCTTGTTGCTTGGTCCATTTGTCATTTTGTGGCTTTTGACTTTATTCCTGTAGGGTCCACCATTTGCTTATTTGTTGATAGAAGCTTGACATTTTCTTGACTTTATTGAAAATGATGCATATCCTCATTACTTTTTTCACTTGTATGTGAGGATGAAGTATCTAATAATTCCATTATCTTTTCATGATTGATAGTTTTGTCGAGACCTGATAAGGCTTCTTTGAGCCTTCTTTTTAACTCTTCTTTGGAAACATCTATTTTCTTTCGCGATGAAGGGTCGATAAATAACCTGTCATCGTGATCTTTTGGAGTCCATTCTTTAATCTTGATAGTCTTGCTTTGATACTTGATCCTTTCAATTTCATGAATATCAAAGGACCAACTAATAATATGGATATCCTTTTGGAAATAAAGAACTTACACCATTTAATATTTTTTGGGAGTGTAGAGATATTCTGCTCTACTGGGAACTTCTCAAACTGTATTAAAAATTGTGGTGATAAGACCTATTTATTTCCTTTGAACTGGCTCAACCATTCGTAAAACCACCGAAGGATCGTTGGGCTTTTTATATCCTCTGAATATTTAAAGAACCAAGTGTGGATATTTGATTGGAGATACATAAAATTATATCAAGCCGCCTTGTAATCATACCAATTATACGTCTGGGGACGATAAGATGTTGATAGTGGAATTGGGGTATGTATATGATCCACAAACCACTCAAAAGGTTAATATTCTTTTAATTGTAAATCTTGAAAATTGAATACTTTTTGGATCATTGACATCTGCTAATTTATGCTCAATTTTTACTGAATCAGTATCTGTTAATATGAACTCATAATACCTTCAGGTTTTAAGTGGATCCTCAGTTTCCACATAATTCCAATTAGTGTAACACGATTTCAGGAGGTCGGGCACTCAAAATCATTCATATTCTTTGTCAAGCGCCATGATAGGAAACACCTGCAAAATTGTAATGGGAAAATCTTTTTTATCTGACTGAGTAACCTTTTCTTTATTTTTTGTCGGGGTAGTTGGAACTACCGCTTGTGCGTATGTTTCTGGTGGTTTCATTTCATAACTTTCTTTTGTTTCGAAAAAATTAGTTGTTGATGATGGTTTATTTACTGATAAGGATTTGGGTTTTTTCAGGTTTGGAAATTCCGCTAGGACTGAATAGCGATTCTCTAAATTTTTTTCGCCCTCTTTGAATGGTTTTTTCATTTTATCTTCTGGTTTGAAGGGCTGTAATGAAAGCTAGATAATAAAGCATGCCATCTGGCAAATATTTGTTTAGAAACTATATTTTTAACATCCTTTTTCAAAACATCTTTGGCTGCTTTACAGTCGACTCTTAATAAAAATTCTTTATTTATTAAATCATCATGAAATTTAGTAATACATAGTACTATAGACAAAATTTGTTTTTTAATAGTCCTATAATTTTTTTGAGTATCATTCCAAACTCCTGAAGTGAATCTCACTAATTGTTCAGTGGATCCTACATATATTTTTTGTTTAAGTATGCCTCCATACCCTATATCTGAGACATCTGTTTCTACTATCATAAGGGCCTTTGGGTGTGGTATACCTACATGAGAGTTTTTGGACAATTAATTTTATTTTTTGGACTGCCCTAGTATGCTATAATCCCCATGGCTCTGGTTTCTTTTTAAGGCGCTTTTAAAGAGGCTTACAAACCTGTCTAATATTAGGAATAAAGTCAGCAACATAATTGAGACTTCCTAAAAATCTCTGGAGTTATGTTTTGTCTATTAATTCATCCGGAAATTTTGATGAGAACTCTATGGCTCTATAAATAGTTTTATAGGTTCCTTGATATAATTCATGGCCAAGGAATCGAATGAAAGTATGGAATAATTTAATCTTTTTAGTACTTACTACTAGACCATTTTCCTTGACAACCTTTAAAAAGGTGTGGAGCTGTTTAAAGTGTTGATCAATATCTTCGCAATATATTAATACGTCATCTATGTAGACTATAGAAATATGACTATACTGATTGAATATATTATTCATGATATATGAAATTCGGACGGAGCATTTTTTAGTCTGAAAGTCATCACATTCCATTCATATTGTCCAAAAGGGACATTGAAGGCTATTTTATATTTTTCTTTTTCGGCGATTTGTATCTGCTAAAATCATGATTTCATGTCAAACTTACTATAAATATTAGCTTTGTAAGTTCTTTTAAGAAGATCACGTTTGTTAGGTATGGGATACCCAATCCATTTTTTTACCTTATTAAGGGGCTTATAATTGATAACTAGCCTTGGGGCGCCTCTTTCTTTTTCGGCACTATTATTGACATAAAAGGCCGAGCAACTCCAAGGTGACTTGGATGGTCTAATAATACTTTTAGCAAGTAAGTCATTAATTTCCTTGTCACAATATTCCAGTAATTCGGCGTTCATTTGAATGGGTCTTACCTTAGTGGGGATGATTTTTTCATCGAATCCCTCAATATAAGAAAATTCAACAACATGGTTTTCCTTTCCAAAATGCATTAGGAAAATCAGAACCAACTTCTCGTTCTATTTCGCCTTGTAAGCCTTTAATTTTAACTTCTACTTCCGATTTTTTTTTAAAGAGGATTGAATTCTTTTTATCTTGATATCTTCTTTTAAATAATTAATTTATTGTGAGAGTAGATTTATTCTAAATATATTTTTTATTTTTTATATGGTCACTTTTCGTTTTTGATATACTATTTATATATGGGAAGATAATCCTTTTTCCTAAGATAGTGGTGTGAATTCCATCTAGGGTAGCCGTATACGGCTTTAGTTTTGTTATAAAGGGAGTTCCTAAAATTATTTCTTCATTTATGTCTTTAGTTATTACAAAATCATTTATGAGTCAAATTCCATCATTACATATCTGTCCCTTGTGGACTTTATAATTTATTTTAAGTCTTTCTCCTGTTGCGGAGAATAATCGAGTAGTACTTTATTCAAGATACTTAGTAGGAATAATTCCTTCAATGATGCAATTTTGATCTGCACCAGTATGTAATAAAGCAACCTTTTGTATAGAGTAATTTTTATTAATAATTAATGTAATGAGTATATGATAGCTATGGGCTTTAACTATTGCAATAGTATTGACTCCTGAATTTATTTTTTGAGTTAATGGTTCTAATTCTAATTGTAAACTTTGGCTTTTGATGGATATATCTTCTGAAGTGTTAAGTTTTTGTTTGATTGTTTTAATTTCTTTCTTTAAATGTATTAATTCTGTTTGAAGATCTTGAAGTGTTGTTTCAGAATTTTGTTCTCTATTGGTCATGCTAACGGGTTTAACAATATGATTATTTATTTGTTGATTAAGAATTATATCTTTTAATTATTTTTTCTTATAATCTTTATCTTCGATGTGTTCAATTATATCAAAGAAAACTTCTTTATTACTACGGCTAATGACATTGATGGAGGTGTTTTGATAGGTGCAATCTGTATTTTTACTGTCACTGTAAGTTGAATTATTACCTTTAGATTTATCCTTTATTTTAAATTGGTTATCTCTACTATAATTTGTTTTGGAACTGGTGTGATTTTTATTAAGAATTGAGTATAATTTATTTATAATATTATCTTCTAGTTCTAACCTATTTATCGTATCCTTCCTTTTATTAGGGGCCTGATTATCCTTAGCATGATGTCCGTGTTTTCCACAGTTCCAACACACATTAATGTCTTTATTAACTAATCTAGATTTTCTTTTATAATTTTGTCGTGTTTATCGTTATAACTTTTACGACGATGCTTAGACCTCTTTAATTGATTGTTAAGTTTTATACTTGTTTCTAATCTTATGAGATTACCATAGGTTAATTGTTTATAAGAGTTTTTTCCTTTAAACTTATCCTTTAATGTGTTGGTAAATCCAGTTGTAACAATTGCAGGTAATTGTTTATTTGATAAATATTTTATTTCATAAGCCGTAATAGCTATTCCTATTTTATTATAAATTTGATACTCTATGAATTTAATATTGGAAAATTCAGGTAGTTTAAATATTGGATGAGTTTCTAGATTTTTAGTTTCATCCTTGTATGAAGGACTTGTTTTACTTTCTTTAGTGTTGATTATATTTGTTTGAAAAGGTAAGGTAGTAATAATTCTATCATTTGTCAATAGACTAATTTATTCTAAAGGAGGAATTTTAGATTCAACTACCTTATTATTAGTAGTATACCATTTATCAATAAGTATTTCTAACGACTCATTTTGGTCGTCTAATTTCCCTGTGTGTTCAAACTATTTAAAAAACTCCATATTAAATTTTAACCTTCTCATATCACTAAACCATTTATTTCTAAACGTTATTCTTTCTGATAGAGAATATCTTTGTCCATACCATTGTTTTTTAATAGAGTTTTCTAGACTAGTCCAAAGTTTATTTAAATAATTAAAATCTGGTTCAAAAGGTTCATCTAAATATATCATGCCAATATAATTCTTAAATTTTTTAATGGATTTTACGAAAGTAGCATTCTTACTTATTATTTTAATAATACCCTTTAAGGTAGTATCTTTACTTATTATTTCATTACCTTTTATGATAGTCAATATTAAATATTCTAAGTCTTTTACACATGGTAGAGTAGACATGAATAATTAAGAGTTTATATAGTACAGAGTATCTAGTGGAGAGAAGAACACTATTGTTGGGCTTAAATGTCCACTTTAAAGATTACTATCGAAATAATAAATTCTTTGTGTAGTAATTGTTGTTACCTTTTTCACTAATTTTCTTTGATCTTATTCCTATAGGCTTGGCGACGGGAACACCCTCCGGGTCCGGCTCTACGACACACACAGTCTAAGCTAATGTAACGAAAAGTACGGGCTTGTCAACGTTTAAACCGGAAATTATTCGGTAACCCCACATAAAGAAATAAAACTAAGAAGAAAAGTGGAAGAAGAAGAACAACTACCAACCTCCGAAGTTACCACCCCGACCGCAATCTAAGTTTCGACGACGTCCTCCCAAGGACAACGTAGGGACTTAGCCGCTCCTACTCATACCATTCTCGGGCAACTTGGCTCTGATACCAATTGAGGGGAACGGACCGAGTTCCGAGACGGAATCCTAAGTAAAATTGGGCATAATAATGGAAGGGAGCAAGAACAAGCAATGCTTAAAACAAAACTTTAAGAAAGTTTAAAGAAAAGAGAATAACACAAGTAATAGTAAAATTTAAATTTTCAAACATGAAAACAAACAAATAAAAAGTAGAGAGAATACTTACAATAACTTTTTTTATTGATTTAGGGAAAGAGAGAACAGGGATGGGAGAATTGGAAAAGATGGGAAAATGGGAGAATATGGTAGAGAGGTTTTTCAAAGTCGTATGATTTTGAATGCCTCTTACTAGTACAAGTTTAAATCCTTAAGTAGGCCTCGAAAGAGCTGATTAATCTAACTTATTATGTTATCTATTTTACATGTGTGCATACACTAATACACATTATTCATTTTACATATAACTACTATCAACCTAAAATAACTGATGATAATCGTACGTGGCTTGAAATAAATGTCACGTTAGCTGAAACTACTTACGTAACCTTCACTGCATATTTATCTTCTTTTGCTGAAATTTTATCTTCAAAGCATATCATGTTATTTTGTCTTCTTGTTACTTTGTGGCTTTATTCCTACGGGGTCCACATGTTGGTGGAATTTGTTGACATAGTGAATAAGCTTGCTTTGTCCAAATGCTAATTTTTATAATTGTCTTGAAACTTGTATAGCATATCTTTGCATGTAGGGTCCACTGTTGAATGTTTCTTTTCTTGATATTTCTCTAAGTGATAGTAAAGTTTGCTGGCTTTTTCTTTTTATTAAGAAAGTAATTTTGTGCTATTTTTGTAGCAATAATATCTGATAATTCGTATTTTAATTTCGCATTAGTGTTGATGTTTAAATGAGGCTTCCTTGAACCTTTTTTTTTCTTTCTTTGAAATTGTCATAATTTCTTCGGATGATGATCTTGACATTATCACGGATAGCTGTTATTGAATTTTTAACTGTATTATTTAAATATGTGCTCCTCCGGGTCTTGCGAGGATCTTTCGTCTCCACATAATTTTTGTTGGTGTAGCAGAGCTTTCATAATTTTCATATTTGATGTGGTATTTGACAGTACCTGTAATATTTGTTGACCTGTATTGCTTTCGAAACAATCTTGGTCTTAACAATCTTCACCTTGTGACTTGAAAGAAAAAAAATGGTCTTTTCATTTTGGTTATTCCTGGTCTCATTAATTCCCAGGAAAATTCTTTTTAAAATTTTTGGGAGATTGGTTCTTTTTATAAAATAAATTTTTATGGAAAATACATTTCTGCGTTGCAGTCATTGTTTATTTATTGAAAGAGGGTCACTCCCACTGCTAAAAAATCTAGGAGGAGAAGAAGGTTTAGTAACTTTTATTGTAAAACTCTCTTGATGAAAAAGTGAATTTATTTGAAAGATATTTTTATCTTTTATGAAATTACATTCATCTTTTGACATAGTATTTAGGTAAGGGAAGACGAGATTCTTTCCTAACACTCTGGTATGGATGCCATTTAACTGGGAGGTATAAGGCTTTATTTGAGTCATGAAAGGAATACCTATTATAATTTCTTAATTTATGTCTTTGGTTATCATGAAATCATTTATGAAACCAATTTCATTATTGAATATGTAAGCATTTCTGAGTTTATAATTTATTTTAAACTTTTCTCCTGTTGCGGAGAATAAACGTGTAGTGCCTTTGTCTAAATATTTATGAGGAATTAATCCTTAAATAATGCAATTTTGATCTGCGCCTGTATCAAATAATGCAATTTCGATGTATGATATAATTTTTATCTATAACAACTCCTCCTCCGATGAAAATCTTAGCGATTAAGATCAACTAAATATAGCGTACGATTCTGATGATAGTAAGTGATCATACTCTTGTGAATGCGGCAGTGCAATTTGCACCTGCAAGAATCATTCCATAAATGTATAAATAAAGATTTGGAAATTCACCTATATTTAAATTACCTGAACTTCCCAAAGATAAATTTCCTAACTTTCAAGAGAAACTTTAATTACTGATGAACTTATAGGAATAATTAATGAAAAACTAAAATCTAAGGCTATAAATACCTTATCCAAAGATAATGCCAATGAAATTAGTAAATTAGGTTCTACCTATTCCATCAAAAAAATTATTATAAGAGACCTTCCTTTCCAGATATGCAGTATGAAGAAAACGAATTTCTATCACATACTTCACATTCTGGAAGTGAGATTGCGGAATGGAATATTGATGGACTCGCAGAACATCAAATATATAATAAATTACATGAAATGGGTATGGCCATTACGACATATAAAACAAAAAATTTATCCGTTAAACAAGCTGCTACTTTAATTACGACTGAATTTACAGGCACATTAAAAAATTGATGGGACAACTACCTCACCGAAGATAATAGGGAAACGATAGTAAATGCAACTACTATTATCCCTATAGTTAAAACTGAACCTGGGGGACAAACTATAGAAAATCAAATTCTAGAAGATGCTACTGCCAGCTTAATTTATAGTATAGCTAAACACTTTATAGGTGAACCACAATTCTTTCAAGATAGAAGTGTAGAAATATTATCTAATCTATATTGTCGAAAGTTAGTTGATTTTAGGTGGTATAAAGATGTTTTCATAAACAAAGTTATGATTCGCAAAGACTGCAATCACGACTGTTGGAAAGAAAAATTTATTAGTGGTTTACCAACTCTATTTGCTTAAAAGGTTAGGATAAAATTAAAAGATAGGTTTGAAGGAAAAATTCCCTATAATCAATTAACCTATGGTGACCTCATAAGTTTTATAAACATTATTGGATTAGAATTATGTACAGATATGAAACTTAAAAATCAACTAAAAAGGATAGTAAATTATCACAAAAGGAACTAGGAAATTTTTGTGAAGACTTCGGTTATATTAACCTATCTGCCCCATCAAAAGAGGCTTCTAAGAGAATTAAAAAAAGCCATAAGAATGACGATAAATCAGTAAAACCCCGTCATTACAAAAAAAGGCTCAACCATGACCCTAGTAAAAATTGATTTAAACCAAACAACACTGAACGGTGTTGGGGCTGTGGAAAAATAGGACATCGAGCCAAAGATTGTCCAGCCACTAATAAAAAGAAAGACAAAATTAGTATGTTAGAAATAGAAGAAGAAGTTAAAAATAAGTGGTATTCTATCCTAGAAAATAATAGAAACAACTCCTCCTGCGATGAAAATCTTAGCGATGAAGATCAACTAAATATAGCGTACGATTCTAATGATAGTAAGTCATCATACTCTTGTGAATGCGGCAATGATTTGCACCTGCAAGAAGCATTCCATAAATGTCAACACTAGTAGTAAAGAAACATTTTTTGATATGATAGATTATATTGAGGATTCCGATTTCAAGAAAAAATACTTAATTACCTTAAGAGATTTAGTTCTTGATAACCAACCGGATAATAGGACTATTAAGCCCTTGGATATGACAAGTGTTTTAAATAAATTCAAACAACCAATTAAACCTGAAACGACTCTACACAGTATTCAGGCCGAATTAGTACAAATAAGAGATAAAATAAATGAAATTAAGCAAAGACTCCACACTTTAGAAATTGAGTCAGTTACTAATAAAACTTTAAAAATATACCACCCAAACAAGAACCAAAAGAATGTAAATCAGAAGCAGGAGAAACTTCAAAAGAAGTAGAATCTCTCATAGAACCTCTTTCCAATTTAGGAACTAATACAATTACGATCATTCGACCACAAAGCTATCACATACCTATTACATTAGTTATAGATAAAAATTATATCATACATAAAATTGCATTATTTGATACAGGCGCAGATCAAAATTGCATTATTGAAGGATTAATTTCTCATAAATATTTAGACAAAGGCACTAAACGTTTATTCTCCGCAACAGGAGAAAGCTTAAAATAAATTATAAACTCAGAAACGCTTACATATGCATTAATGAAATTGGTTTCATAAATGATTTCATGATAACCAAAGACATAAATGAAGAAATTATACTAGGTATTCCTTTCATCACTCAAATAAAGCCTTATACCTCCCAATTAGATGACATCCATACACGAGTGCTAGGAAAGAATCTAGTCTTCCCTTACCTTAATACTATGTCAAAAGATGAAAGTAATTTCATAAAAGATAAAAATATCTTTCAAATAAATTCACCTTTTCATCAAGAGAGTTTTACAATAAAGGTTACTAAACCTTCTTCTCCTCCTAAATTTTTTAGCACTAGGAGTTACCCTCTTTCAATAAATAAATAATGACTGCAACGCAGCCATATATTTTCCATAAAGTTTTATTTTATAAAAAGAAACAATCTCCCAAAAATTTTAAAAAGAATATTTTCCAGGGAATTAATGAGACCACGAATTACCAAAATGAAAAGACCATTTTTTTCTTTCAAGTCACAAGGTGAAGATTATTAAGTCCGAGATTGCTCCGAAAGCAATACAAGTCAACAAATATTACAGGTACTGTCAAATACCACATCAAATATGAAAATTATGAAAGCCCTGCTACACCAACAAAAATTATGTGGATACGGAAGATCCCCGCAAGATCCGGAGGAGCACATATTTAATTAAGACAGTTAAAAATTCAAGAATCAGCTGTCCGTGATAATGTCAAGATCATCATCCGAAGAAATTATGACAATTCCAAAGAAAGAAAAAAAAAGGTTCAAGGAAGCCTCATTTAAACCTCAACACTAATGGGAAATTAAAATACGAATTTATCAGATATTATTGCTACAAAAATAGCACAAAATTACTTTCTTAATAAAAAGAAAGTGCCAGCAAACTTTACTACCACATAGAGAAATATCAAGAAAAGAAACAATCAAGAGTGGACCCTACATGCAAAGATATGCTATACAAGTTTCAAGACAATTATAAAAATTAGCATTTGGACAAAAAAAGCTTATTCATTATGTCAACAAATTCCACCAACATGTAGACCCCATAGGAATAAAGCCACAAAGTAAAAAGAAGACAAAATAACATGATATGCTTTGAAGATAAAATTTCAACAAAAGAAGATAAACATGTAGTGAAGGCTACGTAAGTAGTTTCAGCTAACGTGGCATTTATTCCAAGCCACGTACGATTATCATCAGTTATTTTTAGTAGGTAGTATTACGTGTAAAATGAATAATATGTATTAGTTATGCACATATGTAAAATCTATAACATAATAAGTTAGATTAATCAGCTCTTTTGAGGCCTATTTAAGGCTTTCAACTTGTACTAGTAAGAGGCATTCAAAATCACACGACTTTGATAAACCTCTAGAATTCTCTCCATTTTCCCTTCTCCCATCCATGTTCTCTCTTTACCTAAATCAATAAAAAGTTTTATTGTAAGTATTCTTACTACTATTTTGATTATTTATTTTATGTTTTAAATTTTAAAGTTTTGTTTTAAGATAGTTTGTTTACTGATTTTTGTTCTTCTCCTTCTTTAAAGTTTTTCTTTAAGTGTTTGCTCCCTTCCGTTACTCTGCCCAAATTTAGTTAGGATTCCATCTTTGAACTCGGTCCGTCCCCTCAATTAGTATCAGAGCCAAGTTGGCCGGGAAGGGTATGAGTAGGAGCGGCTAAGTCCCTACGCTGTCCTTGGGCGGACGGCGTCGAAATTTAGGTTGCGGACGGGGTGGTAAGTTTGGAGTTTGGTAGTTGTTGTTCTTCTTCCGCTTGTCTTCTTAGTTTTATTCCTTGAAGTTGGGTAACCGGATAATTCCCGGTTCAGATGTTGGCAAGCCCATACTTTCCGTTGGATTAGCTTAGACTGTGTGTGTCGTAGATCCGGACCCAGAGGGTGTTCCCGTCGCCAAGCCTATATGAATAAGATGAAAGAAAATTAACGAAAAAAGGTAACAACAATTACTACACAAAGAATTTATTACTCCAGTAGTAATCTTTAAAGTAGACATTTAAGCCCAATGATAATGTTCTTCTCCCTGCTAGATTCTCCATAAACTTAAAATGAGACCACCTACTAAATACCGTAATCTTATAAAAAATTATGATAGTAAAACTTTTGAGTCTACTATTACTATTAATAAAAATATTGAGACTACTAAATTGCTAGCATTTAACAAACTCAATAGTTATAAGAAAAAATATAAATTTCTTCATATAGGACTTGTCCAAGTAATAGTAAACCCATTATATAGATTGGATTAAAATATACCCATATGTCTTTTGTTAAGAGACAATAGGCTATTAAATTTTAATGAATCTTTATTAGCAGTAGTAGAAAGTAACCTTGCCAATGGTCCATTATACTTTAATTGTTATCCTAATTATTTAATAAATATTAAGGATCCAAACATAACTGATACATTAACATTAAAAGTTAAAACTAAAAATATGAATAGTAAGGATACTACTGGGAAAGTAGCTATAATATATAGAACATATTATAAATTACTACTTGTATCAGAGCCCCAGGTTCATAGGTCTCACGTGTGTACAAACCCAGTCTAAGTAGAGTCTCGAGGATTGGTACGAAGACGTCTGTACTTATCTTCGAGAGGCTATACTGACTTTTAAGAAAAATCTTCACTTCTTAAATCTTTATCGTGCATCATTTGTCCGTCCTGATTTGTATCCGTTCATTCCATTCTCTCTCACCTATAGTGATGACTCGTTTCTGATTCCTCATGTGAGTAGTTAATGTCGTATCTGGTTTGATTGTTAGATCTCATATTAAGGTTAAAGTAATATACTTATGGAATGTGTGGTTAGATTTACAATGTTTAAAAATTTAAAGTGCTTATGTAAGGTTAGTTACCCTAGTAAAGTGAATAGTACTTGTGTGGTATATACAATATTTAGAGTGGTTTAACAATTGGAGAAGGAATGATTAAAGGAATGGTAAGATAATGGACATGTAACTTTGGAAACTACAATTAGTAAAGTTATCATAATATTAATGGGCTGCTTAGAAAATTATGAGAATAATGATGCACCAATTGAAGTTAGAATTTCTAATCTGACTTTATAGATTGAGTGTATATCGAAGAAGGTCATGATACGACTACTACAATAGTATTGATGCTTACTTGGTTAGAGTTATTAAGTGTGTTACTTTTGATATTGACTTGACCTACGAAGGAATACATATAGCTTGGGCTAGATATGAAATGAATTTGGTAATATTTTAGAGTTATTCGATAGGTAGACATGTGCAGGCTATTTGGGTACCATCTTCTCAGTAGATATGATGTGTTCTAGTGATGGATCTAACAGTATGTCATGATGTGGTACTGGTGTTATATGAAAATGAATACGTCGACTGCAAGCGTGAATACAAACTACTTAAGGAATTACCAATTGTACCACATGATCGTATAATGAGATTTGATATTGCATTCATATTTAATTTGAGAACTAGCTTGTAACTACAGAGAAATAAGTTAAGCATTGTTTGTAAGGGGAATTTTTAGTGGTGGATTTTCGTTACGAAATTAATGTGTTTAAGTTTTCAAGTGTATCTCGAGAAATTTATAAAAGGACAAGTGATTTCATCAGAAGCTCCAATAGAGTGGATCAATGTTGAAATTCCAAGCTTGTGGGTAAAGGAAGTCCTAACGTGTACACTTGTGTGAAGACAATTGAGAATTGTAGTAAGAAAGTGCATGTAAGATTGAATTAGTCCTTTGGATTGGATTGGTATAACCGGATTTAAGATGTCATATTGATGAAAAGGTTGACTTCGTGGTGATGACAAGAGCTAACTGAGAAGATGATGGTAGTAAAAGTTCATGATGAATTGTGATTGAGATGCAACTATATAATAAGGATTGTTGATTAAATGAATTTTGTAATGTAGTGACGACTTGGGAGTATTTAAGGTTATGGTTTGATTATATTTGGTGAGTAGCTTGATGGTATGAAAAGTTATAGGAGGTGTTGTGACATCGCTTAAACAAAATTCAAAGGAGCTAGAGTCATAGAAACTAATAGTGGGATTGTAGTGTAGCCTTTGTGAAGAGGTAAAAGTAAGAATATTTTCTCTTATTGCAAGAGCTAAAGATGTATCTTGAAGGGGTTGAGAATTGGGTTCAGATACACGTGATTTCATCTGCTTTGCTCTAATTATGGTAATAGTATCACAAATTCATCATATTGGTTAAAAACTATTGAAGTGAATTTTTTTTTCAAGATTTTCATTGTGAGTTTAGAATTGTGGTAGTGTGTTTTGTCAATGTATGAATTGGTAAGGTAAGAAATGTTGATCACAATGAGTATGAAGTATTTGGAAGGACTTAAAAAGAATTTGAGTAGTAAATTTGGTTATTTTTTTTATTGTCATACTTAACGGGGGTTTCACGTAATGTTTTAATTTAGAGGATAAGGTAAAAAAAATATATCATGAATTGCTGGTAAAAGGATAAGATTGGTAAGCAAGTCAGCGAAAGGTAAAAAGAGAATGATGTATTGAAGGGTTCAAGATATTTAGAAATTTTATGTCATGGAAGAATCTAAGAAAAGTGAAGGAATAAGACCTCTCGTATAAACCCTTGGTTTGTAGTTGAAGTATTTATTGATTTTTTCTTATGAGGTTAGATATGACTGTGAGATGTGAACTAGTTCAATACAAACTGTTATGATGTGTTACATAGACATTAAATATTGAGTAGAGGTTATGAACTTATAGTATACCGAATTATTGAAGTCATAAAAATTTTCTTAGGTGTTGGTATGAGGTGTATGATGGTTTTGAATATTAGTTGCAATTTGGTGTCTGGGAAAAAAAATGTATGTGGAGTTGACATTGAGTGTGATTCAATTGTTGTATCTCGATGGTAAAGTACTTTTAGATTTGAAATTAGTGTTATGAGCCGTGGGTGTGACCTGTATTTGTCATGAAATGCTTAAATGGAAAGAGAAAGCCATAGTTCAAAATTTTAGAGGCAATAATGTGTTTGCTAAGAAGACTTTAATACGAGTGATGGTTTGAAAGTAAGGTAAGTGACTGGTGTGGTTAGGATATTTGTTAGTATTAAGAATGATGACTTTATTATCGTACTGACAGAGTCTGTGGAGTTTGATAACTTGAGTATGTGTGAGATTGTAATGGGGATCAGACTGGTTGAATTTAGGTAGCCAAAATATTAAAAATTAAAAAAATAAAATAAAATTGAGAGATGTAGTCAGATGAATGGAAATATTTGATATGGACATTATGGAAGAAGTGTTTAGTATTATTCAACCTTGGTTCTGTATATTCTTATGTAACCATCTTCTTCGTATTGGGCACTATTTTGAGTGTGATTCCCTATTTATATTACGTGTGTTTCCACAGCTATGGGTGAATTCTTAGTAGTGGATCGGATGAACCGATCCTCTTATGTCCCTTGATATGATGAGATCCTTGGGCAGAACTGATCATTTCAATTATGATAGGTTTGGTTTGGTTTGGGATAGTTAAAGTATACCACTGATTCTACTTGCACGACCTTGCTCATGACAACTTATAGAAGAGCTTCCATGAATAGTTACAGTTATCCCACAATGTTGTTAAAAGTTATGCATCCTAGAGTGTATCATTTGTTGGGTGTTTACTTGATCTTGTTCTTCTTTGGGTTAGATGAGTTTGATTCTCCCTTAATTAGTACTTGATGTCTAAAGATCAAATTTTCATAACTTAAGTCCACGGAAAGATTGTGTTGTGAGAATGAAATCTTGATAACATTTGTGATGGTTTGTGCATTAAGAGTGTGTGGTGGTTGGTTAAAGTTCACTTTTGATTGTAGTCGGTATTAACTCAGAATGTTATCACGGTTATATGAGAAATTAGTCATCTTGATGATTGTGTTATGATCTAGTAAATTTCTGTTTAGATTGGATTCATGGGTTAGTTTGTGGGTCGAGAACCACTCGTGATTTGTTGATCTCCCAATGTTTGATTCAAAAGTTCAGTTCTTAATAGTTTCTCTTGACGGAATGGTCTTAAGGATGTGCTCACTTGGAAAGATAAACATTGACTTTGCAAATTATACATCAGGCTTTTGGTAATGTTGGTTTTCCTTCTTTCTTATTCTTTATGTTCGAGGACGAACATGATTTTTAGTGATGGATAATGTAATGACTCGAAAGGTCATTTTTGGGAAATTACCATTTTTATCCTCTCGATAGCTGCCCCGAGTTATTTTTGATTAATTGGCTTGAGAATTTTAAACTATTCGATAACTAATATTACTTAATCGATAAATATTTATTAATAATTAATTTATTTAGTTGATAATAATGGATTAAGTCTGAATTTTACTTAAGACCAATACCATTTGGCCCATATATATTTAAATAAGTAGTAGGTTTTTTCACTTTTATACATAATTATCTAGAACGAAAAAGTCGTCGGATACAGAACAAAAGGACACGAAGGTTGCAGGTAAGCAAATTTACCCACGTTTCATTTTTGTATATGACTACATTAATTACTCCATATAAGAGTATTATTACATGATATAGATTTTGGGTTTGGAAAATAAAGTTAGTGGCTGGTATATTTGTTGGAATTTGACGGAACCTTTTGGATCTAAAGGAACAAATTTTGGTGGTTAATAAATAAATGGTAATCATAAGTAATCAAAAAAAAATAATATTAGAATGAATATGAATAAGGATTTAAGTATTGCTATGTGATTACAGGTTACATGATAGGGTCACTTTAAAATTCAAAATATAATTTTCTTGCGTCCATTATGCTATGATTTAAATTATTTGCGCATTTTTCCTTTTACTATTGATAAATTAAAGATACACTCCCAATCTCATTTTTATTGAGAAACTAAAATTTATATATGTTGGAAACGTATAGTTCTTATTATTAATTTATTCCTTAGATTTTTTTGCTACGACTTGTTACTCTTAAATTTGTATACTTCTTTTATTTTGAGTTCAAAACTTATTTTTCTGGTTGAATCAAATAATAAGCGCAACCACTTTGAAGGTAGAAAATGAAGAAAACAACTTATGCAAAAGGAGAAAAACAAACATATCTATTTAGAGAAGTACTCACAATATTGTCAAGTCTATCGAGCCTAGAGTGTATTGGTTCTTCTACTGCTGCCATTTTTTTTCTCCTTAATTATAGTATCGTTTTTCTTTCTTATGTGTTGGACGATATCATTAAATAGTGGTGTATTATATTATATGAATGTATTAAAGTTATATCATTTAGAGAACTTAATACTTAACCCTAGACTTGAAATTTAGAAATATGAGAATTTACATGTTAATTTGATTATAGAATTAGGATGAGTTTTTGGGTCTAGGATAGACCTATAGTAACATGGGTCTTGTTAGTTTTGAAATCTTATTGTCGTTAATTATTTGACTAGATTGCTTTGAGTTGGAAGTGTAACGAAAGGGAATGCTCAAGTTCCAGAGTAAATTCATATTTGATTCAGGCAAGTGGATTTCTAAACCCTTGTTAAGCGTATGAAATTCGTGTATTTCCTTGTGGTATGTGTTGGGAGTAATGGGACTTGGTGAAGGGTTGACTTGTCCACGTTGATTAATTCAATGAAAAAAAAGGGGTAATAAAAGACAATGTGATTATTTATTTGTATGTGATGTGTTGAGAATGGTACGAGTACCGATGTCATAATAGGAAGGTTTATTACTATAGAATGCGGATTGTAATCCGAGAATGCCAAAGCATATGGACATTAACTGATATATTATTGATTTGATTTATTACGTATGATTGTGTTCTTTACTGAACCTGTATAATTGTGATAATTGAGGTGATTTTATGTCATAGCGACATTTGATTTATTGAGATGTTGCATCATCTCCTTTATTTTATATCATATTGTGTACATGCATTGACATGATATCGGGTATGAGTAAAGGTATAACACGTAGAGATCGTCCGTGTTGAGATCGAGTTATGATTATTTGGACACGTGGAGATCGTCCGTGCGATAGAAAAGTTATGATTATGATTTGGGCACGTGGAGATCGTCCGTGCGAAACTTGTTTAATTTATGATAGTCGTTGAGATCGTCCGCAAAGACACGTGGAGATCGTCCGTGTCGGTATATGAATCTCGCGAGTCTCCCATGGGTCATGAACTCTCGATGTATTTCCGAGGAGTATCATGTATATACGGTTGAGAGAAAAATTGGTATTTTGAGGCATATCACTTCATGGTATCATATTGCATTGCATCCCATGACATCCTTCATTCTTGATGATTATGCGTTTTATTGGTCGTTGGAAAGTACTTGATATTTTATTACCTCTATTTGACGAACTTGATCTTGTGTGTTGCTGATATTATTAGTGCCTTTTTGTGAAAGTTGTGATTGTTTAATATTGAGTTTATAGTTGAGGATGTGCAAATTCATTAAAATGATTTTGATGAGCTGGGTGCTATGAAAACAGTGAACTGTTAGGTTGGGCTGAATTTTATGCAGGTTGTAGTTGTGGAGGTTCGGTTGGTGTGTTAGGAGTACTCGTATTTTATCTCCATAGCTTGTGTTTAGAAGTTTACTTTCTGGCTACCATGTGGTTTGGTACTCACCCCTTGCTACTACAATTTTTTTTATAGGTTACTAGCCCGGACTTTGTGATATTTTCTCTTCTCCTTGTCCGATGCTTCTTGTGGAGAATTGTGAGGTAGCTGCTTGTTATCTCAGCAGACCTTCTTACTCCTATTTATGATCTTGTTCTATTCGAGAAACAATGTCATTTGAGACTTATTTTTTTTCTTGAATCAATTGTATTACTTTAGAGGCTTGTACACGTGACAACCAGATTTTGGGGGTACTTTTGAGTAACTTATAAAATTTCCACATTTTTATTGTAATGGTCGAGTTTTAGGCTGACTTGTCTTGGTGGGATAAGACGAGTGCCATCACGTCCATTTTTGGGTCGTGACAATATATAAAATATATTATAAATTAATAAAAACTACCTTTGCCCCTAATGCTAAAATATTAAATAATAAAGGAGTTACCAAACTCATGGAAGCATATTATAATACCTTTATTTCAAGAATAATAAAATGGGATGACTTATTAATAAAGGATATTTGACATTTTGACTCTGTAGCGGAGTCGGAATTTGAAAAAGAAAAATCAAAGTTTCACCAAGTAAGTCAACCTCAAGATAAAGAAATAAATAAAAAATTAAAGGGGATAGATTTCTTAGAAACTATTCCCAAAATACAACTTAGGAATTCTAAGCCCATAAAATTCCCAAGTCCCACTACTCAAATTCAAGAAATAAAAAATTATATTGGCGTGATTCATTTAGATGAACCTTTTTAACCGGACTTTAATTATTTAAATAATCTTTGGACTAGTCCCGAGAATTCTATTAAAAAAGAATGGTATATACAAAGATATTCTTTATCAGATAGATTAACCTTTAGAAATAAATGGTTTAGTGATATGAGAAGAATAAAATGTAACATAGAATATTTTAAGTGATTTGAATACACAGGAAAATTAGATGACCAAAAAGAGTCATTAAATATGTTGGTTAATAAATGGTATACCACTAATAACAAGGTAGTTGAATCTAAAATTTCTCCTTTAGAAGAAATTAGTCTACCCGTTGACGGTAGAATTATTACTGCCTCACCTTTTAAAATGGATATAGTTGATACTAAAGGTGACCCCAAAAATAAAGATATAAATAGAATTCTGCAACAAAATAATTATACAAATCAACTACTTTATGTAGTCTCTAACCAAATTCTTGAAGGTGATTCTAAATCAGTTTTTAAGGATAAACCAAATCCTTCCTACAATGATAAAAAGCGAAAACTAGAAACTCATCTAATAATTAAACTACCAGAATTTTCTAACGAGAAATTTCCTGGATTTCAAGAAAAGCTTGAAATCACTAATGATCTTATAGAAATAATTAATAAAAAACTAAAAACAACAAATATTAATACGTTGTACGAAAATGATGAAGATATTAATAAATTTAGTTCAAATTATTCTAATAAAAAGAATTATTATAAGAAACCTTCTTTTTCGGATATGCAATACAAAGAAAATGAGTTTCTATCTCATACTTCGCATTCGGGAAGAGAAATAGCTGAATGGAATATTGATGGACTAGCGGAACATCAAATTTATGATAAATTACATGAAATGGGAATGACAATTACAGGTTATAAAATGAAAATTTTATCAGATAAACAATCCGCTACTCTAATTACAGCTGGATTTACCGGCACATTAAAAAATTAATTGGATAATTATCTCACAGAAGATAATAAGCAAAGTATATTAATACTACAACTATTAACCCAATTATTAAAAATGAATCTTCAGGACAAATTATAGAGAATATAGTCCCAGAAGATGCCACTAACACCATACTTTATAACATAGCTAAACATTTTATTGGAGAACCTCAACTTTTCCAAGATAGAAGTTTATAAATATTATCTAATCTATCTTGCCCAAAGTTGGACGATTTTTGATGGTATAAAGATATTTTCCTCAACAAAGTTATGATTAGAAAAGACTGTAATCACGATTATTGGAAAGAAAAATTTATTAGTGGTCTACCCAAGTTATTTGCAGAAAAGGTTAAAGAAAATTAAAAGATAGATTTGAAAGAAAAATTCCTTACAATCAATTACCCTTCGGTGATCTCATAAGTGTTATAAATATTACTGGACTACAATTATGTACAGATATAAAATTTAAGAATCAACTAAAAAGAGATAGTAAAATATCTCAAAAGGAAGTAGGAAACTTTTGTCAAGACTTTGGTTATATTAAACTATCCGCCCCCATCAAGAAAGACTTTTGAAAAGGGGAACAATAAAAATAAACATAAATCAGAGAAATCCCGTCGTTACAAAACAAGGTTCAAAAAATCTAACCATGACCCTGGTAAAAATTGATTTAAACCAAACAACACTAAAAGATGTTGGGGTTGTGGAAAAACCGGACATCAAGCCAAAGACTGTCCAACCACTAATAAAAAGAAAGAAAATATTAATATGTTAATTCTGGAAGAAGAAGTTAAGGATAAATTATATTCTATTTTAGAAGAAAAGAATTCCTCCTCCGACAAAAATCTTAGCAACGACGATCAGGTAGAGATGACCTATAGTTCCTAAGATAGTAAGTCATCCAACACTTGCGAGTGTGATAGTAGAAGTTGCACCTGCAAAAACCAAAACCATTCCATAAATGTCATTACTAGTAGTAATAAGGAAACATTCTTTGATATTATATATCATATGAAAAATCTTGATTTTAGGATAAAATACTTAACTATCTTAAGAAATTTACTCCTTGATAAATCAGCTGACAGAATTACTAAAAAATCACCACCTAATCAGAAATCGGAAAATTATAAATCCGAACCTAAAGAAACATTAAAAAAGGTAGAGTCTCTCACAGTATCTCTATCTAAATTAAAATTTAGTACCATTACGATCATTAGATTGCAAGGCATCCATACCAGGACGCTAGGTAAAAATCTTATATTCCCCTACATAAATTATATATCAAAAGAAGAGAATAATTTCCTAAAAGAAGAAAATACTTTAAAAATAAATCTATTTTCACATCAAGAAAATTATACAATAAAAATTATTAAACCTTCTCTTCCTCCTAGGTTTTACTTAACCTTCTTTATAAAAGTAGGAGTTACTCAACTTCAAAATAATTTAAAAACAACTCAATATATTTTCGAAAAAAAATATACTTTTTTTAGTTGGAAAAAATTATTATGCAACTTTGTTTTTCAAATAAAGGGAGAAAAACTCTCAAATATTTAGAAGAAATGAAGAACACAATTATTCCCCGATGGTTTTATGAATGGTGGAGTCAGTTCGGAGGAAATAAACAGGTATTATCAACTCAACATCAAATACAGTTCAAGAAATTTCAGCTAGAGAGAAATATATCTACCTTATCAGAAAATATTAAATTATGCAAGTTCTTTATGGCCAAAAGAATCTCTTATATTATTAGTTGGTCCTTCAACATTCGTGAAATTGAGAGGATCAAATATTTAAGCAAAATCATTAAGATCAAGGGATGGGCGCCAGCTGTCCGCGAAGATAAGTTAAGTACAAGTTCATCACCCCAAAGAGATTATGACAACTCCAAAGAAAGATTAAAAAGAAGGCTCGAAGAAGCCTTACTTAACCTCAACACTGATACGGAATCAAAATTTGTGTTATTAGATACTGCTGCCTCTCAAGATGAGCCTAGCAACGGAGATATGTTAGATCTACAAGGAATAGCAGAATCATACCTTCTTAATTAAAAAAGAGTGCCAGCACACTTTAATGATAAACAAGAAAAATATCAAGAAAAGAAATATTCAAGAGTGGACCCTACATGCAAAGATATGTTATACAAATTTCAAGAACAATTATAAAAATCAGCATTTGACAAAAGCAAGCTTATTCACTATGTCAACAATTCCACCAACACGTGGACCCCGCAGGAATAAAGCCACAAAGTAACAAGAGGACAAAACAACATGATATACTTTGGAGATAATATTTCAGCAAAAGAAGATAAACATGCAGTGAAAGCTACGTAAGTAGTTCCAGCTAACGTGGCATCTATCTCAAGCCACGTATAATTATCATCAGTTATTTGTAATATGTAGTAGTTACGTGTAAGATGAATAATGTGTATTAGTGTATGCACACATGTAAAATAGATAGCATAATAAGTTAGATTAATCAACACTTTTGAGGCCTATTTAAGGCTTTCAACTTGTATAAGTAAGAGGCACTCAAAATCTCATACGACTTTGAAAAACCTCTCTACCATATTCTCCCATTTTCCCATCTTTTCCAATTCTCCCATCTTCTATGTTCTCTCTCTAATCCCTAAATAAATAAAGTTATTTTGTATGTATACTTTCTCTACTATTTTGTTTATTTAATTTATGTTTTAAATTTTATAATTTTGTTTTAAGTTTGTATACTGCCCTTTATTCTTCTTTTTCTATTTGTTTTAAGCTTTTTCTTGGTTTTTCTCCCTTCCGTTACTCTGTCCAAATTTACTTAGGATTCCGTCCCGGAACTCGGTCCATTCCCTATATTGGTATTAGATCCAAGTTGGCCGAGAAGGGTATGAGTAGGAGCGGCTAAGTCCCTACGCCATCCTTGGATGATGGACTTAGGGTTGGTTGGCTGGAAGGACATGATATCATCCTTAGGAAAGACATTGAGCTATCTTAGTAACCATGGTAAGGCATCCCTAGAGGTCCCTACTTGGTAAGGTTCATTATAATTTGGTTATGAACAAGATATGGTACCTCTTCATATACTCCTTTATTGAATTAAAAATTGAGAACAAAGGCTATTACTGAGTGAGTATACTTGGGGAGTAGCTCTAATTGTAAAATGAGGCTAGAGTACAAAGAAAACATTGATATTCCTTAAGCATGTGCCTACATGGGTTTTGTCCTATTTCTACCATTGGCAAGTAGAACACCCTTTATCGGAGTAGGGTTGACTCCGGATTCCATGCTTAGCTAACATGGAGTATGTCGGGTATTGCCTATTCTCATCATGTGGTATTCATGCTAGTGTTGGATAAGTACTATGAAATTTAGGTAGCGGAATGTGACGCTATCTAGACATTGCACGACTAGGCTTTGAAGATGTTAGTATGTGAGTTCCCTAGGTCTTCTCCAATGACAATTATGTGAATTTCTTTAAGTGTTAACTGTCTCCTAAATGAGTTAATGAACATCACAACTTAAGCAAAATACATGGTAATGAAAGGTACGTATCTAGAGTAGCTTTAAGAATTGCTTAGGTAGGCTCGGAGAGGGTGTATGGGCGTTCTCTTCATGTCTCACTTAGGTGATTCTTAGAGTAACTCTAAGTAGGGAGTTAAATGCATGAAATGGTAATAATCTTATCTTAGGTAATATAGAGTATCACTTTAGTGTGTGTGAAGGGATTGTATGGGCGGTCGCTTCATAACTAACTCAAGTGAGCCTTAGAATCACCTTTGGTAGGAGGGTCTCATGGTTATGTGATTTGAGGTAATATTTATGCTATATTGTGCAATGTAACTTTATGTCCTTATATTGACTTAATGTGATCTCTTATACTTGTGTTATGAAGTTTTACTCAAAAAGATCATATTTTATAAAAATGTCCTTTTATCATGATTTTATGTATTATATCATACTTTGTACACGCTAATGTACTAATTTCATATATTTTATCTCTTTCTAATGGTGTAGGTGGAATTTGAGAGGAGTACGTGAAGTGGAAGGATGGATTACTATTCATTCAAAAAAAGTTAGGGTATGTCCTCACTTGACTCAAGGACATTACTATCTTTAGATTTCTTTGATTAAAAGTATTGTAATAAACTAATTATTTCTATATTTCGATTATATGGGCCATGTCCCAAGATATTCGTGTGTCTAACATGGCGATATTGAGACTTCACCTTATTCCTTATGTTTTCTATGAAAGATATTTTGAAGTACTATTTCGTGTGAAAAGCTTTAATTGTGCACTACTTTTCATAGATGTATGCAATAAATGATGTCAAAGGGATTGTACCAGACCTGCGAGAGGTCAATTACGTCGTGCCATAATTTTAGAATATCTTATCTTCTAGGGTGTGCTCTCTGGTCGTGACAAACGTGGTATCAAATCATAGGTTATATAAGTAGTC
Organism: Solanum sitiens; assembly: GCA_016801875.1. NCBI lineage: Eukaryota > Viridiplantae > Streptophyta > Magnoliopsida > Solanales > Solanaceae > Solanum > Solanum sitiens. Next base: position 125,684 of record JABWTJ010000954.1, on the reverse strand, counting down.
TTAGGAATCTAGAAGTCATAAAAAGCCACGTCTAGTAGATTCTTGTTCATCGCTGTGAGTAACGGCACATCTATGAGCGAGAGGCTATAGGATGATAGACTTTCACTTTCTTCATCAATCTTGTGTCGTGCCTATATAATTGAAGTTATAAGTGTCTATTCCTAATCTCTTCTTTTGTGATTTCAGGAGATGACTACAAGAAGAATGGTCGCAAGAAGGTTGGAAAAGGAAGTGCAAGAGAAAGCTCCCCAAGGTGGACTAGCTCCACACGGAGTTCAAGTTACTCAAGATGCTCAAGTTCATCCCCAAGGTGATCAAGTCCCTATTGGAGGTGAAGGTGATGAGGTTCCGGTGGTTACCCCGGATTCTACTAATGGGGAGATAAGAGAGGATGTATTTACTTTAGCTCGATCTTTGACCACTCATGTGACTAGAGAAATTGGGCCTAGGGTGAATGATTTGGATAGTACCATGTACTCCAGGCTAAGAGACTTTGTGAGGATGAATCCTTCTATCTTTGTTGTCTCTAAGGTGGGAGAGGATCCCCATGAGTCTATTGATGCAGTGTAATATGTTGAGTGCCATGGGGGTGACTTCTAGGGAGAAGGAGGATTTAGCTATGAATCAATTGATGGAGGTTTCTAAAGTGTTACACTCAATGGAAAGATAATAATCCGGTTGAGTCGGGTCCCATTGAGTGGGAAGAGTTTAAGGAGGCTTTCTTAGAAAAGTACTTTCTTAGTGAGAGGAGGGAGGTGAAGTTTGAAGAGTTCATTTACCTTAAGCAAAGTAATATGAGTGTTGAGGAGTAATCCTTGAAGTTTACAAAGTTGTAAAGGTATGCTCCATCCTTTATGTCTAGCCCTAGGAATGAGATGAGTAGGTTTGTGACCGTTGTTGCCGACCTTGTGAAAGAAGAGTGTCGTACGACCATGCTTCACAATAATATGAACTTTTCTAGGCTTATGGTGTATGATAAATCTATTGAGGAGTCCAAGCGTAGTAGGATTTCAGGAAATTTTAAGAGGAGTTGAACCAATGAGCAAAACTAACCTAGGTTCAGGAAGAGGGCTCCCAAACGTGGTGGACCTAGTGCTCCTAAGGTCAAGGGTGAAGGTGGTAGTAGTTCTCAAGGTGTTAAGCCTACTTGGTCTACTTGTGGGAAGAAGTACTTTGGGAAGTGTCTAGTTTGTACCAGAAATTGCTTTGGTTGTGGTATGGATGGTCATAAGGTGAGGGATTGTCCTACTATTGCATGTAGAGGAACAGAAACTAAGCAAGATCCTCCTATTGCTCCGGAAGGTGGTGCTCAAAAGAGGAATCACTTCTATGCTCTTCATATTTTCATGCTTTCATCATATATTGCTTAAGAGTTGCATTTTTGGAAATTTGAGCATAATTCACTGTAATGTTTTGGCAGGTCACTGTAAGGATTTTTGAATTTTGACTAAATTGTTCTTTCATGAGAAATGGTTATAATGTGTATAGATTTGATTTATATGAGCATGATAATGTGTGGAGAAGGATGTTCCTCCTATTTTAAATGAAGAATGTGAGTCTTATTGGCATGATGAGATGTAGAAGTAGTTTCTAACTTCTTGTTGTGTTTTCAGTCTCTTCTCTATGTGAAATTGGTGTTCCTACTATACTTATGTATTGTGTATGGTGTGGTATGGTTATGTTATGCTATTCTTGAGTTTATTATCTCTTGATAGTTTCTAAAATGAATCAAGTGTCATTCGAGAGAGAATGTTGTCCAAGTGGGTGAGAATGTAACACCTCTAAAACGATGTAGGTGAAGCCAGAGCTTAACACTTGTGTCATGAGCTTTATAAGTGCATTTTTTTTTATAATGGTGTATATAAGCAGTTTCTAATGTTTGGTGAAGTTTGGAGGTCAAACGTCCAAGAATGTCCAAGACATTCAAAAGTTTTGCCTTGAAACGTGCTTGTGTGTCTTAGTGTGTTTTGGCTTGTTTTGCGTGTTCATTTTGGTTGAAACAGATGTGAAGGGTTCCTAACATTTTATGAGGGTATTTGGGGTTATAAACGTCTGGGCAAAACTTCCCAAGGACCAACCAAAGGGTCCTTGAGGAGGACACAACTTGTGGGAAAAAGCTGTCCCAAGTTGGCAGCTTACTGTCTCAAGGTTCATGGACTACTTCACGGCCAGTGGAGTTGACCACAATCCGTGAATATGGTCGTGGACCTTCCTTAGTCTCTTGGAGACTTGGCACGGAAAGGAAGTCACTGCCTCAAGGACCATGGCCCGTCAAAGGGGTCGTGAAACACCTTTACAGACAGTGAAGGTCGCCGTGGTCCCTGGACGGGTTGTCCAAAATTTGATTTTCAAATTATTTCTATTTGACTTTTTATTAATTGGCTTTGAAGGTTTATATCATTAGTATAAATAGTTTCAAGTCTTAAAACCTTCCTATAACTCATTATTTGAAAACCCCAAATTAAAACCCCAAAGTTCTCTCTCTAGCAATTCGTCCATTGTTGAAACCTCAAGCTTCAAGGAAGAGGACAATATTCTCAAGGTTTTAAACCAAATTTCGTGGTTTAATTCTAATCAAGGTATGGTTCTTCATCCTTGAACTCTCTTTCTTCAAGGAGCCAAGCTTCAAAGTGTTTTCCAAAGATATCTCAAAAGATGAATTGTCCTATTTTGATATCTAGCCATGGGTTCTTGCATAAAATATTTGGAATCAAATATTTATGATTGAATTGATATTAATTTGATTATTTTAAATATAAAATCTCTATGAATCCATGCAAATCATGATTTCCTATTTTTGGACGTAATGTGGGTGAATTGTTCTTTGCTTGAGCTTATTTAATTCATGTGTAGATTACCTTGGGCTATTGAATTATGAAAAATTATGCTAGAGTTGTCAGGAGGTTGTCATAAATTGATAAATTGACAGTGTATTATCTTGGATTCATTATATATTTGGATTGTTGGATTGAATTAGTGATCATGGCTATGGGTAAGAGCTTGGTTGATTTGGCTATGGGTTGAAGTTGTGAGATTGGATTGGTGGTATGTTAACCTAACCTTCTCTATGTTGTGTAGTATACGTTTTGAATTATGATGATGATTTGTATGGTCCACTTATGGTGGCGGAGATTATGTGCTATACTTGTGAATAATATGGCCTCGTCGGCATTACTTTATGAATTACGATACTATCATGCTATAACTTGAATATGTGAGTATTCTGAAGGTCTTGATGGCTTATGTGTATATTGTGAAGTCAAAGTATGTGTTCTTATAATTGGTTATATGTGATCATGATAGGCTATAGTGATGCCTTATACGTGTATACGTGATATTGAAGTGTGAATTTTCCTAGTTAACTATATGAAACTTATAATGAGTTACGTGTATGATTTATAAAAGTGTGTACGGTGACTAGTAAGTATACTTAGTTGAGTCTATATGGTACATGAATGATATTGTATAGGTTCAAAGATGATAATAAAGTGTGTTATGTTTAGGTAGACCTATGTCCCTTACTTAATACATGAAGGTTATAAATATAATCCTTGACTTAGTAGGCTAAAGTAACTTTGTCATGAATGTATATCTATGAATGGAATATGATCTTGAAAGTAGCAAAGAAGGTCATTTATGTGGAACCTTTTAGAATGAAGGTTATGATATCCTTGAAGTTGAAAGTCGTAATGGTATCATTCTCGTGTGAATGATGGACTTAGGGTTGGTTGGCTGGAACGGCATGAAATAATCCTTAGGAAAGTCATTGAGCTATCTTAGTAACCATTGTAAGTCATCCCTAGGGGTCCCTCCTAGGTAAGGTGTATTATGATTTGGTTATGAACAAGATATGGTACCTCTTCATATGCTGCTTTATTGAACTACTCTATGAGAACAAAGGCTAGCACCGAGTGAGTATGCTTGGGGAGTATCTCTAGTTGTAAGATGTTGCTAGAGTACAAAGAAACCCTTGATATTCATTCACCATGTGCATACATGGATTGTGTCCTAGTTCTACCATTGGTAAGTATTACACCCTTTATTGGAGTAGGGTTGACTGCGGATTCCATGCTTAGCTAACATGGTCTATGTCGGTTATTGCCTATTCTCATCATGTGGGATATATGCTAGTGTTGTATAAGTACTATAAAGTTTAGGTAGTGGAATGGGACACTATCTACACATTGCACGACTAGGCTTCGAAGATGTTATTACGTGAGTTCCCTTAGCCATCTCCAAAGACCATTATTTGAATACCCTTAAGTGTTGAATGTCTCCTAATGACTTAATGAACATCATGACTTAAGCTAAATACATGGTAATGAAAAGGTACATATCTTGAGTAGCTTTAAGGATTGCTTAGGTAGGCTTGGAGACGGTGTATGGATGTTCTCTTCATGTCTTACTTAGGTGAGTCTTAGAGTACCTCTAGGTAGGGAGTTAAACGTACGAAATGGGAATAATCTTATCTTAGTTAATCCAAAGAATCACTTTGGTTTGTGTGAACGGATTGTATGGGCGGTCTCTTCATAAATCACTCAAGTAAGCCTTAGAATAACCTTTGGTAGGAGCTTCTCATGGTTATTTGATTTAAAGTGATATTGATACTATATTGTGGAATGTGACTTTATGTGCTTATGTTAACTTAATGTGATCTCTTAAACTTGTTTTATGAATATTTACTAGAAAATAGCATATTTTATACAAATTTCCTTTTATCATGATTTTATGCATTATGTCATACTTAGTACATGCTAATGTACTAATTCCATATATTTTAACTATCTCTAATGGTGTAGGTTGCATTTGAGAGGAAAACGTGAAGTGGAAGCTTGGATTAGAATTCATTCAAGCAAAGTTGGGGTATGTACCCACTTTACTCGAGGACATTACTATCTTTAGATTTCTTCTATTAAAAGTATTGTAAAAGACTTAGTATTTCTATATTTTGATTGTATGGGCCGTGTACCAAGATCTTTGTGTGTTTAAGATGACGATATTGAGACTTAGCCATATTCCTTATGTTTTCTATGAAAGATATTTGTAAGTATTATTTCATGTGAAATGTTTTAATTCCGCACTACTATTCATACAAATATGCTATAAATGATGTCAAAGGGATTGTACAAGACCTCCGAGAGGTCAAGTACGTCGTGCCGCGATTCGAGAATATCATATCTTCTAGGGTTTACTCTCGGTTCGTGACAAAAAGTCTATGACCTTATTTGATCTATTGTAGTCTATGATTCATTGAGATAATGTTAGACTCTTATTTCAGGATATTAAAGAAATGACTTCGATTGTAAAAAATTTAAATTCTGCATAGTTTCTATTACTTTATGTTATTATTATGCTAAGTGCTTGTATGAGATCCTTTCGGGGTGTAGTACGTCGTGTCGCATCTATGGGTTACCCCTGGGTCATGAAAAATTGTTCACAAGTGAAGGTTGAACATCAAAATCAAGGAGGCTTATCCAAAGACATTAGTATTCCTTCTCGGAAGTGGTAAGATGTGAATATGGACTTTATTGTAGGGTTTCCACGAAACCAACGACAACATAACTCGATTAGGATAATAGTTTCTCGAATGACTACATATGATAATTTCATGACTAAATAGGTTAATTCTCTAGTTTATCCACTTAAGCTAGAGGTTCAAGGTTATACCTAAGTTAAGTACAACAACCATTTTCGGTATGGGAGACACCGAGTGATCATTTTTTAGCTCACATAGTCTCTATGTCGGTTAAGGCTAATATTCCCACAACAAGATGCCTAATGAACAAAGGTGACTTAAAGATTTATCTTATATGTGTTAAGAGGCTTAAGCATTATTTTGCTTGCAATGGCAATGATGTTATGAATTATGTTTCTAACCCTCTTATACCATGTTTTAATTGCTCAATTGCGTTTCATGAAATGAAATTTCCTTCTTTGAATGTTTTAAATGTTTTTATGCATAGCTGTCATACTTAGTGCATTTTTGTACTAACACATACTCTTTCCTACATTCTCCCAAATGTAGGGACAAGAAGGCAAGGTGTTCTTTCTAATGGGTAGAGCTTGGACTTTGACCTATTTCCGAAATTTGTCACTCTTTATGTTTCAAGAATGGACTTTCGTAATTGTAGTCTCACTTTTGAATGTCCCTTTTCAACTTGATGCATCGGCTACACCCAGTTTTCATTTGATTGTAATAGATAGCTATGTTGAGACGTCAGTTAGACTTTTTTTTTTTTACATAAAGCTCATTTGGACATAAATGATTCTTTACTCTTAATTATTCTACTACTTTATGTTATGAGGACTAAGTGTCTTGTATGGAGTCCTTCGGGTTCTATACGCCATGTTACATTTAGGAGTACCACTGCGTCATGAAACATCACATAAAGAAGGGTAGATGCTATGTCAAGTGATTGTTGTATGATTTATTCTTCATCGAGAAGGTCTGCCACAACCTTGTTGACTCAGTCGAGACTCCTGATTAAAGTTTCGATGACACTTCATCCAATTCAAAGAGTCAACGATCGTTAGTCAGTACATAACCCAACAAACTGAGGTGGGGTCGATACCACATATAGTAGATTTCATTTGAATTCAAATGCTAAAGTATGATGGAGACATTTAAAGCTGAATGAACACAAGACTTAAGAGTCTAACAGGCAAATCAAGGATGTTGTTACCAACCCACTTGAACAATCCCAAAGGAACAATCAAATAAATAGAAAATCATTGGGGGATTGAATAAAAACTACCAAATTCAACTTAATGGGTGTACATAATTACTAACAATATTAATTTGTCATGGGTTGAATGGACTATAGGTAAAGTAATTTTCTATTAAACCTCAAAACTATCCATAAGTCGACAACCCACTTTTCATCTACTCCACTCTTTCGAGATAGATACAAATTATGAATCTCGAGTTTCACTTTCTAAATCTGAAATCGACATGACCCAATACTAAGGATGCAAAATTACTACGTTGGTTCTGTACTTCTCTATTGATAAGCACAAAACCCTGAACTATATTACACTAAATATGCAATATTAATGTTAACCCACATTAATAATTCAAACCAACTTAAAATCAACACCAAAATTAGGATTTAAGACAATCATAGTTAAAAGAAGAAATGCAATACTTGTCACGTTTTATATAGCTGGGTAAATGAAATTTTAAAGTTAAAATTCACTATTATCTCTCAATTACAAGACCCAAATGAAAAACCTTGCTAAAATCACATTAAATCAATAATGGCAGTGTTCTTGCTCTCTATCTTTTGTTCCTCAAGTTTTCTAAATTCTTTCTCTCTCTTAAAAAAATCAGTTTACACAACTCTAAATTATGTGGCTTTTAGGGACCTATCGGTCGGAAAGTTGATCTTCGCCGATATTTCTAGGACTCGCTGATCGGTCTTCGTTTCACCTTCATTCCTCAAGTCTTCTTTGTCCATCAACTACAATTTTAGGCGATGCATATCGTGATCGTCATTTCATTTTGTGATGCACCTTTTTGCCTTGTAACTTACCCATCATCACTTATCTTGATCTCTATCAGCACCTTTGGTGACAAGGTTATCTGTCTTCGATGTTATTGCCGACATGCCGAATTGAGCTAATGCTCAAAGTTACTCATTTAAAATCTCAGAGTTATGTTAATTTAGGTGATAGAGGAGTGACATGGCGTTTCTCTGAGTGATCTCGGTGATGAGTAGGCTTATTTTTCCTCTACTCTTTTTCATCTTGTGTTATCCTTGTTGACATTTCATGTCCTATCTTTGTTCCTCAACCCATATATTTTAAATTAAAGGGTTTGAATCAGTTTCGACATAACTTGAGCATTTGAGGACACTAGTTCTATGCAAAAAAACCCTAAATTGGTCAAAATCATCGACTCATAAACACCCTAACGTAATCTTTTCCTTTTCCTAATGTAAAACTCAAGTTCTGCAGTTCAAAAATGATGTCTCAAAGAGTGCTACAAAAGACCGAATCATGAATGCACAAAACATTACTCAACTTACTCATGCAAGGATCAATTGTGCACTCAAAGATTCAATTTTTGACTCAGTGTTACCAAAGATTCTCAATTTTAGACTACTTTGTTTAAATGAAGTCAATCTCAACTAAGGAACTTAAATGCCCTCGCACAAGAATCATTCAATATTGACAAACAATTGTTGAAAAATTATAGTTCTGGAATCACATAAAACTCTCACATTCACAAAGATGAGCACATGCATGACTTCACCCATAGGTTTGACCTTATTTTGCTACCAACATCCATTTCAGCTCACTGAAGATCAAAAAGGTCTTTTCAAGGTGTGTAATGGGGCTGAGTGTAAAGGTATGACCATTAGGCTAAGTGGCTTCAATCTTTATAAAATAGAGTATGAACATCAGTTGCTTTCCTTTTCTCAAACATTTTAACTTATGCTTAATATTCACCTCATTATTCATTTTAAATGGACTACCAAATACCCAATTTCTTTTGTGACTTTCAAAAATTTTCTTTCACAACGTTTTCATTCGATTTTTATTTTTCTTATTTTCCCTTTTTTTATGGAGGGTTCCCATATTTTTAAAAATCATGGATAAAGGGGAACTTCTTAACACTTCTTTATTTACGTTCTCTTTTAACCACACCCCCAACTTTGGCTTTTTTCCTAAGTTGTGTATTCAAACAAACCACATTTCATGAAAATTATGGGTGAATAGATAAAGAGGAGTTACAATTGCATCAAGTTTCTTCCAAGAAAAGGATGAGGCTAAAAAAGGGTTGAAGAAAAGTTCATACACTCACAAGGTTGGCCACAAAGAGGTATATAGTCCAGTTGTTTCACTCTTCAAATTGTTGACTAAAATCATTTCTAAAACTTGCATAACTTAGTCAACCGGACCAACGGGGCAAATTCTTAGTGTGATCACAAAAGGTTCACATTAATTTCATCCCACAAGACATTGGAACCAATATCAAACAACACTCCACACCTTTCGCTAGAGTGCAATGTTCATTACAAAAGACTCATTCGATGATCACCTACTTACAACAAGATGCACAAAGTTGACACATTGTCTATGCAACTTGATTCGGCATCATAGTAGTAGAACATTCCTTTTTCCGATTAAGATAACTATTTAAATCATCTTTATTGGTCATAAATGATACTCAAATAAATAACTTTTCCAAACGAGCAAGGGACTCACTGGACTCACTAAACAAACACAAACCCACCAAAAGCGTTCAACATTGTCCCCAATGTGAGTAAAGAACTCAAAATACCGAAAAATAAAAATAATGATAAAATAATGATATGTTATTCATGCAAAGATAGGTTCCAAGGAATCTTTACTAGATGCCAATAAGGCAAAAAATTGAACAATCGCTGAACTACTCAGCGATTCGCCCAATAACCTGGATATCACTTTTATTTCTAGTGTGCAACATGCTCATGAAGGCTTAAAAGATGCAATTTATAGGGATTGTTGAACCAGTCGACGCTTCATGTAATGGACTTGTACCTCGCCAAAAGATCCACTAGGTCTGTCCATCATAGATGGGGAAAAGGGGTGGAGAAAGTCGGGTCGCCCAATAATATCGATGTGCCTCCAAGATATGAAATTTTACCTCATAATGTTCATATATCACATCTCCATTTTAGAATTTCAGAAGGAGGACTATGTCAGGATTGCCGAAAAACTTCAGCGATCGAACAATGGTGTGTGTAGAATTACTGGCACCTGCAAAATTAGCGCACTTTATTTGAAATAATAATACTTGGGTTGCCTCCCGAAAAGCGCCTTATTTAAGGTCGTGGGACATCATGGAAATGTTGTCAAGCATCTTCCACATATACAACTTAAATTAGAGAAATCTCTTGTCATTCGAAAAACACAACTTAAAGCATTGCCCATATAGTTTGAATGCAGGTCCCTTCTTACCTTCTACTTCAACGGCACCATTTATGAACACCTATGTTACTCTGAATTGACTTGACCATTTGGATCTGAGCTTTCCTTGAAATATACTGAGTCGAGAATTATATAGTAACACCTAATATCCTACTCTGAACTTCCTTTTATGTATGCTAGAACCATGATACTTCGTTATGTTTTCCTTGTAAAGAGTTGAATTTTCATATGCCCTAAACTAATTCATCCAACTCATTTAACTTATCTTCTCTCTCTATTGAAGTGTTTGCCTAGTCAAATTTTAGAGCTTTCAATACACATAGTGCTTTGAGTTCCAATTCATCTGGTAAATGGAAAGTTTTTTCGAAGACTAGATGATACAGCGACATACCAATTGGTCTTCTGTATTTAGTCCGATACACGCATAAAGCATCTTCATGCATTCGAGACCAATCAATCCAATTTGAGTACATCGTCTTTGCTAGGATAGTGTTGATCTCCAGATTTGGTACTTCAATACGAATGCAAAATACATGTTTAAAATATTTGATCCCCCATCACTAATAATAGCATGATGATTACAAAATTTAGAAAAGACGTAGCTTTTTAGGAATTGAAGAACACTTTTCCCTTCATTGTTAGAAGTGAAAAAGCCATCACCCTTTAGTAACATAATCTGTAGCCACAAAAAGATACTTATTACCAAATAAACTCACAAATAGACGCATGAAAGTTATTCCCTAAACATCAAATATGTCAAATTCTGAAATGGGCATGAGAGCCAACTCGTTTCTTTTAGACAGTCCCCTTGTTTGTGGCACTGAGTGCACTTCTTAAAAAACATATGGTCATCTTTGAAGAGGGAATACTAGTATTAACCACTCTGGAGGACTTTAGCAGCTATAGGTACACCATCATAATGACCCCCAACCGATGAAGCGTGACAAGCATAAAGAATTTTGTTGGCTTCTTCATCTGGAACACATCTTTTAATGATATGTCTACACATTCTCTAAATAAATATGGTTCATCCAAATAATAGTTCTGAACATCGAACAAAAACCTCTTTTGTTGGTAATTGTTCAAATCTTCTGGTATTAATTTATACACTATGTAATTAGAAAAATTAGCATACCTAGGAGATTGTTTGAGAGTTAACGTGAATACATCTTCAACGGAAAAGGCATCATTTATGTCAATCTCAAGCTCGTCATTTTCGTTGCATTAAAATCTTGATGAGTGGTAAACCACTTGATTTTCACAACCTCTCATATCCTTTACTTTATAGTCGAATCCTTGCAGCAGTAGCACCCAACTTATCAATCTTGGCTTGTCATCCTTCTTTTCCATCTTATAACGCAATGCAGCAAGATTACTGTCACGACAAGGGAGCACCACCTAGAAGAAACATGACGTACTTGACCTCTTGGACGTCTTATACAAGCCCATAGTTATCATTCATCGCATTTTCATAGGTAAATTTAGCGGAAAATTTAAAACATTCATAGCACATCATATGCTAGAACATCACTTCCAATATATATATAAAATATCATAATACATAGTTAAACTCTAATTCTCTTTTCCATCTTAGAGTCAACATCATTAGAGTACATTAGGGACATGACCCTCATAATATAAATAATAAATATACTACTACAACACTTTATAGTAACACATGACTTAGGAAATCCTTGGACTTAAGGATTCCTTTCCTTGAGCTTGGGAATCATATATCAAGCTCCTCACCATTAATGACATCCTTTAAGCATCCATAACCTACATTTTGTGTAAAAAAGTGAAGAAGAATGGAGTTAGTACAAGAATGCACTAAGTATTGCAACCATGCAATAACATGCATTGAAAAGGGACAATTTACTTGAAACCATGCATCATGTCTTTTTTGTGAAAACTTTATAAAACTTAATGCGATAAGCATCATACAATTCACATACTTCATATAGGCATATTCAATAGGCACAACGTCACTTAAAATCATACTTTGCATTTAAGGCATATTAAGCACCCACTGTGCAGTAAGCTTAGTACAAATTACAGTAAGCACATTTCTTTTACAGTAAGTCCCTTTTTCTTTATTTCTTTGACTTTCCAAGTAACCCTCTAGTGATACATGGTGCAATGCATCACCTCAAGGCCACAAAGTATTCATACATATAACATTCCTAGCTCAACACATACATTCATAGAAGTATAGTACATCATAGAAACATTTAAGTCAAGACCTTAATGATATTACAGTTAGCCCTAATCACTTCGCACATATACTAACTTCACTACACATAGAACATTATAATACCTTACCCACAATCCCAATCTAAGTCTACTAGTGCCATGTACATGTGAAGACCCATAACCTCACACATTCTTAGTAAACCTACCATGAGACCACAATCCGTAACATGTATTTCATACAGCAACGAGACAAGTATATACACTTCATAAATGCCAAGGAGGACTTTCATCATATAGTAAATAAGACAAACATTATGCACATAAGGAGAGACCACATCATATAGACCCATTTGGAGTCATACAATGTATATCCGCACAACAAGTAGAGAACACTACAATGTCATGCATAAGGAACATAAACATATACACATACATTAGAACACCTTACTAGAACCCCTTTTCAACAGCTACTTGTGAAATGAATAGGTAAAGTCTCGTATCCTCACCTACACTAAGTAACATCCCTTAGGTTATCCTAGTTATGGTCCTCACTTTACTTCTACTGTCCATTTTACTTTAGGGAAATTATATCCTTAACTGACACTAAGACCAGGGGTGGAAAACATGGAATTTGGTGTTGTAGAGCCTTACACCAAGGGAAGGTGCTCTACCTAGCCAAAGTAGAAAATTAATAGATGCTAGCATATTAGGTGATATCATTTGCTAGATCCTATGTGACAAGCATATTTATGGAACTTTGAGGTATATATGGAAACCCTCTTTATGCCAAATGGGGCATGGTAGTTATCCACTTATGGAAACCCTTTTATTCCTATTGAGGCATTGTAGTTATCCACCTCGTGAGGACTATGGTGAACAAGCCTTCCCACATTGGGAAGGGGCACCCATCATTTAAGTTCACTCGGTGCTAATCTAAGTTCCCTTTATTGAAAATCCATTATTATAATTACTTTATGAAATATAGGCTTAGGAGAGTTAACCACGTCATATGCTTAGCTCATAGGTCATAGATGAGAGTTCATCAACCTAAATCATGTGAGAAGTCCTTTCACATAGACATATCATATGTAAAGCAACATCTAGTTTATGGTACTCTTGGGAACACCTTCCAAGAGACCCTCTATTGACTAGATCATCATACAATCATCATAGATATACTTTCATGTGTGTGTGTATGCATATATGTGAGCAAACCTTTCACATAATCACCCTTTGACCACACATGTTCATACTTGTAATTCATTCATGCATAAGAGTATAGGTGTAAATATATGAACAAACCTTTCATATAAATGCATTTAGACACTATGCACATTCATACTTCATCATATTATATGTTTAACATCATAGCATATAAGTCATATTCATAACATGTTCATGCATTCTTATTCATGTACTTAAATCACAAACCTAGGAGCTATCCTATCAAGGAACACATATGCAATGCATAGACAAGGCCCTATACCCTTGTCCATACTAGTACACCTATCAAGTAATCCTAGTTAAAGGATACATAACAGACTTCATGGACATATCATTTACATGCATAGTAGTAGACATTTGTGCATATGAGAATAACCTTTCATTAGACACCATTAACCTATACTACTTGTAAGCATGCATAATGTGTAAGTGTGTGTACATTGTTCAACATGATCACAGAATGCTACCAACAACATATTGAGGTAGCCACCCACTTAGGACCACAATACACATCCAAGCATAGACCACACATCACAAGTTAGATTAGGAGACAAGATTACTTCAACACTTGCATTCAAGACTCCTAACCATAGCTAATCACACATTCATATAGGGGTATATAGGTAAGGGGTCATTAACCATTTACACCTAAACCTCACCCTAACAAGTTCATTCAATTTTAGAAGACATCAACAATACCTCGAACATGCTACTAGATTGAGAGCTACGCATAAGCTTCACATAGTGTAATTATCATAACCACACACTGATATATCATCAATTTGCGTTTAAGTCCATGATCCAAACATATATATATTTACATGACGTAAACATTGCCATAATTAGTGGAACATACCACACAATGCCATACAAGGCCAATTCAACTAGCCATTACATAGAAAAGTAGAGGAATAGAGTAGACCTTACAAATTCATCAACCTTTGATCATCATTGATAAATATACATATTTCATCAACAATTAAAATATAGTTCAGTAGTTAAATGTACATTAACATGCACGAAATCATGCATAAGCAACCACAAGATCATGATACTAACATGTAAACTACATCACCAAATTCAATAGAGAGTAGAGAAACATAGATCACATACCAAATCCCCCTTTCTTTGATCATCAACGATCAATATTCATAATTCATCAATAATACAATATAGGGAAGTATCTAAAGATAACATAACATAAACGAAATCCTACTTCAACTACCCTAGAATATAGTTCACATTGAAATCACTAGATACAAGCTATAGAAGTAGAAGAAGATAGGTCAATTTAATTTAAATCTTCAAACCTTGATCCACATTGGATCAACTATATATAATTAATTATAAAATACATCATAGGCAATAACTAAATCAATTTATAATAATTGAATCTCACAACAATCATTCTAGCATCAAGATCACAACATCCTACAATATAGGCTAATTATAGATTGAGATGGATCATGGGTTCAACATGGAATTGGATTGAAAATCACATTAAAATCAGTAGTAAATCCTCAATTCATTATCATCATGATTTTGAAATCGTTTTTAGAAAGAACCCATGGCTAGATTGAAAGCTAGGAAGATTGATCATGAATTCTCTTTGGAAAATTTAGGAGGAACTCTCTAGAAGTAAGGTTATCTAGAGATAAAGGGTTACCATACATTATTAGATGAAGAAACCACGAAAACTTGATCAATAAACCTTGAGATCCATCACCATGACTGTTCTTGAGCTTCATTTCCAATGGAGGTTTTTAGAGAGGATATTTTGGAGAGGAAAGTCTAATTTTGAAATCATGGATTGGGAATGGGGTTTTGATCCTTTTTTAACTAACTTAGTATACCCAAAAATAGTTAAATAAACCGCCTAGGGTCAGTTTAGGACGTGGGGTGAATTTCCCATTCACCCCTTAATGACATAGCTCGCCTGGCAGTGAATTGCAGCCTGCATCTACGGTCTCATCGACGCCCCTTAGTCCCAATGAAGATCCATAGGTGGCCACCGTCGTTTGGGTCTGAGGGCTGTCTTTGGCATGAGCGTCCTCCAGGATAAAAGTGGGACGAGGCTCACCCATCGACGAGGCGTCACCACACCTACTGGGCGTTGATTGAGGGTCGTAGCTAGACACTACCAAGGTAGTGTCTAGGCAGACTATAGGTCCTTCTTGAGGGCCTTTTGAGGGGCCCTTGGAAAGTTGTACCCAGACGTTTCCAACGTAGGTACACACATTAACATGTCAAGGACCTTCCATACCATTTTGAGCATTAAAAAACACTCACAACACATCCAAACATGCTAGCCACACTCAAGGGCTAACTTTCGAACGCCTTAGACGTTTTTGATTGTTTGACTTTCAAATGACTTAAAATTAATCATACATTCTTTAAAACACTTAATAAACATGTTAACAAGCTTATAGGCATGTTTGAGTTTGTAGACACCCTAACTCATTTTGGGGGTCTTACAATATCCCCCACTTGGGAACATTCATCCTCAAATGACATTTGGAACACTTTAATCACAACAAGGACTTCAATGAATCATAGAGCAGCTCACAATATTCATAAAATCATCACATAGAAGTCAATGCACCACATTACAAGGAACACCAACCTCCATGCCACTTAGCACTCATGCAACACAAGCAAGCATAAACTTTTATTCACTCACTTGCAAAATGCATCAACACAAGAAATCACTAATGTTCATAGGAAGGACATCCTTCTCCTAATCCGAACATGGTCATTACACTGCATTTTATTAATAGTGTATCATATATGATCACACATAGTCAGATTCAAGATTACTGAAGAAGCAAGTAAGCACTCATACTTCAATGCACATAAACTTAAGCCAAGTAGACCAACTAGGATCTTTATAGTTGAGAGATAATGCCATAAGTACAACACTCAACCATACCATGCTTAGTTATGTTTAAAAAGGAATGTCCTTCTCCTCAACACACTTACATGTCTCATGAGTTCACATCCTAGCAAGGCACAAATGTTAATTCATTTTAAATGATAAATTCTCAACTTTTAACCATAGCATGCCTATACTTCCTTCCTAGTGAAGTCAAAATGGTAAATAATATCACACACATTACAACAATAGGAAGTCATTTCACATAGATTTCAATTTCTAGCCTAACACTATCTTTCATAAACATGCATCATTTAGGGAAAATCTTACTATTTTAGGCATACACAAAAACACTAGCTAGACATGCCTTCACTTTTAAAGAGTGAGCCTACAATTATACTTCCCAAATCATAAAAGTCACATACCATTCAAGAGACTCATCATTTTTCATTTTAAGAAGACTCAATTTCTCATTAATGGCTTAAAATACCATATATTAGAATTTACATCTAACATGTTCCTTACCTTCTCTAATGAAGTCTAATGCACAATGTACACATCAAGATGCACAACCAACATGAGAGAACATGAATTTGGTAAAATTCTTCTTCATGCAACTTAGAATCGTCAAAAAAACATGCTTACCACAGTGTCAATTAAGACATACATAACATATTGAGAACATGCAACTCATACTTTATGCAAGACTCTTATCATAAACAAGCTTCTAAGATCTTTTTAGTTTCAACCTTAAGTAGGAATAGAAGGACAAGATAGAAATATCTACAATCTTGCTGCTCACATCATCATCCCCCACTTAGGGTAAACCCATTTAAGAGCAACTTAACTCAACCATGATAATTATTTCTCTAGGCCTAATACACAAAGGAAATCAATAACATTCATGATAGGTCATACTACCCAACCACATAAGGTCTCAACTATACCATGAACATCAAGGGTAATACAACATTAGGGGAAATCAATAGATGAAACATAGCCATAAGGCCTCTTTCATTTCTTTTAATATTAGTGTAAGGTAACTTCTAGGTCATTTCAACCCACATCATGAGCCTACAAAACCAGAACACTACCTTCACTTCTAGGATCAAGTGTATATAAAGGACTCCAATCCATACAACGCAACTATGAAGAGCCACTCATATACAAAGGGTAACATGGAACCACTTCACCTATATAAAGGTAACATGAATCTTTAAAATTTAACACATTTTACAATGCATTTCAAGTATAAACCATATTATAAGACTATCATCATGAAAAATCATAAAACAACTTATAATACGAAAAGGAAGATCAATTCAACTATAAAATTTTGTTTAATAAGATATAACCTTATCATAACATAAATCATCACATAACATGCCATATCTCATATATCACATATATGGCCATAAATGGCATCACATCGTTAAAGCATGCCAAAATTCACCTTTTCTCCCTCAACCATAGAGATACCATCTCATCCACGCAATCACATCTAGAAGACCACCAGACAAGAAAACATAAGAGAGAGGTCTTATCGAGTTAAGTTCCATGGCACGACATGAGAATGATGAAGAAGGGAAACTCTATCGTCCTATATCCTCCCGCTTATGGATGTGTCGCGACTCACCACCAATAAACGAGACTCTACTAGACGTGGCAACACTAGACTTTGGACCCTAAAACCACTTTTATAACCTCATGCTCTAATACCACATTTGTCACGAACGGGGAGCACCCCCTAGAAGTAACATGGCGTACTTGACCTCTTGAAGGTTTTATACAAGCCCATAGTTACCATTCATCACATATTTGTAGGTAAATTTAACGAAAAATTTAAAACTTTAATAGCACTTTATATGCTAGAACAGCACTTCCAATATATATATAAATATCATAATGCATAGTTAAACTCTAAGACTATTTGCCATCTTAGACTCAACATCATTAGAGTACATTAGGGACACGACCTTTATAACATAAATCATAAGCATACTATTAAAACACTTTACAATAAGACATAACTTAGCAAATCCTTGGACTTAAGGATTCCTTTCTTTGAGCTTGGGAATCACATATCAAGCTCCTCACCATTAAAGACATCCTTAAGCATCCATTACCTACAGTTTGTGTAATAAGGTGAAGAAGAATGGATTTAGTACAAGAATGCACTAAGTATGACAACCATGTAAAAACATGCATTTAAAAGGGACATTTTACTTGAAACCATGCGTCATGTCTTTTTTGGTGAAACTTTATAAAACTTAATGCGATAAAGCATCATACAATTCACATAATTCATATAGGCATATTCAATAGGCACAACATCACATAAACTCATACTTTGCATTTAAGGCATATTAAGCACCCACTTTAAATTAAGCTTAGTACAAATTACAGTCAGCACATCTCTTTTATAGTAAGTCCCTTTTTCTTTATTTATTTAACTTCCCAAGTAACCCTCTAGTGATACTTGGTGCAATGCATCACCTCAAGGCCACAAAGTACTCATATGTATAAGTTTCCTAACTCAACAAATACATTCATAGAAGTATAGTACATCATAGACACATTTAAGTAAAGACCCTAATGACATTACAGTAAGCCCTAGTAAATTTGCACATATACTAATTTCACTTTACATAGAACATTATAAGTCCTTACTCACAATCCCAATCTAAGTCTACTAATTCCATGTACATGTGAAGCCCCATAACCTCACACATACTTAGTAAACCTATCATGAGACCACAAGCCTTAACATGTATTTCATACATCAACAAGAAAAGTATATACACGTCATAAATTCCAAGCAAGACTTTCATTATATAGTCAATAAGACTAATATTCTGGACATAAGGAGAGGCCACATCACATAGACCCATATGTACTCATACAATGCATATCATCACAACAGGTAGAGAACACTACAATGTCATGCATATAGAACATCAACATATACACATACATTAGAACAACTTCCTAGAACCCCCCCTTCAAGATCTACTCATGCAATGCATAGGTAAAGTCCCATATCCTCACCTACACTAAGTAACATCCCTTAAGTTATCCTAGTTAGAGTCTTTACTTTACTTTCATTGTCCATTTTACTTTAGGGAAACTATAGCCTTAACCGACACTAAGACCGTGGATGCTAAACATGAAATTTGGTGTTGTAGAGCCTTACACCAATGGAAGGTGCTCTACCTAGCCAAGGTAGAACATTAAAACATGCTAGCTTATTAGGTGATATCACTTGCTAGATCCTATGTGGCAAGCATAGTTTATGGAACTTTGAGGTATATATGGAAACCCTATTTTTGCCGAATGGGGCATTCTAGTTATCCACTTATGGAAACAAACTTCGAGCATATCAAGTATGCCCAAGACTTTTCAAAAGTATATACTACCGCAAGTAATTCATTATTACGTAGAGTAGCGTTTAGAGTTTTTCTTGCATAGTAAAAGAGGTTAAATAGTTTGTAGCATTCTTCCCCAATACTACACCTAATGTCGTGTCGCTTGAATCACACCTTACTAAGAAGGGTTTTGACTGATCTGGGCTAGTGATAACCAGAGTACGGATAATTTTTTCTTTGAAGAACTTGAAGGACACCATGCAAGCATCATCAAAGTTGAATTTCGCCTCCTTCTCCAAGAGTTTGAATAGATGATGTCCTATTGTTGAGAATTCATTGATCAACCTTCGATAAAATGGCATGCCCCAAGAAACTACGAATACATTTCACCAAAATTGGTGGTAGTAATTTTCAATGAATTCAATCCTTACTTTATCAACTAACAATGCTTTTTGCAACACTTTTTGACTATGAATTATACCATCCCAATTTAGGTCCAAATTTGTTACCATACATCTTTGGAGAACTTGTCCCAAGTGTGCTAAACATGCATTAAAAAGTTTCACCCACAACCGAGAAGTCATCTGTGAAGACTTCCATTGGATCATCAACCATGCCAACTAAAAATAGATAGCATGCAACATTGAAATGTAGTCGGGACATTACATAACCCGAACTCCATCCGTTTTAAGAAAAATGTTCCTTATAGGAAGGTGAAGGTTGTTTTCCTCTTGGTCTTCCGAAGAGAAGGAGATTTGGTTATAACCGGAGTACCCATCTAAAACCCAATAACAGCCTCTCTTTAAAAGTCAATCAAGCATTTTATACATTAAAGGCACTGGGAAGTGATCTTTTTCAGTCCATGAGTTTAAATTCTAATAATACATGCATACTCACCATCTGGTCACCTCATCTCATAGATACAAGCTCCCCCTTTTCATTTGGGACTATTTTGATGCCTACCTTTTTTGGTACACATTCAACTGGATTTACCCATTTTCTATCCGCTATAGGGTAGATAACACTTGTGTCCAACAACTTTAGTATATCTTTTTTCACTAATTCTTGCATCAGTTGGTTAAATATGTGTTGATGTTCAAGACTAGATTTACAATCACTATCAAGATAAATTTTTTGAGTGCAAATGTTGGGTGGGATGCCCACTATGTCTGGGATAGTATAACCTATAGCCTTTATATGCCATCTAATCACCTCAATGAACAATTTTACCTGCCATTCAAGAAAGTCAGCAACAATGATATTTCCCCCCTAGAAAGCATATAGGAGGTCGGAGGGAGGTACTTTCAACTCCAAATTTTGTGGTTCTTCCATTGATGGATTATTGGGAGGACTTTATCGATTTTTTACATCAATGAAAAAATTCAATGGAGATTTTGAATTCTCCCCCATGCTTGAAAGATCAATATCTACCTCTTTGTAGGCTTGAATCTCGATGTCATCATAGTTAGAAAGCATGGCCTCAAGTGTTCAGTCATACCCATCAAATGGCTCACACTCCTCACCACCTCATCAATAACAACAATAGTAGAAACCACGTGAATATCACTTGGGTATTTTATAGACTTACAAACATTGAATGTTACTTCATCTTTGCTCTCCCGGAACATCAGTTCTCTACTTTAAACATCCACTAATGATCTTTCGGTTTCCAAGAATTGTCTTCCAAAAATAATGATAATTTTAGCATCTATTTCACGATTAAGAATGACAAAATGAGTAGGTAAAATGAATCGGGAAACCTTTATCAATGTGTCATATAGTATCCCAAAACTATGTTTAATTCATCGGTTTTCCATCAAGAGTCTCATTGTTGTGGATTTCAGTTCACCCAAACCAAGTTGTTTATAGATTGCATATGGCATTAGGTTGATGCTTGCTCCCAAAACTCATAAGGGTTTAGCAAATTGGAGCATATGGATAGTGCAAGGTATAGTCAACGCCTTGGGATCTTCTTTAATTTTAATCACCTCCTTAGTAATAATTGAACTGCAACTATGAGAAACTTCGATTGTTTCAAAATCCAAGATCCTTTCTTTAAACTAACTCTTTTATTAACTTGACATAACGTGACATCTCCAAAAATGCCTCCACTAGAGGGTGATTAATCAATAATGTCTTGATAACCCATAAAGACTTTTGGAACTTCTAATCCTCATTCTTCTTATTGAGGCGTAGGGGAAATGGAGGAGATAGTTTGGGTAAATGTTTCACACTTTTAGGGATAGGATTATGTTTCTCCACGTACTTTTGTTGTCATTTTACAGTGCTTTGATGGATGGGTATTTCCTTGTCCTCCAAAACTTTGTCGTCTTCGTGTATTTGATTTTTCTTAATTTCCTTTAACATCACGTATCACTACCTTCTCTACGAGCAACCACAACTAGAGCTCTATCATACTCTTCCCTTGTAAATTTTTGTTCCAGTTCTGCTTAAAGTAAACTCAATTGACCTTCAAGTAGCTTGATTTCATCAGCATGAGAATTCACTTTATTGTTCAATAAAGATAAATCATCTTTCACCAATTTTAACAATACATCTAAACTTTCAACTTTATCAAGGATGCATGACATTAAATCATTCACCCGGGGACTACTAGCAGTCCCTTATGACTTTTGGCTCTCATTCGATTGAATTTGGTGATATTCATGGTCATCCTCCCTTTTACAAATATCACTTTGATAAGACTATTCTTGATGGTATCTTCTCTGCTCTACCTCCTTGTGATATTTCAAACATTGTTTTCGAACTTGGTGTAAATAACAATGGTGGAAACCCTCCTCGTATTTCTTTGAATTCCAATCTTCATTCTCATGCAATTTTGAATAACCAGGGGATAATCATCCTCAACTCTAAACATTCCATTTGGATTTCTCATATTCTCCAACAAATGTCCTTGTAATAGCTTAATTTGGGCCAGCATCTTATTGATGTTCTCATCCCTTTCACTTTGCTGAAAAACTTGTTTTTGGGTCATTTTAAAACAAAAATGAGAGACTTTATCCTCTTGAGTGTACCATGCTTGATTTATTTTTTTCATTTCTTCATGAAGAAAGGAATTCCCCTAAAATGATTGCAACATAATTCCCCCTCAAACAAATTTATCAGCCACTCCTTTATTAACAGAATCAAGACTCCTTTAAGAATGTTGGAGTAGCATATTGTTTTGTATCCCGTGAGTTGGGCATTATTAGGAGTTACTTAAATCTCAACTACGTTTGATGGATGTGTTCACCCTCAAATCGCTTACACCCTTGAATGTTATTCCTGAGTTTTATTATCTTCGACGAAGGGAAGAATCTTGCATTGAATGTCATGATAGCCTCATCCCATGATGTGATATAATTCATTGGTAACTTGGCAAACCACATGATATCCTCCCCCTTTAGAGATAGTGGAAATAACCTTATCCAGATTGATTCTTATCACAAATTCTATAATAAAAATGGGCTGCACAAATGTATAAAATTCCTCACATGATCATGTGGATTTTGGTGAGCCCCCCCCCTCCCCATAAAGTCTCTTCATTTGAAGGAGGTGAAGATTTTTGCTCCTGACCTCAATTGTGGCATTTCCATCTGTTAATGGTAGGCAAATTACACCCATTTCACCTGGTTGAGATGGGTTGTATACACTATAAATATCATTGATACCATCTTCGTTACCTGCTTGGGTACCATCCACTTCTCCCGCACTCATTATTACTTCTATTCCACTCGATCAACACGCGAAAAATGCAACCCTTATATCTATACTACACCTAAAAAATTCAAAAGTCAAATCTCGATAAAAGAACTCTAGATAACGCTACTCGCCAGCAACAACAACATTTTGATTAACATTTCAAAGACATTTTGTAAGGTCTCTCAAAATGAACTAAGGTAGCTAGAGCCTCACATGTGTCTAAAAAGGTTACTAACATGTTAATAAGGGGTTTTACGGTATATATGATTCATTTGAAAAGGTTTTGAGGTCAAACGTCCAAGAACATCCAAGACATTCGAAAGTTAGTCTTTAGACATGCTAGTGTGTCCTTGTATGTTTGCTTTATTTTAATGTGTTGTTTGGAGTACACAAATAGTGTAGGTGAACCTAGAATCTTAATAGACATGTTAAGGGTCAAAGAGTTTGGGTACGACTCCCCGAGGACCACCCTAAGGGTCTTTGAGGAGGACCCAAATGTTGGACAAGGAAGCTGCCCAAAGCACCGTGCAGAGGCAAGATATGTATGTTGTCACACGTCGCACACCCTACATGAGGTCCATTGCCTCAAAAATTTTGTGATCCAAAATTAGGAGCTTCCTCCGCGATGCAGCCACTTTCGAGATTCGGTTGCATTGTTTTAAAGTCAAGTTTGACAAATCTGAAAGTCCCAATAAGTATGGGGGTGTTTTGGTAACTTTGGGATTCAGTTATAAACTGTTTCTAGGACTTATTTAACCCCTTTACCAATCCAAAACCCCAACACCCAATATGAAATCAAAATCCCGAATCTCTCTTCTGTTCCAAATTCACTCAAACCTCCATTATAGGGAAAACTCAAGGTTCAAGTTAGGGGCTAGATTTTCTTTTTTTCTTATCCAATTTTTCATGGGTCTTCAATCAATAAGGTATGGTGATCCTTCATCCATAGTTATCCATTAATATAAGGAGTTCCTACAAAGGTTTTCAAAGAGAATTCATGAACTAAATTCCTTTCTTTTAATGTAGCCATGGGTTCCTTCTAAAACTGATTTCAAGAGCATGATTATAATGAATTGATGATTATCTACTGTTTTTAGTATGATTTTCAATCCAATTTCATGATGAGCCCATGATCCTTCTCAATTCTCAAATTAGCCTATAATGTGGGCATTGTGTTCTTGATTCTATGTTTATTGAATTATGATTCAAGTATGTTGAATTGTCTATTGCTACTGTTTTGTATTCAAATTGATGGTGAATTATTTGAAATTGATCAATTATGATAATAGCATAGAGAATTGGTAAGATTGCCCTACTTCTTCTACTTTCTATAGAATTGATAGTTGAATTGGCCTTGTATGTTATTGTAAGGTATGGTCCACTTTTGGTGGCGGTGTTTACTTTCTTGTCATTCTCTATATGTGTTGATCATGGCCTTGAAGGCCAGTCATGAATTATGATGTGTGGTTATGATGATCACACAATGTGAAGTATTATGCCTAGTCTCTTAATCTAGTATCATGTGCTAGGTGCAAATGGTGTCTTCAACATTTGAATGAAGTGGTTAGGGTTAGGTTTCGTCTATGTGCTGCCAGCGATAAAGTTATAATGGTTAATGATCCCTACCTATGTACCCCTATATGAATGTGTGATCTTAGCCATTTGTAGGAGTCTAGAATGCAAATGTTGAAGTTGTCTTATCTCCTATGTTATAATGTTGTGTGTGGTCTATGCATGAATGTGTATTGTGGTCTTAAGAGGGTGGCTCCCTCACCAATATGTTAAGTGCCCTTATGTTATAATGTAGCCCAATGTACATACACCTCATGCATGCTTATGTGTAGGATAGATTTATGGTGTCTAATGTAAGGATGGTTCTCATATGCACAATTTTCTACTACTATGCACGTAAGTTCTATGTCCGTGAAAGTATGAAAATGTTTCTTAACTAGGATGAATTGATAGGTGAACTAGTATAGGTAAGGGTTTGGGACTTTGTCTATACATTGCACATTTCTACCTTGATAGAATAACTCATAGGGTGATTACTCTATGTACATGATATGAATGCATGATTAAGCTATGAACATGAAAATATATGATATGATGAAGTATGCATGTGTAGTCTTTAAATGTGTTTGTGTGAAAGGTCATCTCATGAAAGTACACATACACACACATAAATGCTTATAATGAAGCATGTAAGATAATCTAGTGTAACAACCCTTAAAATGGCTATGCTAAGTAATGCTTAATGTGTCTAGAATGCCTGCAATTAGACCGGGTTCACACGGATTGATGCGCTTAGAACCAGACCTCTGAACCCTTGCAACAGCTGACCCAACCAACTTGGTGAGTTATTTGAGCTAGGAAAGGTTGGTTCCAGCATTGTAGGGCACCCGATGTCACGACCGGAGTCTAGACCCCAGACGAGACCGGCGTGGTTGACCTCTTAGAGGTCGTAGACAAGCCTACATACGTCATCGTTACTTCATCTAGGTTAATTTTAGAGGAAAATTTTAACTTTTTGTTACTTAACAGTCATATAAGACATTCTACTTAAACTCATAAACATTCACAATCAACTATCTAATATTAAGATCATCAAATGAAAGAAATAGTTCAATACTGCATTAAGTGTATACTTGCCAAAATGGCACCAATACAATGTCTGATATAAGATGAGAAAGAAACGCTAGTGGAACATACTCCACTAACTCAAACCTATATCTAAGCTAGAATATAATGGGCAAGCGTCCTTGAAAGCATGAGGGCCTACCAAATCCGGATGAATGCTCCACGTCCAGATTGCTGCAACGTCGTATTGTAAGCTCTAACGTCCACCTGTGTCTGCACCTAAAAGTAGATATTGTATGGGATTAGTACACACTTGTACTAACTATGGGTATATTAAAGCACACACCAAGGACATACATGAGTAAGAATAGCTCTTTTCTAACAACATGATTTATGGAAAGTCAAGTCAGTGGACTTGCTAAATTTGGATTAGAAAAGTCAGTGGACTTGCCAAATTTGGATTAGGAAAGTCAGTGGACTTGCCAAATTTGGATTAGGAAAGTGAGTGGACTTGCCAAATTTGGATTAGGAAAGTCATGCCATGAGAGTAACATGCATCATCATACTTATCATTTTGCAAGGAGCACATAACGTATTATACATATCATATCACGTAGTTCACATCAATCTTTCATATGCCATGAGACCTTCAAATCATGGACTTGACATTAGGACTTCCCAAAATGAGGGCTCAACATATGGGACCTCAACTAGGGAGCCTTCTTTAGCAAACACAGAGTCTGCTTCATTCATTTATACGTACTTCATTTTCATTCATTCATATACTAGTGCAATCACTAGTCATACCTAGGATGTAGTTTAAGACTCTCATCGGGTTTGCTGTGCAATGACCAAGAATAACCTAGTGTCATTACTTAAGTCTAGCTCACCTCTTGATTATCCTATCCTAACAGCTTTGGTATCGTTCATTTCATTATGTGCATCATTTGAGGATGGCCTCATTCTTTCTTTGGGAATTTTAACCTTAACCGACATAGATCATGTGAGCATCATTAAATCAGTGTGTAATCCCCACACCGAAAAGAGGTGGAATCACCGGCCAAAGTGAACCAAAACATGCTAGCGTATATAGGAAAATCGAACCCTGCTAGATCCTTATATTGGCTGTATAGGTTCAAAGACTAGGAGATATAAGGAGACCCATACCCGGCATACCGGTCAGTCTTATTCACATGAGAGTTACGTGAACCTCCGCCTTTCCTGAAGGAAGGCATCACCGCTCAAAGCTAGCCTATCGGTGCTCAGTATAAAGTTCCATTACATTCTACTCATACATCATGGAAGCTGGCTTCTAGCATGAGGACATCATATCTCATTAGATGATTTCTCAACTCATCATTAGTATTAAGTATGCATTAACTTCAATACTTTCGTTAGAGTGTTCATAGAGACTGGTCTCTTCATTTGCTTTACACTCTCATAGGTGAGTACGTTTTGGTATCATTTACTTAGGCTCATTTAAGATTACTCTCATCTTTCTAATTAGCCTCTTATCATATTTTCACCTCATTCATTAACTTTAACACATTTGCTTTTCATAATTACTCACCCCTTCACGTGAATGTTCATTTCATCATATGCCAATGCACTTGGCCATTTAGTGTGTTTCAAACTCTTGCTTAACCCTTCTAGGATTACATTATTTTATCACATACATCTTAGGCTCACCTACTTTTAAACGTATGCTAGACTTATGAGTCCACACATACAAGCCATGAGGCTTCATTCATAGTTTATCTAAGTGATTCATGATTACCCAAGATTATGTGGTACAAGACTTATGCATCTTGTAGGTATGCCAAGATATTGATTTCGATCTTTAAAGGCAGCATTCAGTAAATATTTGTTTACGTATTACTTATGTGTCAACACGAAATTGGGTAAGGGAACCCGATTTCTAATCCCTTGGGCAACACTTAATCTTATATTAAACTTGGTGATTGCATTTTTCAGATCTGGGGGACCCTAGTTCGATCCCCATCAGCCCCATAATATTTCCTTTCTTTTTCTCCTCTATTTTTCGTCCAAGGCATGGAGGTTGTGGGATCAATTCCCCACAAGCTCATTCTTTTTCTCTTAATTTATCTTTTAACTTTCTCACCTATCCAAGAGGTTGTGGGTTCAATCCCCATTCACCTCATTTTATATTTCCCCTTTATTTTCCTCCTAACTCTCTCATCTACTCAAGAGGTTGTGGGTTCAATCCCCACTTTCCACATTTATTTTTCTCCTTTATTTTTTCTCCTAACTCTCTCATCCATTCAAAAGGTTGGGGGTTCAATCCCCACTCTCCACATTTATTTTTCTCCTAACTCTCTCCTCCATTCAAGAGGTTGGGGGTTCAATCCCCACTCTCCACATTTATTTTTCTACTTTATTTTTCTCCTAACTCTCTCATCCATTCAAGAGGTTGGGGGTTCAATCCCCACTCTCCACATTTATTTTTCTCCTTTACTTTTTCTCCTAACTCTCTCATCCATTCAAGAGGTTGGGGGTTCAATCCCCACTCTCCACATTTATTTTTTCTCCTTTATGTTTCTCCTAACTCTCACATCCATTCAAGAAGTTGGGGGTTTAATCCCCACTCTCCATATTTATTTTTCCCTTTTTTTTTTTGAAATTTTTATGTAATTTACATTTGGTGAGGTCTTGGGTTCAATTCCCAATGACCTCAGAATTGTTTTTTTTTTTTTTAAATTAGTCATTTTGGCCGAGACTACAAATAATCTTTTTTTTCTCTCATTCTTTTGTTGATTTTTTTGTAGCATTTTGAGTGACATTCAGTCAGCCACCTTAACCTTTTATGAACATCACGTTTTTAGCATTTTTACACACGCAAAACACAACATTTAACATACAAACTTCAGGCAGCAAACATAGTTAAATTTTCAGCACACACATGCTCAAAACAGTCCACTTAATGCACTTTTCCGGAATATATTTTTCATCCTTTACATGATTTCTTACCACACATTCAACACATATTAACAACCAGACCTAACATTGTCTACCAGAAGACATACCAACACATGCTTTGAATCGTTCAAAGGATCTAATGACAGGGGCATGCAACGGGGACAACCTTAGTCTTTCACTCGTGATTTAAACTGAACCTTAAGGGTCTCTTGGGAAAGGGACCAAGAGAGAAGAAAACCCATACCTTAATGTCGTTCAAAACTTGTTTAAATGCTGCCAATTTACCATGAAACCAAGCCATACCATCGAAACTTCAAGCACAATCCCTTCAAGAACTTGTTGTTGATTTTCGTTTTTAACTTAGTTTTTCGTTTGAATTTTTGTGTGTAAGTTCTTCAAGAGTGAAGAACTATTATTTTCAGTTATTTTAATGATAAAAAACGTGAGAATGAGAGTGAGAGACGTGAGAATGGGAGGATTAGGATTAGGATTAGGATTAGGAGAGTTAGGTGGAGACTAATTCAAACTAGGACTCCTCATTATTTATTAATTTTATTATTATTTTTTTTAATTAAAAATCTTATTTTTCCCTTACTTAAATCAGCTTTTTCAATATTAATTAATTCAACTAATTCACTTAATAAAATTAAATCAATTTAATCCTTGCTTCCACCAAGGCTCAAACCCGGGTGAAGCTAGATTTTGCTTAAAGGGTCAAATTCGGCAACCTCTACCCGAATTGCCCCTCCACAATATTAATTAATTAATTAATTAAATATTAGGGTAATTACAATACTACCCTTAGCTTGGAAAAGACCATTTTACCCCTAGACCCTCCAAACTTAAGATTACCCCTTTTTAAGTCTGGTTAAGACTCATCCGGGTAAATCTTCATATTCGGGTTCCCTACATGGCTGGACCCAACCTTTCCTAGCTCAACTAACTCACCAAGTTAGTTGGCTTGGTTGTTGCAGAGGTTCAGAGGTCTGGTTCTACGCGCATCAATTCATGTGAACCCGATCTAATCTAGGCATTCTAGATACGTTAGACATTACTTAGCATAGTCATTTTTAGGGTTGTTACATTATCCCCCCCTCAGGAACATTCGTCCGCGAATGACACTACACATCATTTTAAAATAAAGAGTGTGATTTTCGAAGATATCTTGACATACTTGAGACTTTACGCTTTGTGAATTTCTGTTTCACACTTTGGATAATGCATATTACTCAAGCTTATCTGAAGCTTCATATTTGAGATTGAGGAACTTCCTTCTCAATCGCACTTAACTTGATGCACCTCACAACTCATGCAACACAAAAATCATGTCCACGCTATACAAAAACAGCAACATGACATGCAAATATGAATTCATTTTAACTCACATAGTGCAATTATTACTCATACGATTATGGAGTTACAACACCAAGTCGATTATTGCACTAAAACTTAGAGTTTCTTAAACAAAACCAGCCTTAGGAGGAGTATATCTAACCACTTAGACAACATCTTGTTGGCCTTAAGATTTGAAATTATATGGCTTTGTTGGATTAATCCACGCCCTACCCATTTATACCCTATCTCATTTGGCAACTGAAACCTCACTACCCTGGTTTGATGGTCTACGGTAGCATAACACTTATGGAGAAAATCCATACCTAAGCTATTCCATGCCTTTTATTGGTGAATATCTAATTCACATATTAGTAGGTTGGTGCACATCCTTGAAACCTACTAGTAGCTTCGCATTAATAGACTAAGGAACTCCTTCCTAAACTAGTCTCATCAAAGCATACAACATAATTAAACACATAAGTCACATAAGTGAGCAACCAACATGATGACTCCAACATATTAACTTCATACTAGTGCATAAAACCATACACATGAGAAACTAATTTAGGCTACAAACCCGAGACATCATCAGAGGTGCCTTCCCCTACACCCCTAGACTTGAGTACGAAGAATCGTTGCCTCCTTGGAGCCTCTTCACTTGGATCATTCGGCTGAACATTCTCCTTCCCTTTTTCTCGATCTCTCATATACAGACAATCCTTCATCATGTGACCTGGTTTTCCACAACTGTAACAAGCGTTAGAGCCCCTCCTACACTCTCCTCCGTGAAGTTTGCCACACTTCCTATAAGGTGGCCTCTCTTGAGGTGTATCTACTTCAATGTTTCTCTTAACTCTGGGCTTCAAATCCCTTTCATAGCGACCCTTAGATGAACTTGACTCCCCTTGGTGGGAGAGTCCCTTCTTAAACCTGGGCTTATCTCTGATTTCAGTACGACTCTTCCTTGAAAAATTCTTCTCAGCTTGCCTTGACCTGTTCCCGACCCTAGTATGCTTCCTATTCCTGCATTCCTCCACTTGTTGGACATGGACAATAAGCCTGGAAAGGCCCATGCTGGCATGCAGCATAGCAGCCCTACACTCCTCCTGGAGATTCTCAGCAATCTTAGATCCAGTGTAAACGGGAGGATTCATCCTCGTGAAGTCCCTTAACCTGCTAGCCATGGTGCTGACGTGTGGGTTCTTCCTGGGAACACCTTGTTGCTCTGCCTTCGTTTCTCCTAATATTCATCTTTATGAATCTCAAGAGTTGATGTTAGATACGCTCTTAACACCAAAAAACAGACATTAGAGAAGGGACGATAAGATCAGAAGAAGGGAATTTTCCTACGCATCATGCAGTCTCTAATTCAGGATAGTGGTGCGCTTCACTACCATGACTTAGAAAATACTCAATGTGGTTGATGTGGTTGATATGAACTTATTATCCTCGGAATTTAACCTGGCTCTGATAGAAACTTTGTCACGACCGGAGTCTAGACCCCAGACGAGACCGGCGTCGTTGACCTCTCAGAGGTCGCAGACAAGCCTACATACGTCATCGTTACTTCATCTAGGTTAATTTTAGCGGAAAATTTGAACTTTTTGTTACTTAACATTCATATAAGACATTCTACTTAAACTCATAAATGTTCATAATGAACCATCTAATATTAAGATCATCAAATGAAAAAATATTTCAATACTGCATTAAGTGTATACTTGCCAAAATGGCACCAATACAATGTCTGAAATAAGATGAGAAAGAAACGCTAGTGGAACATAATCCACTAACTCAAACCTATATCTAAGCTAGAATATAATGGGCAAGCGTCCTCGAAAGCATGAGGGCCTACCAAATCCGGATGAATGCTCCACGTCCGGATCGCTGCAATGTCATACTGTAAGCTCTAATGTCCACCTGTGCCTGCACCTAAAAGTAGATATTGTATGGGATTAGTACACACTTGGACTAAGTATGGGTATATGCAAGCACACACCAAGAACATGCATAAGTAAGAATAGTTCTTTCCTAACAACATGATTTATGGAAAGTCAAGTCAGTGGACTTGCCAAATTTGGATTAGGAAAGTCAGTGGACTTGCCAAATTTGGATTAGGAAAGTCAGTGGACTTGCCAAATTTGGATTAGTAAAGTCATACCATGAGAGTAACATGCATCATCATACTTATCATTTTGCAAGCAGTACATAACGCATTATACATATCATATCACGTAGTTCACATCAATCTTTCATATGCCATGAGACCTTCAAATCATGGACTTGACATTAGGACTTCCCAAAATGAGGGCTCAACATATGGGACCTCAACTAGGGAGCCTTCTTTAGCAAACACAGAGTCTGCTTCATTCATTTATACGTACTTCATTTTCATTCATTCATATACTAGTGCAATCACTAGTCATACCTAGGATGTAGTTTAAGACTCTCATCGGGTTTGCTGTGCAATGACCAAGAATAACCTAGTGTCATTACTTAAGTCTAGCTCACCTCTTGATTATCCTATCCTAACAGCTTTGGTATTGTTCATTTCATTATGTGCATCATTTGAGGATGGCCTCATTCTTTCTTTGGGAATTTTAACCTTAACCGACATAGATCATGTGAGCATCATTAAATCAGTGTGTAATCCCCACACCGAAAAGAGGTGGAATCACCGGCCAAAGTAAACCAAAACATGCTAGCGTATATAGGAAAATCGAACCTTGCTAGATCCTTATATTGGCTGTATAGGTTCAAAGACTAGTAGATATAAGCAGACCCATACCCGGCATTCCAGACAGTCTCATCTCATGAGAGTTACGTGAACCTCCGCCCTTCCCGAAGGAAGGCATCACCGCTCATACCTAGCCTATCAATGCTCAGTATAAAGTTCCATTACATTCAACTCATACATCATGAAAGTTGGATTATATCATGAGGACATCATAGCTCATTAGATGATTTCTCATCTCATCATTAGTATTAAATATGCATTAACTTCAACACTTTCATTAGAGTGTTCATAGAGACTGGTCTCTTCATTTGCTTTACACTCTCATAGGTGAGTACGTTTTGGTAACATTTACTTAGGCTCATTTGAGATTGATCTCATCTTTCACATTAGCCTCTTATCATATTGTCACCTCATTCATTAACTTTAACACATTAGCTTTTCATAATTACTCACCCCTTCACGTGAATGTTCATTTCATCATATGCCAATGCACTTGGACATTTAGTGTGTTTCACACTCTTGCTTAACCCTTCTAGGCTTACATTATTTTATCACATACATCTTAGGCCCACCTACTTTTAAACGTATGCTAGACTTATGTGTCCACAAATACAAGCCATGAGGCTTCATTCATAGCTTGTCTAAGTGATTCATGTTTACCCAAGATTATGTGGTACAAGATTTATGCATCTTGTAGGTATGCCAACATATTGATTTTGATCTTTAGAGGCAGCATTCAATAAATATTTGTTTACGTATGACTTATGTGTCAATACGGAGTTGGGCAAGGGAACCCGATTTCGAATCCCTTGGGCAACACTTAATCTTATATTAAACTTGGTGATTGCATTTTTCAGATCTAGGGACCCTAGTTCGATCCCCATCAGCCCCATAATATTTCCTTTCTTTTTCTCCTCTATTTTTCGTCCAAGGCATTGAGGTTGTGGGATCTATTCCCCACAAGATCATTCTTTTTCTCTTAATTTATCTTTTAACTTTCTCACCTATCCAAGAGGTTGTGGGTTCAATCCCCATTCACCTCATTTTATATTTCTCCTTTATTTTCCTCCTAACTCTCTCATCTATTCAAGAGGTTGTGGGTTCAATCCCTACTCTCCACATTTATTTTTCTCCTTTATTTTTTCTCCTAACTCTCTCATCCATTCAAGAGGTTGAGGGTTCAATCCCCACTCTCCACATTTATTTTTCTCCTTTATTTTTCTCCTAACTCTCTCATCCATTCAAGAGGTTGGGGTTTCAATCCCCACTCTCCACATTTATTTTTCTCCTAACTCTCTCATCCATTCAAGAGGTTGGGGGTTCAATCCCCACTCTCCACATTTATTTTTCTCCTTATTTTTTCTCCTAAGTCTCTTATCCATTCAAGAGGTTGGGGTTTCAATCCCCACTCTCCACATTTATTTTTCTCCTTTATTTTCTCCTAACTCACTCATCCATTCAAGAGGTTGGGGGTTCAATCCCCACTCTCCACATTTATTTTTCGCTTCTTTTTTTTTTGAAATTTTTATATATAAGTTACATTTGGTGAGGTCTTGGGTTCAATTCCCAATGACCTCACAATTTTTATTTTTTTTTTAAAATTAGTCATTTTGGTCGAGACTACAAATTTCCAGCAAGCTGGAAATTTGGTCTCTTCCAATCCATTTTTTCTCTCATTCTTTTGTTGATTTTTTGTAGCATTTTGAGTGAAATTCAGTCAGACACCTTAACCTTTTATGAACATCACACTTTTAGCATTTTTACACACGCAAAACACAAAATTTAACATACAAACTTCAGACAGCAAACATAGTCAAATTTTCAGCACACACATGCTCAAAACAGTCCACTTAATGCACTTTTCGGAATATATTTTTCATCCTTTACATGATTTCTTGCCACACATTCAACACATAATCACAACCAGACCTAACATTATCTACCAGAAGACATACCAATGCATGCTTTAAATCGTTCAAAGGATCTAATGACAAGGGCATGCAACGGGGACAACCTTAGTCTTTCACTCGTGATTTAAACTGAACCTTAAGGGTATCTTGGTAAAGAGACCAAGAGAGAAGAAAACCCATACCTTAATGTCGTTCAAAACTTGTTTAAATGCTGCCAATTTACCATGAAATCAAGCCTCACCACCAAAACTTCAAGCACAATTCCGTCAAGAACTTGTTGATTTTCATTTTTAGCTTAGTTTTTCGTTTGATTTTTTGTGTGTAAGTTCTTCAAGAGTTAAGAACTATTATTTTCAGTTATTTTAATGATAAAAAACGTGATAATGAGAGTGAGAGACGTGAGAATGGGAGGATTAGGATTATGATTAGGATTAGGAGAATTTGGTGGAGACTAAGTCAAACTAGGACTCCTCATTATTTATTAATTTTATTATTATTTTTTTAATTAAAAATCTGATTTTTCCCTTACTTAAATCAGCTTTTCAAATATTAATTAATTCAACTAATTAACTTAATAAAATTAAAATAATTTAATCCTTGCTTCCACCAAGGCTCGAACCCGGGTGAAACTAGATTTTGCTTAAAGGGTCAAATTCGGCAACCTCTACACGAATTGCCCCTCCACCATATTAATTAATTAATTAATTAAATATTTAGGGTAATTACAATACTACCCTTAGCCTGGAAAATACCATTTTACCCCTCGACCCTCCAAACTTAAGATTACCCCTTTTTAAGTCTGATTAAGACTCATCCGGGTAAATCTTCATATTCGAGTTCCCTACATGGCTGGACCCAACCTTTCCTAGCTCAACTAACTCACTAAGTTAGTTGGCTTGGTTGTTGCAGAGGTTCAGAGGTCTGGTTCTACGCGCATCAATTCGTGTGAATCCGATCTAATCTAGGCATTCTAGATACGTTAGACATTACTTAGCATAGTCAATTTTAGGGTTGTTACGCCCGAATATGAAGATCTACCTGGATGAGTCTTAATCGGACTTAAAAAGGGGTAATCTAAAGTTTGGAGGGTCTAGGAGTAAAATGGTCTTTTCCAGGCTAGGAGTAGTATTGTAATTACCCTAAATATTTAATTAATTAATTATTTAATATAGTGGAGGGGAAATTTAGGGAGAAAGGGCCCAAATTGGCATTTTGAGTGAAATCTTGCTCCACCCGGGTTCGAACCTAGGTGGGAGCAATGATTTAATTTGTATTATTTAATGTGGTGAATTAATTTAATTAATTAATATTTAATTTCTGATTTAAGAAAAAGGAAAATCAGATTTTTATTATTAATTATTATTTATTAATAAATATTTTATTTGACTAAGTCTTGCCAAAAAGTCCTAGTTCTAAGGGAACACTACCTCACAACTCTCTCTCTCTTTCACGTCTATATCTCTCTCTTCAAAAACTCTCTCATGATTTCACTCTCTTTCTAGTTACAAAACACAAAACAAAACAAAAACCAAAAGTTCTTCACACTTAAAGAACTTACAAAAAAATACAAACGACAAGGTAATTTAAAATCGTAAAGCAAAAAGGTAATTTCTCATCGGGTAAGGTGGGACGTTGGTTTAGTGGTGGATTTGGCAGCACTTTGAAGGTGTTGAAAGCTAAAACAAGGTATGGGTTTATTCCTCTTGGTCCTTTTCCCAAGAGACCCTTAAGTCTCAGATGAATCTACTCCGAAAACTAGGGTTGTTCCCCGTTACATGTTCCCTGTCTCTAGCTCCTATCAATGATCTTAGGTTGGTATGTTTGCTGGTAGAATTTAGGGATACTGTGTTTGTGGTGATGATCTCGTTTCGAGTATGTGTTCATGAGTATGTGCTTATGATTTTGTATCTTTCAGAAATATGAATGTAGACATGTATGTATGTGTGCAAGGTTGTGACCATGACTTTGAGTCTTTGTTTAAGCATGCTAATAGCATAGAATCACTCGTGTTTTTATGTGCAATTAGATGTTCCTAAATCGTGATATTCACATGGTTGAAATGCTATTAATTCTAGTTAAAACAAATGACCAAATCATTCCTCTAACTTGTCTTAAGAACCTTAACGAACGACTAAGAAATAAATACTCAAATGACCTATAAAATGCTGCATAAAAACGTGGAATAAATTTCCAAAACCTGGAAATAGACTGTTGATGGTTTCTGGAAATTTTGGGCGTCTAAAAAGTAAAAATAAAATAGGTGAGGTTTGCAGGGATCGAACCCAAGACCTCACTAAGGCATACCTTAATAAATTAATAAAAAGGGGTGTGCAAGGCGGGGCTCAAACTGGGGCTGGGTTCGGCGAAATTCGGAAGAAGAAGGGGAAATATTAAAATGTTGCCGTGGGGTTTTGATCCCACGACACGAAAGACCATTTATTTAAAAGAAGTAAGGCACAAGGGATTCGAACCCGTGTGCCCTTAGCCGAATTCTCTTACTTAAGACAAAAATAAATAAATGGGAGGAATGGGATTCGAACCCACGTCCTCTCAGTAGGTAGCGAAGGAGAAGAGAAAATAATAAAGAAAGGGGGCTGTGGGGAATCGATCCCCCAACCCCTCGACTAGTAGCAAAAATGAGAAGATAAAAGAGGGAAAATTTATTAAGGGAAAAATATGGGGTCGTGGGGAATCAATCCCACGCCCCTCAACAAATTGCAGAAATTAAAAGTGAAGAAAAAGAAAAGGGAAAAATTAACGTGAGCAATGGGGATCGAACCTGGATCTCCAAGCCGAGTGACACAAATGTTGAAATTGAGGAAATGGCTAAGTGTTGTTCAAGGGATTCGAAACCGGATTCCCTTGTCCAAATTCCGTATTGACACATAAGTCTTACGTGATTAAATAATTAATGAATGTTGTCTATAAGAATTAAATTGAGACTTTGCTATACTTACAAGATGCATAAGTCTTGTACCACAAAATCTTGGGCATTATGAATC
The DNA here is from genome assembly GCA_016801875.1 of Solanum sitiens. Taxonomy (NCBI): domain Eukaryota; kingdom Viridiplantae; phylum Streptophyta; class Magnoliopsida; order Solanales; family Solanaceae; genus Solanum; species Solanum sitiens. The sequence continues at coordinate 87,915 of JABWTJ010000954.1, read as the reverse complement.
ACCTAAATGAACTATGAATGGAGCCTCATGGCTTGTGTGTGTGGACTCATAAGTCCAGCATACGTTATAAAGTGAACCTAAGATGTTATATGAGGAATGATGAGACCCCAAAAGGGTTAAGTACGAGTGTGAAATACACTAAAAGGCCAATTGCATTGGCATATGATGAAATAAATATTCACGTAAAGGGGTGAGTAATTATGAAGAGTAAATGTGCTAAAGTTAAAGAATGTGGTGACAACATGATAAGAGGCTAATGCGAAAGGTGAGAGAAATCTCAAATGAGACTAAGTAAATGTTACAAAAACGTACTCACCTATGAGAGTGTGAAGTTAATGAAGAGACCAGTCTCTATGAACACTCTAATGAAAGTATTGAAGTTAATACATACTTAATACTAATGATAAGATGAAAAATCATCTAATGAGCTATAATGTCCTCATGCTAGAAGCCGGCTTCTATGATGTATGAGATGAATGTAATGGAACTTTATACTGAGCACCGATAGGCTATCTATGAGTTGTGATTCCTTCTTTCGGGAAGGCAGAGGTTCGTGTGATTCTCATGAGATGAGACTGTCCGTCCTGATGGGTATGGGTCTCCTTATATCTCCTAGTCTTTGAACCTATACTGCCAATATAGGGTTCTAGCAGGGTTCGAGTCCCTATATGCGCTAACATGTTTTGGTTCACTTTGGCCGGTGATTCCACCTCTTTTTGGTGTGGGGTTAAACACAGGATTTCATGATGCTCACATGATCTATGTCGGTTAAGGTTAAAGTTCACAAAGAAAGAATGAGGCCAGCCTCAAGTAATGCACATAAAGAAATGAACGTTACCAAAGGTGTTAGGATAGGATAATTAGGAGGTGAACTAGACATAAGTAACGACACTAGGTCATTCTTGGTCATTGCACAGTGAACCCGATGAAAGTCTTAAACTACATCCTAGGTATGAATGGTGTTTACACTAGTCTATGAATGAATGAAAATGAAGTATGTATGAATGAATGAAGCAGACTCTGTGTTTGCTAATAGAGGATCCCTAGTTGAGGCCCCATATGTTGAGACCTCATTTTGGGAAGTCTTAAGGTCAAGTCCATGATTACAAGGTATCATGGCATATGAACGAATGATATGAACTATGTTATGTGATATATACAATATGTTATGTGCTGTTTGCAAAATAAAATGTATGATGATGCATGTTACTCTCATAGCATGACTTTCCTAAACCGATTTGGCAAGTCCACTGACTTGATTTTCCATAATTCATATCATTAGGAAAGATATCTTCCTAATCATGCATGTCCTTGGTGTGTGCTTGCATATACCCATACTTAGTACAAGTGTGTACTAAGCGCATACAACTCTCTACTTTTAGGTGCAGGTGCAGCTGGACGCTTGAGCTTACGAGTCGACGTTGGAGTTATCCGGACCTGGAGCTTTCATCTGGATTTGGTAGGCCCTCATGGTTCGAGGACGCTTACTATTTTATTCTAGCATTAGACGTAGACATTAGCTAGTGGAGTATGTTCCACTAGTGTTTCTTTCCCATATTATTTCAGACATTGTATTGGTCCCATTTTGGCAAGTTTACGTTTAATACAGAATTGAACTATTTCTTTCATTTGATGATCTTAATATTAGATGGTTGGTTGTGAACGCCTATGATGTTAAGTAGAATATGTTTCATACGAAATAAGTAAACAAAAAGTTCAAATTCTCCGCTAAAATTAACCTAGATGAAGTAACGATGATGTAAGTAGGCTTGTTTGCGACCTCTGAGAGGTCAACGATGCCGGTCTCATCTGGGGTCTAGATTCAGGTCAAGACAAAGTTGGTATCAGAGCCCCAAGTTAAATTCCTAGGATAATAATTTCAGATCAACCACATCGAGTAGTTTCTAAGTCATGGTAGTGAAGTGCACCACTATCCTGAATTAGAGACTGCATGATGCGTAGGAAAAATTCCCTTCTTTTGATCTTATCGTTCCTTTTTTAATGTCTGATTTCTTGGTGTTATGAGCATGTCTAACATCAATTCTTTTTTTTTCCAGAAAATAAACACAAGAATAAACGCTGGTCGGGGAAGAGGAGGAGCAGCTGCTGGGGGCAACCATGTTCAACCCCAGGCTCTAGCTGAAGGAGTGGCCATGCCAGTTAACCCAGCTGGGTTGACTGATGCGGAGGTGCGGACCGCTTTGGCTCAGATGGCTCAAGCCATCACTATGCAGGCCTAGGCTATGACGGCCCAGGCCAACAGACAGGAGGTTCAGCGGGAGAACCCACCAGCACGTAGCATGGCAGACAGACTTCGGGACATTAGGAGGATGAATCCTCCGATTTTCACAGGGTCCAAGACTTCAGAGGATCCCCAGGAGTTTATTGATGAGGTGCATAAGATTTAAGTGGCTATGGGGTCCACCGATACTGAAAAGGCTGAGATGGCTTCCTACTAGCTCAAGGATGTTGCACAGTCTTGGTGCAAGATGTGGCAGGATAGACAAGCTTTGGGCGGAGGTCCAGTCACGTGGGAGCTATTTAGGACAGCCTTCCTGGAGAGATTCTTTCCCAGGGAGATGAAGGAGGCCAAGGTTGTGGAGTTTATCAACCTTAAACAGGGATCGATGACAGTCAGGGAGTTTTCCCTAAAGTTTGTTAAATTGTCCAGGTATGCCACTTCCCTTGTATCTAACAGCAGGGATGAGATGAGTAGGTTCCTCACAGGAATCTCAGAGGAATTGGAGGAGGAGTGTCGGGCTGCGATGCTTGATGATAGCATGGACTTGTCCAGGCTGATGGTGCATGTCCAGTAGGTTGAGGACAGCAGGAAGAAGAGGAGAGTCCATGAGGTCAGGATACCTAACCCTTCTAACCAGACAGGTTCCAGCAGAGGGGGTGGCAGGAGCACTTATGGAGTTCGTGATCAGCCCAGATTTAAGAAGGGGCATCAGAGTTCAGGGAACTCTAACTCTCAGAGGAGTGCATCACCCAGAGGAGGTAGACCAGAGCCAAAGAAGGGCAATGTAGGTGATGTACAGCGTCCCAAAAAGGAATGTGGCAAGTGTGGCCGAATTCACAGTGGAGAGTGCAGACTAGGCACAAATGCCTGCTTCGGTTGTGGAAAGAGCGGACACATGGTCAGGGACTGTCCACAGAATAGGGGTCAGGCTGGAGGTAATTCTCAGCCTAGGCCTAATCCCTAGGATGCTACTGCAGCTGAGCCTCCTAAGAGGAACAAATTCTATGCCTTGAAGGGCAGGGAGGAGCAGGAGAAGTCTGCTGATGTGGTCACAGGTATGCTGCAAGTTTTCTCAACCTCTGTTTATGCTTTACTTGATCCAGGGTCTACGCTTTCCTTTGTAACTCCTCTACTTGCTCTCACTTTTGAGATATGGCCTGAAGTTTTGCATGATCCTATAGTGGTTAGTACACCTTTAGGAGAAAATGTAAGAGCTGATAGAGTGTACAAGGATTGCCCAATAGTTGTATGTGGTAGTACTATGTGTGCAGACTTGGTTGAGTTACCTATGAACGATTTTGACATCATTCTAGGCATGGACTGGCTTCATAGTTGTTATGCTTGTATGGATTGCCGTAGTAGGGTTGTGAGATTTTGTTTCCCTAATAAGGTAAAGCTGGTCTGGGAGGGGTACAACTCGAGTAGTCCTAATCCCTTGATTTCGAACCTTAAGGCAAATAAAATGATGTCCAAGGGATTATTGTGTCATCTTATGAGTGTTAATGATTTAGATCATGACATTCCTTCCATAGACTCAGTGCCTGTAGTGAATGAGTTCCTAGATGTATTTCCTGATGATTTGCCTGGAGTCCCTCCCCCTCAAGAGATTGACTTTTGTATCGACTTAGAACCCAATACTAAACCGATTTCAATTCCTCCTTACAGAATGTCTCCAGCTGAACTCAAAGATTTGAAGCTGCAGTTAAAATATCTCACTGATAAGGGTTTCATTCAGCCGAGCATATCCCCTTGGGGCGCTCCAGTGTTGTTTGTGAAAAAGAAGGATGGAACCCTTAGAATGTGTATCGATTATCGGCAGCTCAACAAAGTCACTATAAAGAATAAGTACCCACTTCCCAGAATAGATGATTTGTTCGATCAGCTCCAAGGGTCTAGTTTCTTCTCTAAGATTGACCTTCATTCAGGGTATCATCAGCTTAGGGTTAGGGATGTAGATAGCCCAAAGACATCCTTTCGTACCCGTTATAGTCATTATGAGTTCTTAGTCATGTCATTTGGTCTCACTAATGCACCAGCTGCATTTATGGACCTCATGAACAGAGTCCCGTGAATACCTTGATTCTTTCATCATAGTATTCATTGATGACATCCTCATCTACTCTAGGATCAAGGAAGAGCATGAACAACATTTGAGACTAACCTTACAGGTACTTAGACAACATCAGTTGTATGCCAAATTCAGCAAGTGCGAATTCTGGCTTAGATCAGTGACCTTCCTGGGTCATGTTTTGTCCGATCAGGGTGTGGAGGTGGACCCCTGGAATATTGAGGCTGTGAAGAACTGGCCAAAACCTCTTACTCCCACCGATATTCGTAGCTTTCAAGGATTGACTGGTTACTACCGCAGGTTCGTGGAGGGTTTTTCTTCCATTGCTTCCCCACTTGACAGCTTTGACTAAGAAGAAGGCCATGTTCGTATGGACGGAGACTTGTGAGAAGAGTTTCCAGGAGCTCAAGGACAGACTCACTTCAGCCCAGTGCTTACTTTGCCTAAGTGTGGTGAGAATTACACTGTTTATTGTGATGCATCTAGGGTTGGTTTGGGTTGTGTTCTTATGCAGGGTGGTAAGGTGATAGACTATGCGTCTAGACAGCTCAAGGTTCATGAGAAGAATTATCCCACTCATGACCTGGAGTTGGCAGCTGTAGTCTTTGTATTGAAGCTGTGGAGGCATTACTTGTACGGAGTGCACGTGGATGTGTTCACAGACCACAAGAGTCTCCAGTACGTGTTCACACAGAGAGAGTTGAATCTACGGCAGCGGAGATGGTTGGAGCTGTTGAAGGACTATGATATGAGTGTCCACTACCATCCAGGTAAAGCAAATGTTGTAGCTGATGCTTTGAGCAGGTTGAGCATGGGGAGTACAGCCCACGTTGATGATGAGAAGAAGAAGTTGGTGAAGGATGTACACAGACTGGCCAGACTGGGTGTGCGATTGATGGCTTCTACTAGCGGGGGTGTTTCAGTTCATCCTAGTTCTGAATCATCCTTGGTAGTTGAGGTCAAGAAGGGTCAGCATCTTGATCCTGTTTTGGTGGAGTTAAAGGACTCAGTGCTGATAAAGATGAATGAGTCCTTTGCTTTGGCAGGTGACGGCATACTTAGGTACCAGGATAGGCTGTGTGTACTAGATGTGGATGATTTGCGGACCAAGATTTTTGCAGAGGCCCACGATTCCAGGTATTCGATACATCCAGGTTCCACCAAGATGTATCATGACCTCAAGCAAATCTATTGGTGGGATGGCATGAAGGACATTGCTGAGTGTGTGGCCAAGTGTCCTAATTGTCAGCAGGTTAAGGCGGAGCACCTTAAGCCTGGTGGTCTCACTCAGATGATCGAGGTTCTGACTTGGAAGTGGGAGGCCATTAACATGGACTTCGTGGTTGGTCTTCCGAAGACTAGGAGACAAAATGACTCCATATGGGTTATTGTGGACAGAATGACTAAGTCTGCCCACTTTATCCCTGTGAAGTCTACTTACAGAGCCGAGGATTATGCGAGACTCTACATTGATGAGATTGTGAGATGGCATGGGATTCCTTTGTCTATCATTTCAGATAGAGGAGCTCAGATAACTTCACATTTCTGGAGATCCTTCCTGAAGAGCTTAGGCATGCAGGTAAAGCTTAGTACTGCCTTTCATCCTCAGACTGATGGGCAGGCAGAGCGCACCATTCAGACATTGGAGGACAGGTTGAGAGCGTGTGTGATTGACTTCAGAGGTAATTGGGACGATCATCTGGCTTTAATAGAGTTCTCGTATAATAACAGCTATCACTCCAGCATTGGGATGACACCGTTTGAGGCACTATATGGTAGGAGGTGTAGGTCTCCAGTTGGGTGATTCGAGGTTGGAGAGTCATCCATTTTGGGTCCATATATCATTCATGAGGCCTTAGAGAAGGTCAGGGTGATTAGGGACAGGTTGGCTACTGCTTACAGTTGACAGAAGTCTTATACAGACAACACAAAACGGCCCTTAGAGTTTGATGTTGGTGACCAGGTCTTTTGAAGATATCACCTATGAAGGGGGTGATGAGGTTTGGCAGGAAGGGGAAGTTGATTCCGAGGTATGCTGGGCCATATGAGATCCTACAGCGTGTGACTGAGGTGGACTATGAGTTGGCATTGCCTGCGGAGCTAGCTTCTGTTCATCCAGTCTTTCATGTCCCTACGTTAAAGAAGTGCCTAGGTGATCCAGCATCGATTCTACCTGTTGAAGTTTTGGTGGTTGATGAAGACTTGTCCTATGAGGAGGTACCTGTTGAGATTTTAGACAGACAGATCAAGCGGCTGAGGAACAAGGAGATTGCCACAGTGAAGGTATTGTGGAAGAATCATCTTGTTGAGGGTGCTACGTGGGAGGCCGAGGCCAATATGAGATCCCGCTACCCTCATCTTTTCAGCTATTGAGGTTAGACTTCCTACTCTTAATTCTAAGTTTCCTTATCTTATCTGTTCTTGGTTGTTATTACTTGATTGTGTATAATACCTATGTGATGATATGACTGGTGTTGTGCTAGATTATAAGAAGTGTCATTCGGGGACGAATGTTCTTAAGGGGGGGATAATGTAACAATCCTAAAAATGGCTATGCTATGTACTGCTTAATGTGTCTAGAATGCCTGCAATTAGACCGGGTTCACACGGATTGATGCGCGTAGAACCAGACCTCTGAACCCTTGAAACAGCTGAACCAACCAACTTAGTGAGTTATTTGAGCTAAGAAAGGTTAGGTCCAGCCATGTAGGGCACCCGAATATGAAGATCTACTTGGATGAGTCTTAATCGGACTCAAAAAGGGGTAATCTTAAGTTTGGAGGGTCTAGGGGTAAAATGGTCTTTTCCAGTCTATGGGTGGTATTGTAATTACCCTAAATATTTAATTAATTAATTATTTAGTATGGTGGAGGGGCAATTTTGGGAGAAAGGGCCTAAATTGGCCCTTTGAGTGACATCTTGCTCCACCCGGGTTCGAACCTAGGTGGAAGCAATGATTTAATTTGACTTATTTAATTTGGTGAATTAATATAATTAATTAATATTTAATTGCTGATTTAAGAAAAAGGAAAATCAGATTTTTATTATTAATTATTATTTATTAACTAATATATTTTGTTTGACTAAGTCTTGCCTAAAAATCCTAGTTCTAAGGGAACACTACCTCACATCTCTCCCTCTTTCACGTCTATATCTCTCTCTTCAAACACTCTCTCACGATTTCACTCTCTTTCTGGTTACAAAACAGAAAAAAACAAAAACCAAGACCTGACTAAGGCATACCTTAATAAATTAATAAAAAGGGGTGTGCTAGGCGGGGCTCGAACTGGGGCTGGGGTCGGCAAAATTCGGAAGAAAAAGGGGAAATAATAAAATGTTGCCGTGGGGTTTCGATCCCACGACACTGAAGACCATTTATTTAAAAGAAGTAAGGCACACGGGATTCGAACCCGTGTGCCCTTAGCCGAATTCTCTTACTTAAGACAAAAAAATAAATGAGAGGAATGGGATTCGAACCCACGTCCTCTTAGTAGGTAGCGAAGGAGAAGAGAAAATAATAAAGAAAGGGGGCTGTGGGGAATCGATCCCCAACCCCTCGACCAGTAGCGATAATGAGAAGATAAAAGAGGGAAAATTTATTAAGGGAAAAATATGGGGTCGTGGGGAATCGATCCCACGCCCCTCAGCAAATTGCAGAAATTAAAAGTGATGAAAAAGAAAAGGGAAAAATTAACGTGAGCAATGGGGATCGAACCTGGATCTCCAAGCCTAGTGACACAAATGTTGAAATTGAGGAAATGGCTAAGTGTTGTTCAAGGGATTCGAAACCGGATTCCCTTGTCCAAATTCCGTATTGACACATAAGTCTTACGTGATTAAATAATTAATGAATGTTGTCTATAAGAATTAAATTGAGACTTTGCTATACTTACAAGATGCATAAGTCTTGTACCACAAAATCTTGGGCATTATGAATCACCTAAATGAACTATGAATGGAGCCTCATGGCTTGTGTGTGTGGACTTATAAGTCCAGCATACGTTATAAAGTGAACCTAAGATGTTATGTGAGGAATGATGAGACCCCAAAAGGGTTAAGTAAGAGTGTGAAATACACTAAAAGGCCAATTGCATTGCCATATGATGAAATGAATATTCACGTAAAGGGGTGAGTAATTATGAAGAGTAAATGTGCTAAAGTTAAAGAATGTGGTGACAACATGATAAGAGGCTAATGCGAAAGGTGAGATAAATCTCAAATGAGCCTAAGTAAATGTTACCAAAACGTACTCACCTATGAGAGTGTGAAGTTAATGAAGAGACCAGTCTCTATGAACACTCTAATGAAAGTATTGAAGTTTATGCATACTTAATACTAATGATGAGATGAGAAATCATCTAATGAGCTATGATGTCCTCATGCTAGAAGCCAGCTTCTATGATGTATGAGATGAATGTAATGGAACTTTATACTGAGCACCGATAGGCTAGCTATGAGTTGCGATTCCTTCTTTCGGGAAGGTATAGGTTCGTGTGATGCTCATGAGATGAGACTGTCCGTCCTGACGGGTGTGGGTCTCCTTATATCTCCTAGTCTTTGAACCTATAATGCCAATATAGGGTTCTAGCAGGTAGCATGTTTTGGTTCACTTTGGCCGGTGATTCCATCTCTTTTCAGTGTGGGGTTAAACACAGGATTTCATGATGCTCACGTGATCTATGTCGGTTAACGTTAAAGTTCCCAAAGAAAGAATGAGGCCAGCCTCAAGTAATGCACATAAATAAATGACCGATACCAAAGGTGTTAGGGTAGGATAATAGGAGGTGAACTAGACTTAAGTAATGACACTAGGTCATTCTTGGTCATTGCACAGTGAACCCGATGAAAGTCTTAAACTACATCCTAGGTATGACTGGTGTTTACACTAGTTTATGAATGAATGAAAATAAAGTACGTATGAATGAATGAAGCAGACTCTGTGTTTGAGGAGGCTCCCTAGTTGAGGTCCCATATGTTGAGCCCTCATTTTGGGAGTCTTAATGTCAAGTCCATGATTCCAAGGTCTCATGGCATATGAACGAATGATATGAACTATGTTATGTTATATATATAATATGTTATGTGCTGTTTGCAAAATGAAATGTATGACGATGCATGTTACTCTCATAGCATGACTTTCCTAAACCGATTTGGCAAGTCCACTGACTTGATTTTCCATAATTCATATCGTTAGGAAAGAGCTCTTCCTAATCATTCATGTCCTTGGTGTGTTCTTGCATATACCGATACTTAGTACAAGTATGTACTAATCCCATACAACTCTCTACTTTTAGGTGCAGTTGCAGCTGGACGCTAGAGCTTACGAGTCGATGTTGGAGTTATCCGGACGTGGAGCTTTCATCTGGATTTGGTAAGCCCTCATGGTTCGAGGACACTTACTATTTTATTCTAGCATTAGACGTAGACATTAGCTAGTGGAGTATGTTCCACTAGTGTTTCTTTCCCATATTATTTCAGACATTGTATTGGTGCTGTTTTGGCAAGTTTACATTTAATACAATATTGAACTATTTCTTTCATTTGATGATCTTAATATTAGATGGTTGATTGTGAACGCCTATGATATTAAGTAGAATATGTTTCATATGAAATAAGTAAACAAAAAGTTCAAATTCTCTGCTAAAATTAACCTAGATGAAGTAACGATGACGTAAGTAGGCTTGTCTGTGACCTCTAAGAGGTTAACGACGCCGGTCTCGTCTGGGGTCTAGACTCCAGTCGTGACATCTAGTAAAGAGGGAGTCTCTTGAAAGGTATTCTCAATGGTACTCTAAACTAGATTGTGCTTGAATATTCTATGTCCATGTGAAAGATTTTATCACATGAATTAGGTTGATGAAAGGACTTTCTCATCTATAACCTATGAGCTAAACATATGAGGAGTTAGACCTCCTAAAGCCATTTTTATGAAGTAAAGTTAATAAAGACTTTTCAAGAAAGTGAAGTTAGCTTAGCACCGATGAACTTTATGATGAAGGGTGCCCTTTTAACCATAGTCCTCACGAGGTGGATAGCTACAACGCCCAATAGGCACAAAGAGGGTTTCCATATATACCTCCAAGTTTCCATAACTCTGTTTCTGTCACGACCCAAAACGATCTCGTGAGTGGCACCCACCCTTATCCTACTAGGTGAGCGAACCAACAAATCTAAACTCCAATATTTACCAATAGTTCCACTGTAAATAACAAAATAATGCGGAAGACTCAAAATCTGATTTAAGGTAACTAAGTAAATAAGCTTCTAAGTTTACACTTATCATCCCCAAAATCTTGAAGTCATCACATCAAGAACATCTATCCTCAAATTACAAAGTCTAAGAATGTTTGAGAAACAAAATAAGTAAGAAAATGGTCCATGTCCGAAATTCAAAGACATCAAGACTTGAAGAAGAGAATCCAGCACGAGCTAAGAATAATAGCTCACCCCGAACTCTGATATGCTGAAGACTGGCTAGAACTGAGGGCGAGTCGAAGACGATGGCACACTTGCTGCACTCCACAAAATAACAAAGAAGAAAATAATAGTAGGGGGTCAGTACAAGGAACACGTATTGAGTAGGTATCATCGGCCAACTCAAAATAGAAAACAATATATACCGAATAATAATATACAGTCAACCACAATACTTAACAGATAGCAAGTAACAATTACATAAACCATTGGCAACAACACCATAATAAGTACACCATCAATCACAACATCAAGCACAACCTTGAGGACTCATGCCTCCACACCATACTCATTTGGGAAAAATAGTTTTCTTTGAATTTGAGTAAAATAATATAATTCAAGATTCTTTTTATTTAAAAATACCATGTCGGAACGTGACACTCCGATCCAAAATATACCGTGTCGGAACGTGACACTCCGATCCAAAAATACCATGTCGGAACGTGACACTCTGATCCAAAAATACCGTGTCGGAACGTGACACTCCGATCCAAAAATACCGTGTCGGAACGTGACACTCCGATCCAAAAATACCGTGTCAGAACGTGACACTCCGATCCAAAAATGTATTTAATTTATTTAAACTGCTTTCAAACCAATTTTATTTCCACCAAGCCTTCTTTATTCAAGGCATCACTTCAAAAGAGAGTTTTCAAGAATAAAATTCAATAGTCTCAATATTTTAGGCAAAACACAAACCACACAATCATAATATACAACCACAAAATCAAGTAATAGGAGACTTTACAATATCATCCAATACATATCAATCGCTATTTAGAGTTTATCTATCACATAGAAATAAACCATAACCTACCTCCACCGAAGAACCGAAATCAAGCAAGCTACCTCTCCAATGCCTTTGCCTTTCTTATTGCCTAAGAACCCTTTCAATCCGAAGTCCAAAATGCCTGTTCTCCTCTCCCTTTCACGTTTTTCTCTCCTTGCTTCCCCAGCTGATCAGTTCTTCCCTCTCTCAATTCAAGACTCCCTCCTCTAATAATAATGCAAGACTATACTTATTGTAAAAGTAATCCCCCATTAGTCTAAAGTTACTTTCTTTAATACCCACTAACTCCATTATAAAAGCTAGTCCACTAAATACATAAATAATAGCCCCAAACATCCATTAAAATAATTAGTGGAAGCTGACATCGTGTGGGGTTACGCTGCGTGTGACGGTCCATCGTGTCTGTGACGGTCCGTCCTACAGGTCCATCACGAAGTTCAGAGAGTCGATTTCAGCATGTCAATTTTCAAGAGTTGAAGTGTTTTGGAACGAGACCTTCTCGACGGTCCGTCGTGTCTGTGACGGTCCATCCTGCATGTCCGTCATAGAGTTCAGAGAGTCGATTTCTGCACTCAATTTCAGAATTCTAAGTGCTTTGGAACGAGACCTCCTCGACGGTTCGTCGTGTCTATGACGGTCCGTCCTGCAGGTCCGTCACGAAGTTCAGAGAGTCGATTTCAGCATGTCAATTTTCAAGAGTTGAAGTGTTTTGGAACGAGACCTCCTCGACGGTCCGTCGTGCCCATGACGGTCTGTCGTGGGATCCGTCGTCTCAGACAGTTTTTCCAAAAATAAAATCTGCTGCTCAAAACGACTAAGCAGGTCATTACAATAGATACCAATTTACCCATCGTTCGTTCTCGAACAATCAAAAGAAGAAAAACAAGGACGAGAAGGAGTACCTGAATCTGTGAACAGATGCGGATATTTTTCTTGCATATCAGCCTCCTTCTCCCAAGTGGCCTCTTCAACTGGTCGATTCTTCCATTGAACTTTGATGGATGCAATCTCCCTTGATCTCAACTTGCGAATTTCTCTATCTAAAATAGCAACAGGTTCCTCCTCATAAGACAAATTTTCATCAAGCAGAACCGAATCCCAACGAATGATGTAGTTTCCATCCCCGTGGTATCTTTTCAACATAGACACATAAAATACCGGATGCACTCCTGATAGCCCTGGAGGCAAGGCTAATTCATAAGCCACCTCCCCTACTCGCTTAAGTACTTCAAATGGTCCAATATACCTTGGACTTAGCTTACCCCTTTTTCCAAACCGCATCACCCCTTTCATGGGTGAAACCTTCAGCAAGACTTGTTCACCCTCCATGAACTCCAAGTCTCTAACCTTTCGATCTGCATATTCCTTTTGCCTACTTTGAGCTGCTAAAAGCTTTTCTTGAATAGATTTCACCTTCTCCAATGAATCCCTCAACAGATCAGTACCCCAAGGTCTAACTTCAAATGCGTCAAACCAACCAATGGGAGACCTACATCTCCTCCCATACAATGCTTCAAATGGGGCCATGTCAATACTGGAGTGATAGCTATTATTGTATGAAAACTCCGCTAAGGGTAAGAAGTTATCCCAATGACCACCAAATTCAATCACACATGCGCGCAGCATATCCTCCAACACTTGAATCGTTCGCTCAGACTGACCATCGGTCTGAGGGTGAAATGCAGTACTAAGGTCCAACCTAGTACCTAATTCCGCATGCAATGTTCTCCAAAACTTAGAAGTAAACTGCGTACCTCTATCTGATATAATGGAGAGTGGAACTCCATGCAATCGAACAATTTCTGAGATGTAGATTTTGGCTAACTTCTCTGCATTGTAGGTCACCTTGACCGGAATGAAGTGAGCAGACTTAGTTAATCTATCCACAATTACCCAAATAGAGTCAAACTTACCCAATGTCTTTGGAAGACCAACCACGAAGTCCATTGCAATTCTCTCCCACTTCCATTCAGGAATGGGCATTCTCTGAAGTGTTCCTCCGGGCCTCTGGTGTTCATACTTTACTTGTTGACAATTTGGACATTTGGCAACAAGATCAACAATGTCTCGCTTCATTGTACTCCACCAAAAGTGTTGCTTTAGGTCACGGTACATTTTGGTTGCACCAGGGTGTATAGAATATCCGGAACTATGAGCCTCTGTAAGAATAGTGTGGATCAAGTCATCAACACGGGGCATACATACCCTTCCCTTAATCCTTAAAACACCTTCCTCATCAATTATTGCCTCTTTAGCCTCTCCTCGCAACACCATATCCCGAATTCGGCTTAGTTTCTCATCCTCAAACTGTTTTCCCTTGATCTTGTCAAGAAAAGAAGATCTTGCCTCCACACTGGCCAAAAATCCTCCTTTCTCTAGTATTTCCAGTCTCATAAGGTCGTTAGCCAAGTTTTGGACTTCTCTAGCCAATGGGCGTCTAGAAAACTTGTAAGTGGGCTAAACTACCCATGCTACCTGCTTTCTACTTAAAGCGTCAGCCACCCACATCTTTGCCTTTCCGGGTGCATACAGAATAAATATTCATAGTCCTTCAACATTCCATCCACCTCCTCTTGCCTCAAATTCAAGTCTTTCTGGGTAAAAACATACTGTAAGACTACGTGATCTTTTTTTTTTTTTTATGTGTAGCACCTCACCACTTGACCCCATATAGAAGTGTCTCCATTGCTTAATGCCAAACACACCCACAGCCAACTCCACAATCAGGCGGTCGGATAGTTACGTTCATGCACCTTTAATTGCCTCGAAGCATTAAGCAATTTACATCTTCTCTGCATTAGCAACTGCACCCAAACCAGAATAGGATTTGCATTTCCACAATAAAACAATGAAGTTCTTACCCTCTACTGGCAAGGTAAGGATAGGTGCAGTAGTCAGCAAGGTCTTGAGTTTCTGAAAGCTTTCATCACATTCATCCGACCATACAAATGGAACATTCTGCTTAGTCAAGTTCGTCAATTGGGAAGCAATAGAAGAGAATCCCTTGACAAATCGACGGTAGTAGCTGGCTAAACCAACAAAGCTTCTTACTTCTGACACATTAGTAGGTCTTACCCAATTCTTCACTGTTTCAATCTTAGAAGGATCCACCATCACCCCATCCTTAGAAACCACGTGCCCCAAGAAGGACACTGAATCCAGCCAAAACTCACACTTGGAGAATTTGGCATAAAGCTTTTTCTCCCTCAATACTTCCAACACAATTCTCAAGTGCTCCTCATGTTCCTTCTTGCTCTTTGAGTATATCAGTATATCATCAATAAATACAATAACAAAAAGATCCAGATATGGCTTAAAAATCCCGTTCATTAGGCTCATGAAAGCAGCAGGGGCATTCGTAAGCCCAAAAGACATTACTAAGAATTCATAATGCCCATACCTGGTTCGAAAAGCAGTCCCTTGGCACATCTGCTGTCCGTATTTTCAATTGATGATAACCGGACCTCAAATCAATTTTTGAGAAGACACAAGCACCTTGTAACTGATCGAACAAATCATCAATGCGAGGAATAGGATACTTGTTCTTAATAGTTACCTTATTCAGCTGCCTGTAGTCTATGCACATCCGAAGACTTCCATCTTTCTTCTTCACAAATAAAACAGGAGCACCCCAAGGGGATGCACTTGGCCTAATAAAACCTTTACCTAACAGCTCCTGAAGTTGGGCCTTTAACTCCCTTAACTCAGCTGGAGCCATTCTATAAGGGGGTATGGAAATGGGTCGAGTACCCGGCTCCAGATCAATGCAAAAGTCGATATCCCTATCCGGTGGCATACCAGGAAGATCTGCAGGAAACACATCCAGAAACTCACAGACTATTGAAACCGACTCAATTGTAGGTACTTGGGTAGTATCATCCCTGAGGTGTGCCAAGAAAGCTAAACATCCTTTACTAACCATTCTCTTAGCATGAAGAAAAGAGATAATACGAACTGGGGTAGAAATATAGTCACCCTCCCACACTATTGGGTCTATCCCAGGCTTGGCCAATGTCACAGTTTTAGCATTACAATCTAAGATTGCAAAATTTGGAGAAAGCCAAGTCATACCCAGAATTACATCAAAATCAACCATTTCTAGAATGATCAAATCCACGTAAGTGTTACTCCCCACAAAAGTCACAAGGCAAGACCTATACACCTTCTCAACTATCACAGACTCACCCACGGGAGTAGAGACACGAATAGGCATATCAAGTAAATCACAACTTAACTCAAGACCAGCACCAAATGAGGAAGATACATATGAAAAAGTGGATCCAGGATCAAATAATACTGAAGCCATGCAATCACAGACCAAAAGAGTACCTGTGATAACAGCATTAGATGCCTCTGCCTCAGACCTCCTGGGGAAAGCATAACAATGAGCCTTATCACCTGTCTGTCCATTGCCCCTACCAAGCTGCGCTGCAGTAGTTCCAACTTGCCCGCCACTCCTACTGGTTTGGTGACCACCATTACCTTGGCCACTACGTCCTCCAGAATGGCGGCCTCTACCATGACCACCTCTACCTCTAGCTATTGGGAGTCTGTAACTCTGTTTTGGACAATATATCTTAATATGTCCAGTCTCTCCACATCCATAACAATTTCTGGAGTCTAGCATAGGTCTCTGTGAAAATGACGAAGTCTGGGGATAACCTCCAAACTCAGAAAAATGTTGACTGGTCTGCGATGGACTCCCAGTTAAAGCCTGCAGTGAAGACTGAATAGGACGGGCTGGGTAACCTCCTGAACTCTGCCCTCTGGAGTAAGAACCTCTAAACTCACCTTCCTTACGGAACTTCTTAAATGTTGACATCATGGTGAAGTTGTCTGGTTTCACCCCCTCTACCTCTATCACAAAATCAACCACTTCCTGAAAGGATTTTGCTACAGCAGCTACTTGTAAGGCTGGGATCTGCAATTCTGACCTCAATCCTTTCACAAAGCGGCGAATCCGCTCTTGTGGACTGAAGCAAAGCTGAGTGGCATACCTGGATAGTGCACAAAATTTGGCCTCATAAGCAGCAACAGACATCCTTCCTTGCTCTAGGCTCAGGAACTCATCTCTCCTCCTATCCCTTACAGTCCGGGGTATATACTTCTCCATAAACAGGCTAGAAAATAATGCCCAAGTCATGGGTGGTGCCTGTGCTGATTGACACTCAACATACGACCGCCACCACATTTTGGCATCCCCCTGAAACTGATAGGTCACAAACTCAACACCGAATCGTTCTACTATGTCCATCTTATGTAGCAGCTCATGACAATCAACCAGAAATTCATAGGCGTCCTCAGATTCAGCACCCTTGAAGACTGGAGGTCTCAACTTTAAGAACTTAATGAAAAGTTCATGTTGATCACCTGTCATTATAGACCCTGTGGTCAATCGAGGGAATGTGCCTACTTCCAATGATGTCTCCATGCGGGGAGCCACAGCAGCTGCATGTTGTACTCCCGGAACCGGAGGTGCTGGTGCAGAAAACACTGGAGGTGTCTGGCCCTGATCAGATAACCCGCTAAGATAAGCAAGAACCTGATTAATCATCTCTGGGGTAGGCTGGGGTGGTAATTCCTCATCTTGAACCTGCTCATTTTCCCCTTCCTCACCCTCTCTTACTACCTCATCAGTTGGTGGAGGAGTCACTGCCCTATTCCTAGCTGGACCAGGTGCTCGTCCTCTACCTCTAGTGGGCATCCTCCTGCGACCTCTACCACGGCCTCTTGCTACTGCTCCTCTTCGAGCTACAGTCCCAGTGGCTGGCTCAGATGCATCTTGTCTTGCCGGGGTTGGTGTTGGCGCAGTCGTTGCTCTAGTTCTAACCATCTGCGAAATAGAGTGAAGATGGTCAGATACCAATTTGTATCACCCAGATACCAATTGGATCCAAGTAATAGCACGAAAGGAAGAAAGAAAGAAAGGAATTTTCCTAAAGTCTTATAGCCTCTCAAAGAAAAGTAAAGGCGTCCCCCTACCGTTCCTTAAGACTCTATTAAACTCGTTCTTGTGTGATGAGACCGACGAACCTAACGCTCTGATACCAACTTTGTCACGACCCAAAACGATCTCGTGAGTGGCACCCACCCTTATCCTACTAGGTGAGCGAACCAACAAATCTAAACTCCAATATTTACCAATAGTTCCACTGTAAATAACAAAATAATGCGGAAGACTCAAAATCTGATTTAAGGTAACTAAGTAAATAAGCTTCTAAGTTTACACTTATCATCCCCAAAATCTTGAAGTCATCACATCAAGAACATCTATCCTCAAATTACAAAGTCTAAGAATGTTTGAGAAACAAAATAAGTAAGAAAATGGTCCATGTCCGAAATTCAAAGACATCAAGACTTGAAGAAGAGAATCCAGCACGAGCTAAGAATAATAGCTCACCCCGAACTCTGATATGCTGAAGACTGGCTAGAACTGAGGGCGAGTCGAAGACGATGGCACACTTGCTGCACTCCACAAAATAACAAAGAAGAAAATAATAGTAGGGGGTCAGTACAAGGAACACGTACTGAGTAGGTATCATCGGCCAACTCAAAATAGAAAACAATATATACCGAATAATAATATACAGTCAACCACAATACTTAACAGATAGCAAGTAACAATTACATAAACCATTGGTAACAACACCATAATAAGTACACCATCAAGCACAACATCAAGCACAACCTTGAGGACTCATGCCTCCACACCATACTCATTTGGGAAAAATAGTTTTCTTTGAATTTGAGTAAAATAATATAATTCAAGATTCTTTTTATTTAAAAATACCGTGTCGGAACGTGATACTCCGATCCAAAATATACCGTGTCGGAACGTGACACTCCAATCCAAAAATACCGTGTCGGAACGTGACACTCCGATCCAAAAACACCGTGTCGGAACGTGACACTACGATCCAAAAATACCGTGTCGGAACGTGACACTCCGATCCAAAAATACCGTGTTGAAACGTGACACTCCGATCCAAAAATGTATTTAATTTATTTAAACTGCTTTCAAACCAATTTTATTTCCACCAAGCCTTCTTTATTCAAGGCATCACTTCAAAAGAGAGTTTTCAAGAATAAAATTCAATAGTCTCAATATTTTAGGCAAAACACAAACCACACAATCATAATATACAACCACAAAATCAAGTAATAGGAGACTTTACAATATCATCCAATACATATCAATCGCTATTTAGAGTTTATCTATCACAGAGAAATAAACCATAACCTACCTCCACCGAAGAACCGAAATCAAGCAAGCTACCTCTCCAATGCCTTTGCCTTTCTTATT
This sequence comes from Solanum sitiens, assembly GCA_016801875.1. NCBI lineage: Eukaryota > Viridiplantae > Streptophyta > Magnoliopsida > Solanales > Solanaceae > Solanum > Solanum sitiens. The sequence goes on along the minus strand of JABWTJ010000954.1, from coordinate 69,038 downwards.
GCCTAAGAACCCTTTCAATCCGAAGTCCAAAATGCCTGTTCTCCTCTCCCTTTCACGTTTTTCTCTCCTTGCTTCCCCAGCTGATCAGTTCTTCCCTCTCTCAATTCAAGACTCCCTCCTCTAATAATAATGCAAGACTATACTTATTGTAAAAGTAATTCCCCATTAGTCTAAAGTTACTTTCTTTAATACCCACAAACTCCATTATAAAAGCTAGTCCACTAAATACATAAATAATAGCCCCAAACATCCATTAAAATAATTAGTGGAAGCTGACATCGTGTGGGGTTACGCTGCGTGTGACGGTCCGTCGTGTCTGTGACGGTCCGTCCTGCAGGTCCGTCACGAAGTTCAGAGATTCGATTTCAGCATGTCAATTTTCAAGAGTTGAAGTGTTTTGGAACGAGACCTCCTCGACGGTCCGTCGTGTCTGTGACGGTCCGTCCTCCATGTCCGTCATAGAGTTCAGAGAGTCGATTTCTGCACTCAATTTCAGAATTCTAAGTGCTTTGGAACGAGACCTCCTCGACGGTCCATCGTGTCTGTGACGGTCCGTCCTGCAGGTCCGTCACGAAGTTCAGAGAGTCGATTTCAGCATGTCAATTTTCAAGAGTTGAAGTGTTTTGGAACGAGACCTCCTCGACGGTCCGTCGTGCCCATGACGGTCCGTCGTGGGATCCGTCGTCTCAGACAGTTTTTCCAGAAATAAAATCTGCTGCTCAAAACGACTAAGCAGGTTGTTACAGTTTCCCTATAGGACCTAGCAAGTGGATCCACCTAATACACTAGAATGATACTCATGTGTTACCTTGGTTAGTAAGTACCCTCTTGTCATATCTAGGGAGCACCCCGTAGACGTAACCGGCGTCGTCGTCCTCTTTGAGGACTAAGACTAGCCTCTTAGCTTACATCATTACATTCATAGGTCAAATGCAAAAAATTTAAAACTTTTCTATATCTATCTTGAGGTTTACATAGACCTCTCGCATACACATAAAATAGTCATATCGAGTATACATAGACCCTTTGTATTGGAAGATTACATAGTCTTCTATTTTTATTGTACATAGATATATAAGATATAACATAATCTCAAAACCGGATGTCTCATCTCATAACCATCTAAAATAAGAGTATATCAACTGGGAATATCCCATACATCAATGTAATAAAGCCACATATAGGCTATGCAATATTGATTACTCAAATGAAAATGAGAGAACTGGAAGTCTTATAACTGGAACAACATCAAAAGCTTGATAGTGACATTGCCCTCGGAAAGTGAGGACCTACCCAACTTGGATGAGTGAGAATTCCAAGTCGTCTCAAAAGCCCTTCAACAACTGTAACCTAAAATAATACACCACTTGTACTAACTATGAGACCATATGCACACTTATCATAAAATCATGTAACATTTCATTAAAGCATGCAATTTACTTTGAAAATCCTTATGCATATTCAAGAAGACCATACCAATCAATAAGACATATTCATTAAGTCAAGAGCATGTACATCACAAGACCAACAATACTAAGTCTAGTCAAGCCAACATGCATATCCACATAATTTGAACACATAGTAAAGACAACCCTATTATTAAACTAAAACATCACCAGCATGAATAAGAGTTCATTACAACATAATCAAAGCAAGACATTTACCCATGAACCCTCAGTAAGTCAACTAGTGCAATGACTAAGCAAAGCCCCATAACCTTACTCAATCAAGTATTCTAAACAAGAACCATGACCAATGTCCAACTTCACATACCATATCATTAATAGTACATATAATCACACTTTAGCAATAAAGACCAAACACATATTCATAAGTGAAAACGAATCATCATATAGAATAATCAACGTGTAGGATCATCATATACATATCATGTACCATTATAAGCATATACATATAAATAAGAACATCCTCCTAAGACTTCCCTCAAGTCTAACTAGTGCAATGTTTAGGTAGAGTCACGTACCCCTACCTAGACTAAGCTAAACCCCGTAGGTCATCCTAGTTAGAGTTAATTCCTTTAGTTCATTTTACCTTTTGGGAACATCTTGCCTTAACCTACATAGACCACATGAGCTAATGTGGAATCTGGTGTCATGGAACCCTACACCAAAGGAAGCCGAACTACTTGCCAAGGTAGTACCAAAACATGAACATAGCAATTACGTGGATCCACTAGCTAGTATTCTTATGGGGCCCACATAGTTCAACAACTAGGGGATATAGTTGGGACCCTTTTTATGCTACATGCATTGTAGTCTCCAATATCATGAGTACATTAGTGATCCTACCTTCCCTATGTTGGAAGGGACACTCCTCACACTAGTTCACTTGGTGCTAAGCTATAGTCCCTTTTAAAATGTCTTTAATGTCTTTATTAATTATCATAGCTTAATGTATGTCATAGGGTCTATCCCTTGTATAATCATCATCATCATAGCTCAATAATAATTGCTTGAATATTGTCCTTTCATTAAAATTCATATAAGTGAGGTTAGCACATTTACATAGTCACATCATAATAAGGTACAATTGTAAGTTATCACCGTCCTTATAACATTTACATCTTAGCCAACAAATCACAATCCATAGTTCAAAACATTTAAATTCAACATCATACCAACCCAATCAATCTTGAAATAAGGTTTACTTCAATACAACATTATTACTTAAGCACAAGTAACCATAATCGAAGTAAAGAATATGGATCACAAGACTTAATCCTCTTCACAATGCCATCATCAATTTCTTACCATCAACTTCCAACTTAACCTAAAAATGGTATAATATCATCATATAATATTAACAAACATCATAACAAGACCAATTGAATCATTATACAACAATCCCTCACTAGTTCATAGCCTAGAATTAGAGTTTTTGATCAAGTTCATAGTCTACTCACCATCTAGGTCAATTACTCAAGAACTAGGATGGCAGGACTACAATTCATCTCAATCTATTCGTAAATTGGAACAAAAATATCATAGGATAGTAAATCACACATAAACCAAGCCAATTACATCAATACTAGATAGTTCAATTCAATATCACAACCTAGGGTTAAGGAGAATAGGTCATCTTCTACAAGCTAGAACAATCCATCAAGAATAACATAATTGAGTTATAATACATGTTAATCTATTCATAATATCCAAAACAAATCATAAATAAATAGAATTGAAAGATCAATTTCGAGATTGGAAGAGACCCACATGAAAACTCATATTTTGAAATCAATTTGAAGGAACCCTTTGTGGAAAGAAGTCCCAACGGTGAAAGGAATCACATACCTTGATATTTGATAAAGATTCATGGAGAAACTTTGGTATTTAGCAGCCCTAGAACCCTCTTGACCTTGACTTCTATGGTGTTCTTCTACTTGGGGGAGAGAAAGAAGAGAGAAGGAGGAGCAATTGGGTTTGGGAATTATGAGGGCTTACGTTAGATTATTTAGGTTAGGGACTTTATATAGGTCATTAACTAACCAAGAATACAACATATAGGCCCAAAACATTCCAAAAAGAAAAATTGACAATTTTCAAGTTGAATAGGCACATTTAACTGTAATGTTACTGTAACATATTCATTTTTGCAAAACATCACCAAAAATCAAAGCAAATTCAAATTTAGTCATTATTTTCATTATTAGTATCAATAACTAACCTTAGTTATCAAATAGAAGAGGGTAACGGGACTTCATGTTGGCCTCAGCCTCCCATGTTGCACCCTCAACTAGGTGATTCTTCCATAACACCATTACGGAAGACACATATTTGTTTCTTAACTTCTCTACTTCTCTATCAAGGATTTGAATGGGAACATTCTCATAAGAGAGGTTCTATTGTACCCCAAGACCCTCAATAGGAAGAATGGACTCGGGATCAACGATACACTTCATAAGCATAGAAATATGGAAACCGTATGAACCGAAGCCAATTCACTAGGCAACCTCAACTCATATGCCACCTTACCAATCTTTTGCCAGATTTCTTAGGGACCCACATAACGAGGGCTCAATTCCCCTTTCTTGGAAAATATCACCACCCATTTCATAGGCGAAACTTTTAGATACACTTTATCATCTTCTTCAAACTCTAATTCACTTCTCCTATGGCCGGCATAGGACTTTTTCCGGTTATAGGCTATTTTCAAGCGATTCCTTACTATATGAACCTTTTACAAAGTCGTATAAATCAAATCGGGACCCAAAAGTGATGACTCACCCACCTCAAACAATCCAATTGGAGATCTACATCTACTACCATACAAGGCTTCATAAGGGGCCATAGATATAGATGAATGGTAACTATTGTTGTAAGCAAACTCCACCAAAGGCAAGTGCTTATCCCAATTTCCCTTGAAATCAATTATACAAGATCTAAGCATATCTTCAAGGGTTTGAATAGTATGCTCCGCTTGACCATCTGTTTGGGGATGAAAAATGGTGCTTAACTTCACCTTGGTACCCAACCCTTTTTGGAATGACCTCAAAAACCTAGATGTTAATTGTGCACCCCTATCCGATATGATGGATAACAGAATACCATGGAGACAAACAATCTAATCTATGAAGATCTCTGCATAATCCTCCGCCGAATAGGTAGACTTGATGGGAATAAAATAAGCTGATTTGGTCAACCTATCCACAACCACCCATATGGAGTCATATTGCTTTTGTGTCCGAGGCAAACCTATCACAAAATCCATATTTATGTATTTCCATTTCCAAGAAGGGACTTTGATCTCTTGAAATAAACCACCCGACTTTTGGTGTTCGGCTTTCACTTGTTGGCAATTTGGACACTTTGCAACAAATTCCGCTATGTCCTTCTTCAGACCTTCTCACCAAAACACTCCCCTAAGGTCATTGTACATATTTGTAGAACCCGGATGAATGGAGTATCAGGACCTATGAGCTTCCTCAATAATTCGGTTCCTTAAGCCATCTACATTGGGAACACACAACCTTCCTTAATACCTCAAGACACCATGCCTCCTAAGGAGAATGACTCATTAAGCTGTCACGACCGGAGTGTTGACCCCAGATGAGACCGGCGTCGTTGACCTCTCAAAGGTCGCAGACAAGCCTACTTACATCATTCTTACTTCATCTAGGTTAAATTTTAGCGGAAATTTAAAACTTTTTGTTTCTTAACATGCATAAAGGTCATTCTACTTACATTCATAATGTTCACAATCAACCATCTAACATTAAGATTATCAACTGAAAGAAATAGTTCAATACTGCATTAAATGTATAATTGACAAAATGGCACCAATACAATATCTAAAATAAAAATGGAAAGAAACACTAGTGGAACATACTCCACTAGCTAAAGCCGGAATCTAAGCTAGATAGTAACGGTAGACATTCTCGAAAGCATGAGGGCCTACTAAGTCCGGATGAAAGCTCCACGTCCGGATAGCTGCAACGTCAACCTGTAAGCTCTAGCGTCCACCTGTGCCTGCACCTAAAAAGATAGAGTTGTATGGGATTAGTACACACTTGTACTAAGTATGGGTATATGCAAGGACACACCAAGGACATGCATGAGTAGGAATAGCTCTTTCCTAACAACATGATTATAGAAAGTCAAGTCAGTGGACTTGCCAAATTGGGATTAGGAAAGTGAGTGAGATTTCCAAATTTGGATTAGGAAAGTTAGTGAGATTTCCAAATTTGTATTAGGAAAGTAATGTCATGAGAGTAACATGCATCATCATACTTATCATATTGCACACCGCACATAACATCTTACACATAGCACATATCATATTGCATATAGCGCATAACATCTTTCATATCATTCATTCATATGCCATGAGACCTTGGAATCATGGACTTAACATCAAGACTTCCCAAAATGAGGGCTCAACATATGGGATCTCAACTAGGGAGCCTTCTTTAGCAAACACAGAGTCTGCTTCATTTATTCATACGTACTTCATTTCATTCATTCATAAGCTAGTGCAGTTATACTTAAGATGTAGTTTAAGACTCTTATCGGGTTTGCTGTGCAATGATCAAGAATAATCTAGTGTTATTACTTGAGTCTAGTTCACCTCTTGATTATCCTATCCTAACACCTTTGGTATCGTTCATTTCTTTATGTGTATCATTTGAGGCTGGCCTCATTGATTCATTGGGAACTTTAACTTTAACCGACATAGATCATGTGAGCATCATGAAATCCAGTGTCTCCCCCACACCGAAAAGAGGTGGAATCACCGGCCAAAGTGACCCAAAACATGCTAGCGTACATGGGAATTGAACCCCGCCAGATCCCTATATTGGTAGTATAGGTTCGAAGACTAGCAGATATAAGGAGACTCATACCCGGCACGCCAGACAGTCTAATCTCATGAGAGTTACGTGAACCTCCGCCCTTCCCAAAAGAAGGCATCACCGCTCATAGCTAGTCTATCGGTGCTCAGTATAAAGTACCATTTCATTCAACTCATACGTCATGGAAGCTGACTTCTATTATGAGGACATCATAGATCAATAGATGATTTCTCATATCATCATTAGTATTAAGTATACATTATTCTCAATACTTTCATTAGACTGTTAATAGAGACTGGTCTCTTCATTAACTTTACACTCTCATAGGTGAGTACGTTTTGGTAACATTTACTTAGGCTCATTTGAGATTGCTCTCATCTTTCACATTAGCCTCTTTTCATGTTGTCACCACATTCATTAACTTTAGAACATTTTCCCTTCATATTTACTCACCCCTTTTTACGTGAATGTTCATTTCATCATATGCTAACGCACTTGGCCATTTAGTGTGTTTCGCACTCTTACTTAACCCTTCTAGGGTTTCATCATTTCGTTACATACATCTTAGGTTCACTTACTTTAAACACATGCTAGACTTATAGTCTATACATACAAGACATGAGGCTTCATTCATAGTTCGTTTAAGTGATTCATATCTTTCTAAGATGATGTGGTACAAGACTTATGCATCTTGTAAGTATGCCAAGATCTCGATTTCGATCTATATAGGCAATATTATTTTTGAACATTTATTCACGTATGACTTATGTATCAATATGGAATTTGGGCAAGGGAACCCGATTTCGAATCCCTTGGACAACAGTTACATTTTTTTATTCATTTTGGTTTGATCCATACGGCTTGGGGACCCAAGATCGAGCCCCAATGCCTTCATTTTATTTTTCCCTTGACTTATCTCATTATTTTTCGCTCAATGGGACTAAGAGGATGTGGGATTGAACCCCCACAACCTCATTTACTTTTATTTTCATTGCTTTTAATTTCTCTCCTTTGGCCGAGGAGTTGTGGGTTCGAACCCTCACAGCCCCTCTTTAATTTCTTCTCCTAAACTCCCCTTAAATCTGCCTTAGAGGTCGTGGGTTCGATTCACACACGCCTCCCCCTTTATTTTTCTTTTAATTTTCCTTAAATCTGATTGAGAGGTGGTGGGTTCGAATCCCACTCCTCTCATTTCTTATTATTTATTTTTAGTTACATTTTTCAGCCAATACCATGGTTTGAATCCCCCTTACCACATTGTTTTTCACTTCATTATTTTCACAACTTTTAGCATGGTGAGGTCATGGGTTCGACCCTCAGTGACCTCACTTGTTTTTCTTCACTTTTCATGACATTTTAAACCACTTAACTTGGCTGAAATTAATCAACAATCTGCTGGAAAATTTGAGTTATATTTTCAGCTTCTTTTTCATTACATTACACGTTAGTTCTTCTTAGGGGAATTTCATAGTGCATTTAGCATGTTTTAGGTGCATTTTCCTGGATTCGTTTAGCCAAGAGATTATCACTCAAATCAGCCACATTTCATCTCATATGAACATCACGATTTACATAAACATGCGTACATGAAATACAAAGAACTAACATGTCATTTCAAGTCCTAAACCATGACCAATAGCCACGGCAACAGACCGAAACACACGTAGTTACATTTTCGGAAAACATCAACATAAGTCACATAATTCCGAACATACATATAAATACATAATCATCACAAAAACACGTTTCATCCCTAGTTTTCTACCAGCAAACAGAACCAACCTATGATTCAATGGGATCTAGTGACAGGGACATGTAATGGGGAACAACCCTAGTTTTCAGAATAGATTCTTCTGAACCTTAGGGGTCTCTTGGGAAAGGGATCAAGAGAGAACAGAACCCATACCTTTTTGACATTCAAACCTCGACTTGCTGCCCAAAGAACTGCTCCAAACACACGTCCAACACCAAAAGTTCAACACCAAACTCGACGGACAACCTTCTCTTTGCCTACGTGATTGATTTCGTTGTTTGTTTTTATCTTTCGTGGTGAGTTCTTCAAGTGTGAAGAACTTGGTTTATCTTTCTGTTCTTGACGTTATTTTGGCAGAGAGAACGTGAAAAAGAAGAGAGATTGAACATGTGTTGAGAGATAGACATGAGAGGAGAGAGTTATCTTAGGATTAGGAATCTATTTTAGGACTTAATCAAATAAGGTTTAGTTAAATATTAAAAAAAATCTGATTTCCCTTTTTTTTTTTAAATCAGCCAATAAATAATAAATATAAATTAATTACATTAATTTACCAACTTAAATAAAAACAAATTTAATTCATAGCTTCCACCTAGGTTCGAACCCGGGTGGAGCAAGACTTCACTCTAAGAGCCAATTTTCGACCCTCTCTCCCCAAAATGCCCCTCCACCTTATTAATTAAATAATTAATTACCTATTTATGGTAATTACGATACTACCCTTAGCCTGTAAAAAGACCATTTTACCCCTAGACCCTCCAAACCTAAGATTTTCCCTTTTTAAGTCCGGTAAAGACTCCTTCGAGTAAATCTTCATATTCCAGAGCCCTACATGGCTGGACCCAACCTTTCCTAGCTCAAATAACTCCCAAAGTTAGTTGGCTTGGCTGTAGCAAGGGTTCAGAGGTCTGGTTCTACGCGTATCAATCCGTGTGAACCCGGTCTAATGGTAGGCATTCTAGACACATTAAGCATTACTTATCATATCCATTTTTAGGGTTGTTACATTATCCCCCCCTTAGGAACATTCTTCCCCGAATGACACTACTAACTATCTAGTGTAATGCCAGTCAGATCATAACATAGTTACTATACACAATCAAGCAATAGCAACAAAGAATGGAGAGATAAGGAAACTTAGACTTAAGAATAGGAAGTCTAACCTCAAGAGCTGAAAAGATGAGGGTAGCGGGATCTCATATCGGCCTCCGCCTCCCACGTATCACCCTCAATAAGATGATTCCTCCACAATACCTTCATTGTGTCAATCTCCTTATTCCTCAGCCGCTTGACCTGTCTGTCTAAGATCTCAACAGGTACCTCCTCGTAGGACAAGTCTTCATCGACCCCCAAACCTTCCACAGGTAGAATCGATGTTGGATCACCTAGCAACTTCTTTAACATGGATACATGAAAGACTGGATGGACAAAAGCTAGCTCCGCAGGCAATGCCAACTCATAGGCCACCTCACCCACACGCTGTAAGATCTCATATGGCCCAACATACCTCGGACTCAACTTTCCCTTCCTGCCAAACCTCATCACCCCCTTCATAGGTGATATCTTCAGATAGACCTGGTCACCAACATCAATCTCTAAGGGCCGTTTTTTGTTATCTGCATATGACTTCTGCCGGCTGTAAGTAGTAGCCAACCTGTCCCTAATAACCCTGACCTTCTCTAAGGCCTCATGAATGATCTCTGGACCCAAAATAGATGACTCTCCAACCTCGAACCACGCAACTGGAGATCTACACCTCCTACCATACAGTGCCTCAAACGGTGCCATCCCAATGCTGGAGTGATAGCTATTATTATACGAGAACTCTATCAAAGACAGATGGTTATCCTAGCTACCCCAAAAGTCAATCACACACGCTCTCATCATGTCCTCCAATGTCTGAATGGTGCGCTCTGCCTGCCCATTAGTCTGAGGATGAAAGGCAGTACTAAGCTTTACCTGCGTGCCTAAGCTATTCTAGAAGGATCTCTAAAAATGTGAAGTGAACTGAGCTCCTCTATCTGAAATGATCGACAAATGAATCCCATGCCATCTCACAATTTCATCATTGTAGAGTCTCGCATAATCCTCAACTCTGTAAGTAGACTTCACAGGGATAAAGTGGGCATACTTAGTCATCCTGTCCACAATAACCCATATGGAGTCATGCTGTCTCCTAGTCATAGGAAGACCAACCACGAAGTCCATATTAATGGCCTCCCACTTCCAAGTCGGAACCTCAATAATCTGAGTAAGACCGCCAGGCTTAAGATGTTCTGCCTTAACCTGCTGACAATTAGGACACTTGGCCACATATTCTTCAATGTACTTCTTCATGCCATCCCACCAATAAATCTGCTTAAGATCATGATACATCTTGGTGGAACCTGGATGTATGGAATATCTGGAACCATGGGCCTCTGGAACAATCTTGGTCCGCAAATTATCCATATCTGGTACACACAGCCTATCCTGGTACCTATGTATGTCGTCACCTCCTAAAGCAAAGGACTCATTCATCTTTACCAGCACTGAGTCCTTCAACTCCATCAACACAGGATCAAGATGCTGACCCTTCTTGACTTCAACTACCAAGGATGATTCAGAACTAGGATGAACTGAAACACCCCCACTAGTAGAGTCAACCAACTGAACACCCAGTCTGGACAGTCTGTGTACATCTTTCGCCAACTCCTTTTTCTCATCCTCAACGTGGGATGTACTTCCCATGCTCATCCTGCTCAAAGCATCAGCTACAACATTAGCCTTACCTGGATAGTAGTGGACATTCATATCATAGTCTTTCAACAGCTCCAACTATCTCCGCTGACGTAGATTCAACTCCTTCTGTGTGAACACGTACTGGAGACTCTTGTGGTCTGTGAACACATCCACATGCACTCCATACAAGTAGTGCCTCCACAACTTCAGTGCAAATACCACAACTGCCAACTCCAGGTCATGATTGGGATAATTCTTCTCACGAACCTTGAGCTGTCTGGACGCATAAGCTATCACCTTACCAACCTGCATAAGAACACAACCCAAACCAACCCTAGATGCGTCACAATAAACAGTGTAATTCTCACCACACTTAGGCAAAGTAAGTACCGGGGCTGAAGTAAGTCTGTCCTTGAGCTCCTGGAAACTCTTCTCACAAGTTTCCGTCCACTCGAACTTGGTCTTCTTCTTAGTCAAAGCTATCAGTGGGGCAGCAATAGAAGAAAAACCCTCTACGAACCTGCGGTAGTAACCAGCCAATCCCAGAAAGCTACGGATGTCAGTGGGAGTAAGAGGTTTTGGCCAGTTCTTAACAGCCTCAGTCTTCCTGGGGTCCACCTCCACACCCTAATTGGACACAACATGACCCAGGAAGGTCACTGATCTAAGCCAGAATTCACACTTGCTGAATTTGGCATACAACTGATGTTGTCTAAGTACCTGCAAGGTTAGTCTCAAATGATGTTCATGCTCTTCCTTGGTCCTAGAGTAGATGAGGATGTCATCAATGAATACTATGATGAAAGAATCAAGGTACTCACGGAAGAATCGGTTCATGAGGTCCATAAATGCAGCTGGTTCATTAGTGAGACAAAATGACATGACTAAGGACTCATAATGACCATAACGGGTTCGAAAGGCTGTCTTTGGGATATCTCCATCCCTAACCCTAACCTGATGATACCCTGAATGAAGGTCAATCTTAGAGAAGAAACTAGACCCTTGAAGCCGATCAAATAAATCATCTAATCTGGGAAGTGGATACTTATTCTTTATAGTGACTTTGTTGAGCTGCCGATAATCAATACACATTCTAAGCGTTCCATCCTTCTTTTTCACAAACAACACTGGAGCGCCCCAAGGGGATATGCTCGGCTGAATGAAACCCTTATCAGTGAGATATTTTAACTGCAGCTTCAAATCTTTGAGTTCAGTTGGAGACATTTTGTAAGGAGGAATTGAAATCGGTTTAGTATTGGGTTCTAAGTCGATACCCAAGTCAATCTCTCGAGGGGGAGGGACTCCAGGCAAATCATCAGGAAATACATCTAGGAACTCATTGACTACAGTCACTGAGTCTATGGAAGGAATGTCATGATCTAAATAATTATCACTCACAAGATGACACAATAATCCCTTGGACATCATTTTATTGGCCTTAAGGTTCGAAATCAAGGGATTAGGACGACTCGAGTTGTACCCCTCCCAGACCAGCTCTACCTCATTAGGGAAAAAAAATATCACAACCCTACTACGGCAATCCATACAAGCATAACAACTATGAAGCCAGTGTATGCCAAGAATGATGTCAAAATCTTTCATTGGTAACTCAACCAAGTTACACACAGAGTAGTACCACATACAACTATTGGGCAATCCTTGTACACTCTATCAGCTCTTACATTTTCTCCTAAGGGTGTACTAACCACTATAGGATCATGCAAAACATCAGTCAATATCTCAAAAGTGAGAGCAAGAAAGGGAGTTACAAAGGAAAGCGTAGACCCTGGATCAAGTAAAGCATAAACAGAAGTTGAGAATACTTACAGCATACCTGTGACCACATCAGAGGACTTCTCCTGCTTCTCCCTGCCCTTCAGGGCATAAAACCTGTTCCTTTTAGGAGGCTCGGCTGCTGTTGCACCCTGTGGATTAGTCCTAGGCTGAGCATTACCTACAGCCTGACCTCTGCTCTGTGGGCAGTCTCTAACCATGTGCCCACTCTTACCGAAACCGAAGTAGGCATTAGTGCCCTGTATGCACTCTCCACTGTGAGCACGGCCACACTTAGCACAGTCCTTTCTGGGACACTGCATCTCACCTCCATTGCCCTTGTTGGGCTCGGTTCAGCCTCCTCTAGGTGTTGTACTCCTCTGAGAATTAGAGTTCCTAGAACTCTGTTGCCCCTTTTTGAACCTGGGCTGCTCACGGACGCTAAAATTGTTTCTGTGGCCTCCATGGCTGGGACCTACCTGATCTTGAGGCTTAGGCCTCCTATCATGATGAACGCCCCTTTTCTTGCGCATGTCCTCTACCTGCTGGACATGCACCATCAACCTGGAGAGGTCCATGTTATCATGGAGCATCGCAGACCGACACTCCTCCTCCAGATCTCCATTGATTCCTGTGAGGAACCTGCTCAACTCATCCCTGTTGTTAGATACAAGGGAAGTAGCACACATGGATAGTTTAACAAACTTCAGTACTCATCTCATTTTTGCTGTTAGATACAAGGGAAAGTAGCATACCTGGATAGTTTAACAAACTTCAGGGAATACTCCCTGACTGTCATTGATCCCTGCTTAAGGTTGATAAACTCCTCAACCTTGGCCTCCCTCATCTCCCTGGGAAAGATCTCTCCAGGAAGGTTGTCTTTAACAGCTCCCAAGTGATCGGAACTCCGCCCAAAGCTCGGCTATCCTACCACATCTTGCACAAAGTCTGTGCAACATCCTTAACCTGATAGGAAGCCAGCTCAGCCTTCTCAGTATCTGTGGCCCCCATAGCCACCAAAATCTTATGCACCTCGTCCACAAACTCCTGGGGATCCTCTGAAGTCTTAGACCCCGTGAATATAGGAGGATTCATCATTGTGAAGTCTCTCAGCCTGTCAGCCATGCTACGAACCGATGGATTCTCCCTCTGAACATTCTGTCGGTTGACCTGGGAAGTCATGGCCTGGGCCTGCATAGTGATGGCCTGTGCCATCTGGTCCAGAGATGCCCGCACCTCCGCATCAGTCAACCCAGCTGGGTTAACCGGCATAGCCACTCCTTCAGCTAGAGCCTGGGGTGGAACCGGATTGCCCCCAGCAGCTGCTCCTCCTCTCCTCTGACCAACGTTCCTCCTAGTATTCATTCTCTGAAAAAAAATAAGAATTGATGTTAGACACGCTCATAACACCAAGAAATAAGACATTAGGAAAAGCACGATAAGATCAGAAGAAGGGAAATTTTCCTACGCATCATGCACTCTCTAAATGAGGATAGTGGTGCACTTCACTACCATGACTTAGAAACTACTCAATGTGGTTGATGTGAACTTATTATTCTCGGAATTTAACCTAGTGCTTTGATACCAACTTTGTCATGACTGGAGTGTAGACCCCAGACGAGACCGGCGTCGTTGACCTCTCAGAGGTCGCAGACAAGCCTACTTACGTCATTCTTACTTCATCTAGGTTAATTTTAGCGGAAAATTTAAAACTTTTTGTTTCTTAACATGCATAAAGGTCATTCTACTTACATTCATAATGTTCACAATCAACCATCTAACATTAAGATTATCAACTAAAAGAAATAGTTTAATACTGCATTAAATGTTTAATTGCCAAAAAGACACCAATAAAATGTCTGAAATAAAAATAGGAAGAAACACTAGTGGAACATACTCCACTAGCTAAAGCCTGCATCTAATCTAGATAGTAACGGTAGACATCCTCAAAATCATGAGGGCCTACCAAGTCCGGATGAAAGCTCCACGTCCGGATAACTGCAACGTCAACCTGTAAGCTCTAGCGTCCACCTGTTCCTGCACCTAAAAATATAAAGTTGTATGGGATTAGTACAAACTTGTACTAAGTATGGGTATATGCAAGCACACACCAGCGACATGCATGAGTAAGAATAGCTCTTTCCTAACAACATGATAATGGAAAGTCAAGTCAGTGGACTTGCCAAATTGGGATTAGGAGAGTGAGTGAGCTTTCCAAATATGGATTAGGCAAGTTAGTGAGCTTTCCAAATTTGGATTAGGAAAGTCATCTCATGAGAGTAACATGCATCATCATACTTATCATATTGCACACCGCACGTAACATCTTACACATATCATATATCATATTGCATATAGCACATAACATCTTTCATATCATTCATTCATATGCCATGAGACCTTGGAATCATGGACTTAACATCAAGACTTCCCAAAATGAGGGCTCTACATATGGGATCTCAACTAAGGAGCCTTCTTTAGCAAATACACAGTCTGCTTCATTCATTCTTACGTACTTCATTTCATTCATTCATAAGCTAGTGTAAACACCAGCTATACCTAGGATGTAGTTTAAGACTCTCATCGGGTTTGATGTGCAATGATTAAGAATAACCTAGTGTTATTACTTGAGTCTAGTTCACCTTTTGATTATCCTATCCTAACACCTTTGGTATCGTTCATTTCATAATGTGTATCATTTGAGGCTGGCCTCATTCATTCATTGGGAACTTTAACTTTAACCGACATAGATCATGTGAGCATCATGACATCCAGTATCTCCCCCACACAAAAAAGAGGTGTAATCACTGGCCAAAGTAACCCAAAACATGCTAGCGCACATGGGAATTGAACCCCGCCAGATCCCTATATTGGCAGTATAGGTTTGAAGACTAGGAGATACAAGGAGACCCATACCCGGTATACCGGGCATTCTTATCTCATGAGAGTTATGTGAACCTCCTCCTTTCTCGAAAGAAGGCATCACCGCTCATAGCTAGTCTATCGGTGCTCAGTATAAAGTTCCATTTCATTCAACTCATATGTCATAGAAGCTGGCTTCTAGTATGAGGACATCATAGCTCAAGAGATGATTTCTCATCTCATCATTAGTATTAAGTATACATTATTCTCAATACTTTTATTAGAGTGTTAATAGAGACTAGTCTCTTACACTCTCATAGGTGAGTACGTTTTGGTAACATTTACTTAGGCTCATTTGAGATTGCTCTCATCTTTCACATTAGCCTCTTATCATGTTGTCACCACATTCATTAACTTTAGCACATTTTCCCTTTATATTTACTCACACCTTTTTACGTGAATGTTCATTTCATCATATGCCAATGCACTTGGCCATTTAGTGTGTTTCTCACTCTTACTTAACCCTTCTAGGGTTTCATCATTTCGTTACATACATATTAGGTTCACTTACTTTAAACACATGCTAGACTTATGGGTCTATACATACAAGCCATGAGGCTTCATTCATAGTTCGTTTAAGTGATTCATATCTTCCTAAAATGATGTGGTACAAGATTTATGCATCTTGTAAGTATACCAAGATCTCGATTTTGATCTATGTAGGCAATAATATTTTTGAACATTTATTTACGTATGACTTATGTATCAATATGGAATTTGGTCAAGGGAACCCGATTTCGAATCCCTTGGACAACAGTTACATTTTTTTATTCATTTTGGTTTTGATCCATACGGCTTGGGGACCCAAGATCGAGCCCCAACGCCTTCATTTTATTTTTCCCTTGATTTATCTCTTTATTTTTCGCTCAATGGGACTAAGAGGATGTGGGATTGCACCCCCAAAACCTCATTTACTTTTATTTTCATTGCTTTTAATTTCTCTCCTTTGGCCGAGGGGTTGTGGGTTCGAACCCCCACAGCCTCTCTTTAATTTCTTCTCCTTAACTCCCCTTAAATCTGCCTAAGAGGTCGTGGGTTCGATTCACACACGCCTCCCCCTTTATTTTTCTTTTAATTTTCCTTAAATCTGATTGAGAGGTGGCGGGTTCGAATCCCACTCTTCTCATTTCTTATTATTTTTTTTAGTTACATTTTTCATCCAATACCATGGTTTGAATCCCCCTTACCACATTGTTTTTCACTTCATTATTTTCACAACTTTTAACGTGGTGAGGTCACAGGTTCGACCCTCAGTGACCTCACTTATTTTTCTTCACTTTTCATGACATTTTAAACCACTTAACTTGGCTGAAATTAATCAACAAGCTTCTGGAAAATTTGAGTTATATTTTCAGCTTCTTTTTCATTACATTACACGTTAGTTCTTAGGGGAATTTCATAGTGCATTTAGAATGTTTTAGGTGCATTTTCATGGATTCGTTTAGCGAAGAGATTATCACGCAAATCAGCCACATTTCATCTAATATGAACATCACGATTTACATAAACATGTGTACATGAAATACAAAGAACTAACATGTCATTTCAAGTCCTAAACCATGACCAATAGCCACGGCAACACACCGAAACACACGTAGTTATATTTTAGGAAAACATCAACATAAGTCACATAATTCCGAACATACATATAAACACATAATCATTACGAAAACACGTTTCATCCCTAGTTTTCTACCAGCAAACAGAACCAACGTATGATTCAATGGGATCTAGTGACAGGGACATGCAACGGGGAACAACCCTAGTTTTCGGAATAGATTCCTCTGAATCTTAGGGGTCTCTTGGGAAAGGGACCAAGAGATAACAGAACCCATACCTTTTTGACGTTCAAACCTCGACTTGCTGCCCAAAGAACTCCTCCAAACACCCGTCCAACACCGAAAGTTCAACACCAAACTCGACGGACAACCTTCTCTTTGCCTACGTGATTGATTTCATTGTTTGTTTTTATCTTTCGTGGTGAGTTCTTCAAGTGTGAAGAACTTGTTTTATCTTTCTGTTCTTGAAGTAATTTTGGCAGAGAGAACGTGAAAAAGAAGAGAGATTGAACGTGTGTTGAGAGATAGATGTGAGAGGAGAGAGTTATCTTAGGATTAGGAGTCTAGTTTAGGACTTAGTCAAATAAGGTTTAGTTAAATATTAAAAAAAATCTGATTTCCCTTTTTTTTAAATCAGCCAATAAATAATAAATATAAATTAAATACATTAATTTACCAACTTAAATAAAAACAAATTTAATTCATTGCTTCCACCTAGGTTCGAACCAGGGTGGAGCAATACTTCACTCTAAGAGCCAATTTTTGGCCCTCTCTCCCCAAAATGCCCCTCTACCTTATTACATAAATAATTAACAACCTATTTAGGGTAATTACGATACTACCCTTAGCCTGGAAAAAGACCATTTTATCCCTAGACCCTCCAAACCTAAGATTGTCCCTTTTTAAGTCCGGTAAAGACTCCTTCGAGTAAATCTTCGTATTCGAGAGCCCTACATGGCTGGACCCAACCTTTCCTACCTCAACTAACTCCCCAAGTTAGTTGTCTTGGCTGTAGCAAGGGTTAAGAGGTATGGTTCTACGCACATCAATCCGTGTGAACCCGGTCTAATCGTAGGCATTCTAGACACATTAAGCATTATTTATCATATCCATTTTTAGGGTTGTTACATAAGCTTTCAAAGAACCGATTCCTTCAACTCCATAAATGTTTGATCAAGGTGTTGTTTGGACTTAACCTCAACCGCCAAATATGACTCAGAGTTATGATGGACCATAAAAGCATCATTCGTAGAATCTTCCAATCTAACACCCAATCTTGCCAACCTATGAACATTTTTCAATAGGTCTTTCTTGGCTTCCTCTACATGAGACACACTACCCATGGTCATACGACTTAGAGCATCTTCAACCACATTGGTCTTGCCGGGGTGATAAAGAACACATATGTTGTAATCTGTCAATAATTCCTACCACCTTCTTTGTCGGAGATTAAACTCCTTTTGAGTAAATGCACATTGAAGACTCTTGTGGTCGGTATACACATCACCATGAACACTGTACAAGTAATGTCTCTATATTTTAATGGAAAATACTACGGCCGCTAACTCAAGGTCATGAGTTGGATAATTCTTCTCATGCACCTTAAGTTTTCTAGAGGCATAGGCTACTACTTTCCCATGTGGCACCTAAACCCACTCGGCATGCATCACAATACACAACGAAGCCCTTGGTACCCTCCGGTAAAGTCAACACTCGAGCGGAAGTAAGCCTATATTTCAAGATTTGGAAACTTCTTTCACATGCTTCCGACCACTCAAATTTCCTACTCTTTTGGGTCAAAGTAGTCAAGGGAGATGCAATGGACGCAAAATCATCCACAAACCTCCTATAATAACCCGCTAGATTGAAGAAACTCCTAATGTCGATCTATGTCAATGGTCTAGGTAAATTTTTCACCGACTCGGTTTTCCTTGGATCAACCTCAACTCCCTCACTAGAGATGATATAACAAAGAAACGCCACCAACCTCAACCGAAACTCACATTTGCTATGCAAATAATTGGTTTTCCTTAAGCACTTACAACACCACTCTCAAATGGTCTATGTGTTCATCCTCATTTTTTGAATATACCAAGATGTCGTCAATGAAGATAATGACAAATGAACCTAGGTAACTTTGAAACACCTTATTCATGAGATCCATAAATGTCGTCGGGGCATTAGTGAGAGAAAAGGACATTACTAAGAACTATAGTGACCATATCTAGTCTGAAATGTCGTTTTTGTTATATCCTCACCTCTCACCCTAAGTTGGTGATACCCCGATCTGAAGTCAATTTTTGAAAAGTAGCTTACCCCTTGGAGTTGATCAAACAAGTTATCAATATGAGGGAGAGGATACTTGTTCTTAATAGTGACTTTATTGAGTTCGCGATAATCGATGCACATCCTAAGGGACCCATCCTTCTTCTTTACAAACAAAACTGGAGCGCCGGATGGAGAATTACTAAGTCTATTGAATCCCTTGTCTAATAAATCTTCGAGTTGAGACTTCAACTCTTTCAATTCGGTAAGATCCATCGGATAAGGATGAATTGAAATGGGGTTGGTATCTGGTAGCAGGTTAATACCAAATTCAATTTCCCGTTCGGGAGGGATTCCAGGAAGATCATTAGGAAAAACCTCCAGAAATTCCCTTACTACGGGGACTAACTCAATGGGAGGATTTTCGGAGTCTAATTGTTTGACTCTTAGAATGTGATATAGACACCCCTTTGAGATCATTTTACAAGCCTTACGACAAGAGATGATACGACCTCTAGGAATACAGTTTCCCCCATTCCACTCTAAAATGGGTTTATTTTGAAAATTGAACTTGACAATTCTAGTTCTAGAATCAATGGTAGCTAAACAACTATGCAACAAATCCATCCCCAAAATGACATTGAAATCGACTATATCAAGTTCTACTAATTCAACATGAGTAACTCTATTGGGCAACATTATAGGACAATTTTTGTATACCCTCTTTGCAACTATTGACTCACCTACCAGGGTAGTTACCATGAAATGTTCATTTAGAATGTCGGTCAAAATATCAAATTTTCTAGCTATCAAAGGAGTAACAAAAGATAGTGTATCACCCGGATCAAGTAAAACATATGCATCAATAGAGAAGACTTGTAACATACCGGTCACCACGTCGGAAGAACTCTCTTGTTCACCCCTTGAGTGAAGTGCATAAAAGTGATTCTTCTTTGGAGGATCCACATTAGAACCACTAGTTTTAGCTTGCCCGATACCTTTGTCATCTCCCTTCACATTTGGGCAATCCCTAACCTTGTGGCCACTCTTGTGACACCCAAAACAATTGGCCGTCCCAACAAGGCAATAGCCATAATTCTTCTTGCCACACTTTCCACAAGTCGGCTTCTTGTTTTGTGAGCTAGTACCTTTTTCCTTTTGAGACTTAGGGTTAGACACGCTATCATCATGAGCCTTGGGAAATTTTGTAGGAACTTGATTTGAAGACCTCTTCTTAAACCTAGGCTTGTCTTGAATGTCAAGTCTACCCTTTGAATAACCACCATCAAAAGACATTGCCCTCTTGGGACCTCTACTCTTCCTCTTAGCCCTTGTTTCTTTTACTAGTTGAGCATGAACCATGAGACGAGAAATGTTCATATTTTCATGTAGCATAGTCAAACGACATTCTTCCTTCAAGTCATCCGACACTCCCTTCACAAAGCGGCACATTTAATCTCTAGGATCGGAAACCAAAGAAGGAGCATATTTTTACAATTTAGTGAATTTCAAAGAGTATTCAAGTACACTCATACCTCCTTGACGAAGGTTGATGAATTCCACCACTTTGGCTTCCCTTTTCTCCCTAGGAAACAACCTATCAAGAAAATCCTTCTTGAAAATCTCCCATGTCACCAGTCCACCTCTTAAGTGCCTTTGTCTCTTCATTGAACGAACCAACTTTGGGATACATCTTTAAGTTGATAACTGGATAACTCAGCCTTCTTACTAGTAGTCAACCCAACATCATAGAGGATCTTATAGGTTTCATCAGTGTACTCTTAGAGGTCTTCCTCTACTTTGGACCCATAGAAAGTAGGGGGATTCATCCTTCTGAAATCCCTCAAACGAGAGGCCATGGTGCCAACATATTGGTTTCCTTGGGGGACAGCCTCCCGGTTAGCTTACGCCATCATGGCTTGAGCTTGAGTAGTGACGGATTGTTATCGAGTAGTAATCGGTTGGTCCATTTGAAGAAAGGCAGCCCTTATGTCACCATCCGTCAAAAGAGGAGGATTGACCGGAGCTTGGTCATCATTAGCAACCTCTTCAAGAGGAGGGACTTGATTGCCTTGGGGAGGAACTCATGCATTGGAAACCTCTTCATAAAGTCTTTGAGCGGTTGTTCTTCGAGTATTCATTGCCTATAATCACAATAAAAGGATTAGATGCTAAGAGCACATAGAGCTAGGACTCTAGAGGCACGATATTGGATTTCCAAGAAAAAGAGAGTTCCCTAAGCATCTTATATCTTCCTATTCATACGTGTAGCACGCTTCACAATTATGAATAAGAATGTACATAGACGTGGTAAAATGAGACATCGACTCTAAAGGTATTCAAACTCATGCTCTGTGTCACATCCGGATTCTGGAATCCAAATACAACCGGCGTCGCTAACCTCTCAGAGGTCACAGACAAGCCTCTTCTTAGCTTTCATCAAAATCATACAATTAAATTTGCGGAAAATTTAAAACTTTTTAATTACTTATTGAAGTATACATAGACTTCATATAGTACTGCATAAGAGTGATATTATAATGAGCTCAAGCTAAACAACCATATGTTAAAGATTAAACAATTGAAAATGATCATAATAATAATAATACTAGTTTGCCAATTGACCTTATTAAAAACACTTGAACAAATATTTGAAAAGAAATGCTAGGGACAACAACCACCATCTATATCTAATGTACTAAGCTATAATAATTAAGTGTAGCATCCTTGAACTCAAGAGAACCTACGAAAGTCTGGAGATCGCTAATCCAAACCGCTTCGTCGAAACTTTAATCTTCTTTAGAACTTGCGCCTATAAAAATAGTAATAATATATGGGGTTAGTACACACTTGTACTAAGTATGGGTGTATGCACATAAACACATAAGGACTATGCATGATCAAGGAAAGCTCTTCCTAAAGCAACATGTCATTTCTGGAAAGTTAAGTCACTTACTTTCTTAATTCGTTAATCGTGAATTATGATATGTATATGACACGTTCTCATGCAATTAAGGCACACAGCTCCTTTTCCATATGAACATAATACCTTGGAATCATGAACATAATCTTAGAACAACTTAAACGAAAGTTTATTATTATGACCCTCTTAGGCTGAGAGCTCCTATTCTCAAACTTAGATTATTTTTCAGTCTTTTCTTCTTGTTGTTGTGTAGTTCAATGATCTGCTTTGTTCCTATGGTTTAATTACAAGTGCAATGAATCATTGTAGTCCCATACCTACAATGAATCGAGTAAGTAATTCACAAGACTAAGGAAACGATTTGGCTACATTACTTACAAAATAGATTTCTTTATTCTTGTTAAATGGAGATGAATATATTTATAAGTCAATCTTTATTGTTATTCCCATTAATTGGTTGTTAACCTAATATAATAATCTTTGAGGCATATATTCATACTCCAATATTTGCATAAACTACTAACTTGTGAAACTTCATTCTTATCAACATTAATGATTGACATTCTTAAGCTCTTGTTTACTTAGTTCACTATGAACTTAAGTTTCTGCTTCTTTGCTCTCTTGTTCACTTTGGACATGCTACTTTATTCTTTCTTACTCTCTCAAAGAATTCTTTAGCATTAACGGAAGTAGATCATGCGAGCTAACACGAAATCCAGTGTCTCCCCCATACCGAAAAGAGGTGGTTCACCGGTTAAGATGAACCAAGTTCTGTGTCTACCCCACACCGAAAAGGGGGGTTCACCGGCTAAGGTGAGACCGAGTCCATGTCTTCCCCACACTGAAAAGAGGGGTTTATGGCTGAAGTGAACCGAATACTTTCCTGAGATTTAACCAACATAGATCATGTGAGTTAAACATGAAATCCAATGTCTTCCCCACACCGAAAAATGTGCAATCACCGGCCAAAGTGAAACCAAAATTGCCTAGCATTCTTAGGTGGAGGCATCCACTAGCTAGTCCTTATGCTGGCAAAATAGTTCGAAGACTAGGAGACATACGGAGACCCTGGTGCACCTGGGTGGTGGTCTCGTCTCATGAGGCATACATGTGCTTGCACAAGCTCATTGCTAGTCTATCGGTGCTAAGCTCAAATCTATTTTACTTTATTATCTTTTAGAGTTGACTCAAACATTATGGAAGCTTGCTTCTAGCTATGAGGCTTACATAACTCTATGGATGACTGGTCATCCCTTTCTTAACTTGATGAATATGAACTTAAATCTTTACATTATCATCATGGTGCGAGTGAGACTTGTCTCACGGACTCTAACACCTTCTTATGTGAGTATCTTTGACGTAATCAATAAAGTGTAGTTGAGACTTGTCTCACTTCTTTTAACACTATATATTAGGTCAATTTCATAACTTAATCTTTTAGTTATTACATTACTCACGTTAACTTGTTCAACGTTAATTGGTAGTCTTATACGATTCTTTATGAAAGTTATAACTACTTATACAATGCTATTACGTTCACAAGTTTGTGTGGATAGGGTATGTTGGGACTCTTCCAATTGATTGGCATACCCTATGTTATGAGTTCATTTATGTAGAGATTAGTATGATTCACACATTTTGGGAGATAATATTTTGGACATAGTTTTGCTAGCCAATTTGTTGGCATAAATCAGAATTTCACTATATACTTGTCATAATATTATTACTAACAAATTCATTTAATTCATAAATACATTATAGTAATTTAACATGTTAACAAGCCAACTTTTGACCTTTGATTAGCCTATAAACAATTCAATGAACAACTCATAACAATTTCATCTTCTCGAACACAAGTAGGCATTATAACATTCAACATATCATGTAAATAACACCCTAAGTATGCGGATCTAATATGTAGGTTTGATTAGATATATAATTCACTAAAACATACACATAATGATCTATTAACACCACACACATCGGGAATTACACTATAGATACTATACGAATCGGAAATCGGGTGAACTAGGGAGATGAACATGCGATTCATTGGGAACAACCCTAGTTTCGTTATGCCTGAAGTTAAAATGTTTGAAAATCCTCTTGGATAATAAATTACATGAGAGAAAACCCATACCTTACTGTAGAATTAAATATACGAAGATCACCTTGCACTTTGCACGAAAACCTTGAAGAATGCTTGCTATCGTCTAGGGTTCTCTTACGTTCTTCACTTGTTTTTAGTTGTAGCGTTTTTATGATGAATAACGTGAGTCTAAGTCTTTAAGAAATGAATGTTAACTAATTCAACTTAGACTATATAACTTAACTAAAATAATTTAATTATCTAATTACCAAAACACCCTTCCTAAATTTACTAGAATTAGAAGAACACTTTGACTTATCCGAAATCTAGAATTTTCTTAGTGGTTTCGGTTATTACCAATTAAATTAATTAATTAAGTTGCTAATTTAATTAATTAAGTAACCTAGGGTAATTACTAAAGTACCCCTAAGTTGTTAGGACCATAACCAACCCTTTGGACCATCCTAAGTTAGATACTAGGTTGTCTCTTACTTGACTTAACCAAAATCTTGAAATCTCTTAGTGGTTTCGGTTTTGTCCATTTAAATTAATTAATTAAATTGCTAATTTAATTAATTAAGTAACCTAGGGTAATTACTAAAGTACCCCTAAGTTGTTAGGACCATACCCAACCCTTTGGACCATCCTAGGTTAGGTACTAGGTTGTCTCTTACTTGACTTAACCGAAATCTGGAAATTGCTTAGTGGTTTCGGTTTTGTCCATTTAAATTAATTCATTAAAGTACCCCTAAGTTTTTAGGACCATAACCAACCTTTTGGACCATCCTAGGTTAGGTACTAGGATGTCTCTTAGTTAGTTTCTTGTCTTAATGTCACCCGGTTAGGTCTTAGGTTGTGGGGTCCCTTAGTTAGGTAGTTTTGGTTTGTCCTAGGTTATTTAGTTAGTTAGGCCAGTTATTTAGGGTCTAGGACCGGTTAGGGAGCTTGGCCCCACGTGGGTTGACCCGTACGTGTGCCTGTCCACAACCGCTCTAACCGAATCGGTTAGAGTGTTCCCTTGGCCGTTTGCACGTGTGTTTGCACATGTGGTTGCACATGTGTTGTGTGCACTTTCTCAACTAACTATTCTGGAAGGTTCATTTGGAATGTTTACTTATTGTCCCAAGGATCCTTACTATGTCCTTGGGCACATGATCATTTTAAATGGTTATGTGCTATGATACCTAGGCTTGACACTTGGATGCCTAGTACCTAATGTGTTGATTTGAGAATCAATATGTGTATTTTTAGCTTAGGGTCTTCAATGCAGGTACATTTCTTAAACAATCTTGGATTTTATTATACATACTTGTGTATATATAAAAATTGGCTAACACCCTTAAGCCAATATTCTATAATATGCCCAATATTTCTCAATATTGGGCATTGGGATGCCTATGTACCCCAATACACATTCTAAAAATACTACTAGGATCTTCACTAGACATGTAATTTTCTGGAATGTTTTATTCCCCCCCCCCCCCTTTAGGAACATTCGTCCCCGAATGACACTACACATCATTTTAAATCAAAGAGGATATTTTTGAAAAACACGTCTCTCTCCCAGCCTTCGCCTTCTTTAGTGGCCAAGTTGAAGCGTTCAACGTCGGCCTACCACCTTTTTTTTTCAAGGTTGAGCACACTTGAAACTTTACTCTTTGTGAACATCTGATTTACAACTTACTCTAGATGATGCACATTAATCTAAGCTTATCTGAAGCTTCTTATCTGAGATTGAGGAACTTCCTTATCAATCTTACTTTAACTTAATGCACATTACCCTCATGAAACAAATAAATCACGTCAACGTCATACAAAAACAACAACATGAATGCAAGCATGAACTCATATTAACTCATATAGTGCAAGTATAAAATACACAGTTATGGACTTAAAACACCAAAAACCACCTAATGCACTAAAATTTAGAGTTTCATAACAAAATTAGGCTTAGGAAGACTATATCTAACCTCAAGAACTGAATAAGTGAGGGTAATGGGATCTCATATCGACCTCGGCCTCCCTCAATGAGGTGGTTCCCACATAACACCTTTACGGTTGCAACCTCCTTGTTTCTCAACCATTTCACCTGGCGATCTAAAATTTCAACGGGAATCTCTTCGTAAGAAAGGTTCTCATCGACTCCTAACCCCTTAGATAACCTCTTGTTGGCTTTAAGATTGGAAACTATTTGACTTTGTTGGATTTGAACCACGCCCTTCCCATTTCAACTCTAGCTCATTTGGAAACTGAAACCTTACTACTCTGTTTCGACAATCTGTGGTAGCATAGCATTCATGGAGCCAATCCATACCCAAAATTATATTAAAATCAAGCATGGTTAATTCTATTAGGTCCGCATAAGTAACTCTATGAAGAACAGTTATAGGGCAATCTATATATACCCTTTCGGCCCTAATGCTGTCTCCTATAAGAGTACTAATTAGATATGGCTCGTGCAAGATCTCAGGAAGCAAGTCAAATTTACTAGCTACTAATGGAGTAACAAAAGACAAGGTAGATCCTGGATCTAACAATGCATAAACAGGAAAAGAAAAGACAAGCAAGTTACCAGTGACCACATCCGCGGACTTTTCTTGCTCCTCTCTTCCTTTCAACGCGTAGAACCGGTTTTTCTTGGGAGTTTCGGCTGTAGCAGTGGGATTAAGCCGAGGCTGAGTATCTGTCTTGGCCTGATTCCTCGCATACGGGCAGTCCCTTATCACGTGCCCACTCTTGCCGCACCCATAGCATCCATTAAAACCTACCATGCACTTACCTCCATGCGCACGGCCACATTTACCACACACCTTTCTGTTACTCTGGCCATTTCTATCATTTCCCTCCTTGGCATTAGTGTTACCATTGCTCGAACCGTACTGATCCGAGGGCCTAGATTTCTTGCTCTCTCGGTCTCTCTTTCTCCGGCGACTCTCCTAAACCTGTTGTGCATGAACCATAACTTACCAAGGTCCATGTTATCATGTAACATCGCTTCCCGACATTCCTCCTACAAATCCTTCGATACACCAGTCACAAACCTACTCATCTCATCCCTGCTATTGGACACCAGGGAAGAAGCACATTTGGAAAGCTT
Organism: Solanum sitiens; assembly: GCA_016801875.1. NCBI lineage: Eukaryota > Viridiplantae > Streptophyta > Magnoliopsida > Solanales > Solanaceae > Solanum > Solanum sitiens. The sequence continues at coordinate 41,629 of JABWTJ010000954.1, read as the reverse complement.
AACAAATTTCATGTAGTATTCCTTGACTGACATACCTCCCTGTCATAGGTTAATGAACTCCTCAACCTTAGCCTCTCTCTGCTATCTGGGAAAGAACCTCTCCAGGAATGCAGTCTTGAGAACGTCCCAAGTGATGGGGACTTCTCCTGGTGTTTGAGCATCTTCCCACATCCTGTGCCACACTTGAGCCACATCTTTGAGTTGGTAGGCAACCAACTCAGCCTTTTTCTCTTCACTAACGCCTATAGCACATAGAATCTTATGAACCTCATCCACAAACTCTTGGGGATCCTCATTGGTCTTGGACCCATAGTAGACTGGAGGATTTATTCTTGTAACATCCCACAACCTGCTAGCCATGGTGCTAGTATGCGGGTTCTCCCTGGGAGCACCCTCTCTAGTGGCTTTGGCTGTGATGGCCTGTGCCTGCACAGTGATGGTTTAGGCCATCTGAAGTAGTGCTGCCCTCACTTCTCCATCCGTAATTGCAACTAGGTTGACAGGTACTTGTGCTTCAGCAGCTGGGGCTTGAGGAGGAGCTTGGTTGCCTCCAGCAGCTGCTTCTTCGACTCTTCTGCCTGGGTTTCTTCTTGTGTTCATTTTCTACATGTATACACAAGAAGGAAGTCAGATACTTAGAATGACAAAAAATGTCAAAGCTCTAGACGGTACGATAAAGAGTGGAAGAAGGGAAAATTCCTAACATCACAACGTCTCTAAGTCATGATTGTGGTGCACTTCATAACCATAAGTTAAAAACTATGCAACGTGGTTGTGTTGAGCCTTAGTTCCTAGGTAATTTAACATCATGCTCTGATACCAAGTTTGTCACACCCAGATTCTGGAATTTGAATATAACCGGCGTCGTTAACCTCTCAGAGGTCGAAGACAAGCCTCTTCTTAGATTTTATCACAATCATACAGTTAAATTTGCGGAAAATTTTAAACTTTTTAATTACTTATTGAAGTATACATAGACTTTATATAGTACTACATAAGAGTGATATTCTAATGATCTCAAGCTAAAAAACCGTCTGTTAAAGATTAAACAATTGAAATCAATGATCGTAATAATAATAATAATAGTTTGCCAATTGGCCTTATTACAAACTCTTGAAAAAATATTTAAAAAGAAACGCTAGGGACAACAGCCACTAGCTATATCTAACGTACTAAGCAAGAATAATAAAGTGTAGCATCCTCGAACTCAAGAGGACCTACCAAAGTCTAGAGATCTCTAATTCAAACCGCTTCGTCGAAACTTCAATCTTCTTTAGAACATGCACCTATAAAAATAGTAATAATATATGGTATTAGTAAACACTTGTAATAAATATGGGTGTATGCACATAAACAAATAAGGATATGCATGATCAAGGAAAGCTCTTCCTAAAGCAGCATGTCATTTCTGGAAAGTTAAGTCACTTATTTTCTTAATTCATTAATCCTGAATTATGATATGTATATGACAGGTTCTCATGCAATTAAGGCACACAACTCATTTTCTATATGAACATAAGACCTTGGAATCATGAATATAATTTTAGAACAACTTAAACAGAAGTTTATTATTTTTACCCTCTTAGGCCGAGAGCTCCTATTCTTAGACTTAGATTACTTTTCAGTCTTTTCTTCTTCTTTTTTGTAGTTCAATGATCTTCTTTGATCCTATGGTTTAATTACAAGTGCAATGATTTATTGTAGTCGCATACCTACAATGAATCGAGTAAGTAATTCACAAGACTAAGAAAATGATTTGGCTACATTACTTACAAATTAGATTTCTTTATTCTTGTTAAATTGAGATGAATATATTTATAAGCCAATCTTAACCGGCTATTCCCATTAATTGGTTGTTAACCTAATATAATAATCTTTGAGGCATATATTCATACTACAATATTTGCATAAACTACTAACTTGTGAAAACTGCATTCTTATCAACATTAATGACATTCTTAAGCTCTTGTTTACTTAGTTCACTATGAACTTACGTTTCTACTTATTTGCTCTGTTGTTCACTTTTAACATGCTACTTTATTATTTCATACTCTCTTAACGAATTCTTTAGCATTAACGGAAGTAGATCATGCGAGCTAACATGAAATCTAGTGTCTCCCCCACACCGAAAAGAGGTGGTTCACCGGTTTAGATGAACCAAGGTCTGTGTCTACCCCACACCAAAAATGGGGGTTCACCGGCTAAGGTTAGACCGAGTCAGTGTCTTCCCCACACCAAAAACAGGGGTTCACGACTGAAGTGAACCGAATACTTTCCTGAGCTTTAATCGACATATATCATGTGATCTAAACATGAAATTTGGTGTCTTTCCAACACCAAAAAGAGGTGGAATCACCAGCCAAAGTTAAACCAAAACTGCCTAGCATTCTTAGGTGAAGGCATCCACTAGCTAGTCCATATGCTGGCAACATAGTTTGAAGACTAGGAGACATAAGGAGACATATGGAGACCCTGGTCCACCTGGGTGGTGATCTCGTCTCATGAGGCTTACATGTGCTGGCACAAGCTCATTGCTAGTCTATCGGTGCTAAGCTCAGATCTATTTTACTTTATTGTCTTTTGGAGTTGACTCAAACATTATGGAAGCTTGCTTCTAGTTATGAGGTTTACTTAACTCTATGGATGACTGGTCATCCCTTTCTTTACTTGATGAATATGAACTTAAGTCTTTACATTATCATCATGGTGCGAGTGAGACTTGTCTCACAGACTATAGCATCCTCTTATGTGAGTATCTTTGACGTAATCGATTAAGTGTAATTCACACTTGTCTCACTTCTTTTAAAACTCTATATTAGGTCAATTTCATAACTTAAGCTTTTAGTTATTTCATTACTCACCTTAACTTGTTCAACGTTTATTGATAGTCTTATACGATTCTTTATGAAAGTTATAACTACTTATACAATGCTATTACGTTCACAAGTTTTTGTGGATAGGGTATGTTGGGACTTGTCCCACTTATTGGCATACCCTATGTTATGAGTTCATTTATGTAGAGATTAGTATGATTCACACATTTTGGGAGATAATATTTTGAACATAGTTTGCTAGCCAATTTGTTGGTATAAATCACAATTTCACTATATACTTGTCATAATATTATTACTAGCCAATTAAATTATTTCATAAATACATTATAGTAATCTAACATGTTAACAAGACAACTTTTAACCTTTGATCACCCTATAAAACAATTCAATGAACAACTCATAACAATTTCATCTTCTCGAACACAAGTAGGCATTACAACATTCAACATCTCATGTAAATAACACCCTAAGTATGCGGATCTAACATGTAGGTTTCATTCGACATATAATTCACTAAAATATACACATAATGATCAGTTAAAACCACATAAAAACTACATGCATCGAGGATTAAACTATAGATACTACACAAATCGGAAATCGGGAGAACTACGGAGATGAACATGCGATTCATTGGGAACAACCCTAATTTTGATATTCTTGAAGTTAAAATGTTTGAAAAACCTCTTGGAGAAAGAATTCCAGAAGATAAAACCCTTACCTTATTATATAATTAAATCCACGAAGATCACCTTGCACTTTGCACTAAAACCCTGAAGAATACTTGCTATCGTCTAGGGTTCTCTTACGTTCTTCACTCGTTTTTAGTTGTAGCATTTTTATGATAATAATGTGAGTCTAAGTCTATAAGAACTGAATGTTAAGTAATTTAACATAGACAATATAAATTAACTAAAATAACTTAATTAGCTAATTACCAAATGCCCTTCCTAAATTGACTAGAATTAGAAGAACACTTTGACTTAACCAAAATCTGGAATTGTCTTAGTGGTTTCGGTTTTGACCAATTAAATTAATTAATTAAGTTGCTGATTTAATTAATTCAGTAACCTAGGGTAATTACTAAAGCATCTCTAAGTTGTTAGGACCATAACCAACCCTTTTGACCATCCTAGGTTAGGTACTAGGTTGTGTCTTACTTGACTTAACCGAAATGTGGAAATTGCTTAGTGGTTTCGGTTTTGTCCATTTAAATTAATTAATTTAGTTGCTAAATTAATTAATTAAGTAACCTAGGATAATTATTGAAGTACCCCTAAGTTGTTAAGATCATAACCAACCCTTTGGACCATCCTAGGTTAGGTACTAGGTTGTCTCTTACTTGACTTAACCAAAATCTGGAAATTGCTTAGTGGTTTCGGTTTTGTCCATTTAAATTAATTAATTAAGTTTCTAATTTAATTAATTAAGTAACCTAGGGTAATTACTAAAGTACCCCTAAGTTGTTAGGACCATAACCAACCTTTTGGACCATCCTAGGTTAGGTACTAGGATGTCTCTTAGTTAGTTTCTTGTCTTAATGTCACCCGGTTAGGTCTTAGGTTGTCGGGTCCCTTAGTTAGGTAGTTTTGGTTTGTCCTAGGTTAGTTAGTTAGTTAGGACAATTATTTAGGGTCTAGGACCGGTTAGGGAGCTTGGCCCCATGTGGGATGACCCGGACGTGTGCCTGTCCACAACCGCTCTAACCGAATCGATTAGAGTGTTCCCTTGGCCGTTTGCACGTGTGTTTACACATGTGCTTGCACATGTGTTGTGTGCACTTTCCCAACTAACTATTCTGGAAGGTTCATTTGGAATGTTTACTTATTGTCCCAAGGATCCTCACTATGTTCCTTGGGTACTTCTTAGTCTTCATGATCATTTTAAATGGTTATGTGCTATGGTACCTAGGCTTGGCACTTGGATGCCTAGTACCTAATGTGTTGAGTTGAGAATCAATATGTGTATTTTTAGCTTAGGGTCTTCATTTCAGGTACGTTTCTTAAACAACCTTGGATTTTATTATACATACTTGTGTATATATAGAAATTGGCTAACACCCTTAAGCCAATATTCTATAATATGCCCAATATTTCTCAGTATTGGGCATTGGGATGTCTATGTACCCCTACACACTTTCTTAAAAGCCTACTATTCTCTTCACTAGACATGTAATTTTCTGGAATGTTACACTCTGATACCAAGTTTTTCACATCCGGGGAGCACCCCCTATACGTAACCTGCGTCGTCGTCCTCTTTGACGACTAAGACTAGCCTCTTAGCTTAAATCATTACATTCATAGGTCAAAATATGGAAAATTTAAAACCCTTTTATATCTATCTTGAGGTTTACATAGGCCTCTTGCATACACATAATATAGTCATATCGAGTATACATATACCCTTCATATAGGAAGATTACATAGTCTTCTACTTTTATTGCACATAGATATATAAGATATAACATAGTCCTAAAACCGGATGTATCATCTCATAACCATCTAAAATAAGAGTATATCAATTGAGCATATCCCATACATTAACGTAATAAATCCACATATAGGCTATACAATGTTTATTACTCAAATGTAAAGGAAAGAACTAGAAGTCTTATAACTAGAACAACATCAAAAGTTTGATAGTGGCATTGCCCTCGGAAAGTGAGGACCTACCCAATTTGGATGAGTGAGAATTCCAAGTCTTCCTTCAAAGTCGTCTCAAATCCCTTCAACGAACGGAACCTCAAAATATTTGGGAAAAAGGGAGAAAATGGGTTTAGTACACCACTTGTACTAAATATGAGACCATATGCACACATATCGCAAAATCATGCAAAAAGGTAGCATTTCTTTAAAGTATGCAATTTACTTTGAAAAGTCTTTTGCACATTCAAGAAGACCATATCAATCAATAAGACATAATCATTAAGTCAAGAGCATGTACATCAAAAGACCAACAATACTAAGTCTAGTCAAGCTAACATGCATATCCACATAATTTGAACACATAGTCAAGAAAACCCTATTATCAAGCTATAACATCACAAGCCTGAATAAGAGTTCATTACATCATAACCAAAGGCAGACCATTACCCATGAGCCCTCATTAAGTCAACTAGTGCAATGACTAAGCAAAGCCCCATACCCTTACTCAATCAAGTAAACTCAACAAGAACCATGACAAATGTCCAACTTCACATAACATACATATCATCACACTTTAGCAATAGAGACCAAACACATATTCATAAGTGAACACCAATCATCATATAGTATCATCAACGTTCAAGATCATCATGTATTTATCATGTACCATTATAAGCATATACATATATATAAGAACATCCTCCTAAGAATTCCCAAAAGGCTAACTAGTGCAATATTTAGGTAGAGTCTCATACTCCTACCTAGACTAAGCTAAACTCCTTAGGTCATCCTAGTTAGAGATCATTCCTTTAGTTCATTTTACATTCTTAATATCTTGCCTTAACCTACATAGACCACATGAGCTAATGTGGAATCCGGTGTCATTGAACCCTACACCGAAGGAAGGCGGACTACTTACCAAGGTAGTACCAAAACATTAATAAAGCAATTACATGAATCCACTAACTAGTATTCCTATGGGGGAAACATAGTTCAAAAACTAGGAGATATAGTTGGGACCCTCTTTATGCTACATGCATTGTAGTATCAAATTTCATGAGTACATTAGTGATCCTACCTTCCCTTTGTGGAGAGGGACACTCCTCACACTAGTTCACTAGGTGCTAAGCTAGAGACCGTTTTGAAATGTCTTTAATGTCTTTATTAATCATTATAACTTAATGTAAGTCATAGGGTCTATACCTGGTATAATCATCATCATCATAGATCAATAAGAAATGCATTAGTATTGTCCTTTCATTACAATTCATATAAGTTAGGTTAGCACAGTTACATAGTCACATCTTAATATGGCACGTTAGTAAGTTATCACCGTCATTATAACATTTACATCTTTGCAAACAACTAACAATGCATAGTTCAAGACATTTCAATTCAACATCATAAAAACCCTATCAATCGTAATATAAGGTTTATTTCAATACAACATTATTACTTAAGCACAAGTAACCATAATCAAAGTAAAGAATATGGATCACAAGACTTACTCAATCCTCTTCACAATGCCATCATCAAGTTCTTACAATAAACCTCCAACTTAAACCAACAATGGTTTAATATAATCATATAATATTAACCAACGTAATAACAAGACCAATTGAATCATTATACAACAATCCCACACTAGTTCATAGCCTAGAATTAGAGATTTAGATCAAGTTTGTAGTCTACTTCACCATCTAGGTCAATTTCTCAAGAACTAGCATGGTAGGACTACAATTCATCTAAATCTATTCCTAAATTGGCACAATAACATCATAGGAGAGTAATTCAAACATTCACTAAGCCAATTACATCAATACTAGATAGTTCAATTCAAGATCACAACCAAGGGTTAAGGGGAGTATGTCATCTTCTACAAGCTAGACCAATCCATAAATAAATAACATAATTGAGTTATAATACATGTTAATCTATTCATAATATCAAAAATAAATCATAAACAAATCAAATTGAAAGATCAATTTCGATATTGGAAGAGACCCACATGAAAACTCATCTTTTGAAATCAATTTCAAGGAACCCTTTGGGGAAAGAATTCCCAAAGTTGAAAGGAATCCCACACCTTGATATTTGATGAAGTTTGATGGAGAAACTTGATCTTTAGCATCCCTAGAACCCTCTTGACCTTGACTTCTATGGTGTTCTTCTACTTGGGAGAGAGAAAGAAGAGAGGAGGAGCAATTGGGTTTTAGAATTATGAGGGCTTAGGTTAATTTAATTTGGTTAGGGTCTTTATATAGGTCATTAACTAAATTAATTAGACCTCCATTAACCCCTAAATAATTAACTAAACACCTAATTAATTAATTTATCCAGTCTTAAAACGTGCAGAAAAACAGTGGACTCCAAAGACGAGACCACGACCGACGATTCTTTTGTCAAACGACGGCCAAAGGACCAACCATCGTGTTGGTCCGTCGCTTTGGTCAGAGACTATCTAGAAAAGTCCTCCAGTGGATTTGGCTAAGTTACCATCGACGGTGGCTATCGACGCCCTGTCGATTGGCACACGATTCGTCGATTGCACTAGTTTGTGCACACTGCCTTTTGGCATCTTTTTGCCAAATTGCAAGGGTCATCCTCAAGGGCCCTTGGTTCTTCCTTGGAGAGTCATACCCGTACTATTCGAATATGAACTAAGTCTTATACGTTTTCTACACCCTTCCACCAAAACTTCCGACTCCTAAAACATAGTCAAAAAGGCTAAGGCACACTAACACCTCATTGAACTAGTTTCCGGACGTCATGGACGTTCTTTGACATTTTTGATTCCTAAACTTCCAAAATGACCTATATTCATTAATTTTGACCTTAAAACAGTGACACAACCTTTAAAAACTCATGTTATGCTCTAGAACACGTCTTATACTTTCAGAGTATTACACCTCTTTTGGTGTGAGGGGATGACACCGAATTCCATGTTTTGCTTACGAGGTCTTATTGTCGGATAAGTATAGGATTTCCCTAGAGTAAAATGGACAGTGGAATTAATGTAATGATCCCTAACTAGGATAACCTAGGGGAAGTTGCTTAGTGTAGGTGAAGGTATAGGACTTTACGTATGCATTGCACATGTATCTCTTGAAAGAAGTTCTAGGAAGGTTTTCTATATGTATATATGTATTATGTTATGGTATTGACCTAATTGTAAGATAATATGCATCGTATGAGTCTTGTAGTGTCTATATAATGAAGTCTTACCCTAAATGCATCATATTGGTCTTATTGACTATATGATGTGGTCTTACTTCGGATAGGTATGATGTTGGTCTTACTTGGCATATGATGAAGGTCCTACTTATGTATGTAGTGGATTATGGTTTTCATCTTGATGTATGTAGTAAATGATATGCTTGTAGTCTCTTTGTGCGATTACTAAGTATGTGTGAGGTTATGGGACTTCACATGTACATTGCACTAGTAGGCTTCCATTGGGATTATGAGTAAGGTCTTATGATGTTAATTAAAATGAAGTCTAAGTATTTAAAGGTTGGATATTCCCTTATAATGGTTATGATGGAAGTATTGACTTTTATGTTGTCTTGGAATGAGTCTCCTATGTGGTCTATAAAGCATGTTGAGTTATGTATGAAGTATGTTTATTATGCTATGCTATGCTTTCATGAATGCCTATGTTTGAGTTAACGAAGGTTATGCGAATGTTCACCTTGGTGATCTTAAGGTGATGCTTGAGTGTGGGTAGTGAAAGGGGGAACTATTCATACATTGCACCAAGTATTACGAGAGTGTTACTTAGGGGTAATAAACATACATTAAAGGGAATGTTATGTTATGGATATGATAAATTTGCCTTAACCGAATTATGTGGATTTATGTGATGTTATGAATAGAGTCTATTCCTGTATGAAGTATATGAGCTATGTTGTACTTATGGTATAAATGTTTTATGAAGTTTTACAAAAAGGCATGATGCATTGTTTTCTAACCAAATGTCCTCTTTAAATTCATGCATGCTTTTGCATGGTTTCCATACTTAGTTCATTCTTGTACTAAAAAAATTCTTCTTCACCTTTTTACACGAAGTGTAGGTTATGGATGCTTAAAAGATGTCTCTAAAGTGAAGGGCTTGATAGTTAAGCGATCCTTAAGATTCAAGGATTTCCTATGTCAAGTTCTTATTCAAGTTTATGTAATAGCTTAGTTATTATTTTATGTTGTTAAGGGTCGTGTCCCTATTCTATTCAATTGATGTTGAGTCTAAGAAGGCAGAAGAGACTTAGAGTCTAACTATGTATTATGACCTTTATTATGTTTATATGAAGTGTTTTTTCTAGCATATGATGTGCTATGAAAGTTTTTAATATTTCGCTAAATTTCCTATAACTATGCGATGAATGATGACTATGGGCTTATATAAGACCTCCGAGACGTCAAGTACACCATGTTATTTCTAGGGGGGTGATCCCCGGTTGTGACAAACTTTGTATAAGAGCATGAGGTAATTAAAATGGTTTTAGGGTCCAAAGTCTCATATTGCAACGTCTAGCAGAGTCTCGTTCATCGGTGGTTAGTCGCGACACATCTATGAGCGAGAGGCTATAGGATGATAGTGTTTCCCTTCTTCACTATTCTCATGTCGTTCCATAGAACTTAACTCTATATGATCTCTCTCTCATGTTTTCTTATCCGATGGTCTTTTCGAAATGATTGCTTGGATGATATTGTATCTCTATTCTTAAGGGAGAAAAGGTGAGTTTTGATGCTTATCTTGATTTTATGGTTTGATGAGTATGTGTGAAGGTGAACTTGGAAAATATGTGGATGTGATGCCACTTATGGCTGTATATATGTGATTTATGTGGAATGACATGTTATATGAGAATTTATGTTATGATATGGTTATAGATTGTTAAGAGTTGTTATAGTTGAATTGTGTTCCCTTTGGAGTGATAAGTTGTTATATGATTAGTATGATAATAATTTAATACTATGGCTTTGATTTGAAATGTTTAATGGAATGTGGTAAATAGATAACGATGCATGTTGCATTTATATATGTGTAATGCTTTATGAGTTGCCTTGTATGGATTAGAGTGTTTTGTATAGGCTTGATTCTAGAGGAGAAGGTAGTGTGCTTACCTTGTAAGGTAATTGTGGAGTATGTTAGTAGTGAGAGAACACCTTATGATTAGTTGACTAGTTCCCTTATGAACCAATTCTATGAGTGGGGAAAAGAGAAGGAAGGGTTTTGTTCCACAAGTTGGGATTATGTTTTTCCCTAAGGTTGACTTAGAGGGTAGTATGTATCCCTTAAACCTTAAAGAGGAAGAGAGAATTAATGTTGACCTACTTTAAATGTGGTTAGTTTCTTTATACAATTGATCTTAAGTATGACCATTTGAGGAAGTTCTTAGATGTACCAAGGTGTAGTTTGTTGGAAGTTTCCTCCCAAGGTGATAATGTGGGTTGAAATGACTTAGAAATTACCTTGCGTAGTGTTGAAAGAATAGAAAGAGGCCTTTATGGCCAAGTCTCTTCTATTATTTCCCCTAAGGTTTTCATGACCTTTTGTATTCCTGGTATAGTTGATTCCTTATGTGGTTGGATAGTATGTCCTAACTTGATTATTATGGATTTCCTTTAGGTGTTGAACTTAGAGTAATCATGATGCTTGAGGTTTTGTGTCAGGACCCTCAAAATGAATTAAGGGGCTTAGAGCCTCACATGTGTCTAAAATGGATTTAAATATGTTAATTAAGTGTTTTACAGTATGCATGCTTGATTTGAAGTCATTTGGAGGTCAAACGTCTAAGAATGTCTGATGACGTTTGAAAGTTAGCCTTCAGACGTGCATGTGTGTCTTTGTGTCTTGACATGTTTTACGTGTTAATTTTGCTTGAAATTGATATGGAAGGTCCATAAAATGTATACGAGTGTATTTATGCTTGAAACATTCGAGCACGACTCCCCAAGGGTCCCACAAAAGGCTTTCCACGAGGACGCCGAACACTGCCTAGACAAAGCTTTAGCAGTGTCTACCTACGTCAAAGCAACGACGGACAGTAGACTTATTGACACCGTGTCAATGGGGAGGCTGTCACATCTGGAAGTACCCTCTAGACGTAACTGGCGTCGTTGTCCTCGGAGAGGACTAGGACTAGCCTCTTAGCATTCATCTTTACATTCATAGGTTAAAAATGCGAAAAATTTAAAACTTTTCATCTATACTACTTCATGAGGTTTGATTAGACCTCTCGCTTACACATAATATATTCATATCGAGTATACATAGACCCTTCGTATAAGAAGATTACATAGCCTTCTACTTTTATGTCACATATATATAAGATACATAACATAATCTTAAAAAGGGATGTCTCATATAAAACAACTAAACGGAGTCAAATCAACATAGGCATAAGCCCTTACACAATGTAGAAAGGCTACTTAGGGCTTACAACAATATCTCAAAACAACATAAATGAAATGATTGTCTCTAGACTATAATAAAGAACCATAACTAGAGTAATAACAAGGTGTCATACTCGGACTTCAGGACATACCCACATTTTGAGAATGATTCCAAGCCTTCCTTCAAAAGTCGTCACGAACCCTTCAACGACCGGAATCTAAAGTTTTGGGGGAATAGGGAGAAATGGGGTTATCACATAACTTGTACTAACTATGGAATCATATGCACATACAACATAGAAATCATTCTAAAAAGGACATTTATTCAAAAGCATGCAAAGTCACTTATAAAAGCCTTATGCACATTCAACAACCAATACAAGTCAATAAGAACATATTCCTTAAGTCAAGACCATGTACATTACAAGACCAACAATACCAAGTCTAGTCAAGTCAACATGCATATCATCATAATTGAGCACATAATCAAGACAACTCTATCATCAAGTTATAATATCAACAAGAATGTATAAGAGTTCATAACATCATAACCAAATCAAGACCATCACTCATACACCCACGTTAAGTCCACTAATACAATGACTAAGTAAGGCCCCATAGCCTCAATCAATCAACTAAACCCAATAAGAATTATGAGAAATGCCCAACTTCACATACTATATCATTAAGTGTAAACATCATCATACTTTAGTAATAGAGACCAATCACATGTTCATAAGTTAAATCAATACCACATAGTGTCATTAACATATAAGATGAACATATACATATCATTTACATTTATAAACATATAGGTACATAAGAACATCTATCTAAGACTTCCCTTAAGGCTAACTAGTGCAATGTATAGGTGAGTCCCATATCCCTACCTAGACTAAGCTAAACCTCTTATGTCATCATAATTAGAGTTCACTTCATTACTTTATTTTACTTTTAGGGAACATCTTGCCTTAACCGACATAGACCACATGAGCTAATGTGGATTCCGGTTTCATGGAACCCTACACCGAAAGAAGGCGGAGTACTTGCCCAGGTAGAACTAAAACATGAACATAACATCTATGTGGATCCACTAACTAGTATTCCTATGGGGGCAACAAAGTTCAAGAACTAGGAGATATAGTTGGGACCGTCTTTATGATACATGCTTTATAGTCTCCAATCTCATGAGTACATTAGTGATCCTACCTTCCCTATGTGGGAAGGGACACTCCTCACTTTTAGTTCACTCGGTGCTAAGCTAGACCCTTTTTTGAAATGTCTTTCATTAATAATCATAACTTAGTTTAGGTCATAGTGTCTACCACTTATATTGTCATCATCATAGCTCAATAGTAATTGCATGAGTATTGTCCTTTCAATACAATTCACACATGTGAGGTTAGCACATTTACATAATCACATCATGATAGGGCACATATGTAATTTATCACCACTCTAATATCATTATATCTTAGCCAACAAGCCACAAGTCATAAATAAAGACATTCCCTTTCAGAATCATACCAACCCTAATCAATCTTATCATAAGGTATACTTCAATGTAATTTCATCACTAAACACAACTAATCATAATTGAAGTAAAGGATTGAGATGACAAGACTTACCCCAATCTCCTTCACAAGCCATCATCCAAGGTTATACCATCAACCATCAAATTGAACCCAACAATGGGTGTAATGTCATCACACATTAGTAATTTACACAATAATGAAGTCAATTGAATTATTACACAACAATTCATCTCTAGTTCATAACCTAAGGTTAGGGACTTGGGTCAATTTCATAATCTAATCTACAAAACTAGGTTAATAACCAAGAACTAGAATAATTGAATCATAATACATCATAATCCTCTAAAGAAACCATAAACAAATCAATTTAGAAGATCAATTTTGTAATAGAAGAAAACCCACTTGAAACTCATTTTTTTGAAATCAATTTGGAGCAACCCATTGAGCAAAGAATCCCAAAGGTGAAAGAAATCCCATACCTTGTTTATTGATGAAGAATGATTGAGAAAAATAGTCTTCTTGCTGCCCTAGAAACCTACTTTACTTGGTATTCTATGGAGTTTCTTTGGGAGAGTGACAGAAGAGAGAAGGAAGAGCAATTGAATTTTGGCAATTATGAGAGTTGGGTTAGTTTAATTAGGATTGGGTCTTTATATAGGTCATTAACTAACTTAATTAGACCTCCCTTAACCCCTAACAAATTAAATAACCACCTAGTTAATTAATTGAACTAATTAAAACATGGCAGTAAAAATAGTGACCCTGACCTACGAGACCCCGACCTACGGGTTATAGGTCAGTCGACGGGCCTTCGGACCAACCGTCCTGCAGGTCCATCATTTTGGTCAGAGACTTTCCAAACTGAACCTTCACAAAATTTACTAAGTGACCATCGACTGTGGCCATTGACGACTCGTCAATCAGGCCACGCCTCGTAGCCTACAACCGTCGATGGCTACTATCTCAAGACAATTTTTAGCCACAATGCAAGGGTCCTCTTCAAAGACCCTTTGGTTGGTACTTCGGGAGTCGTACCTACACGTTTACCCCTAAACAACCTTTAATATGTGTAAGACACCTTACTACCAAATTCTATCGAATTTCGACTCCTAAAACCTAGTCAAATAGGCTAATGCACACTAGCACCTCTTGAACTAGTTTCCGGACGTCATGGGCGTTTCTTGACGCATTGATTCTAAAACTTTCTAAATGAGTTATATACATTATATTTCACCTTAAAACGGTGTTACACCTCTTATAATCTAATGTTAAGCTCTACATTAGGCTTTAGACTTTCGGAGTATTAACGAGGCATAGTCCCACACTTAGCCTAGGAGATAAAGCCCCCTAATGTCGAGCCTCAGACCCAAAGGACGGTTGCTAGTACGACTCATCGATGGGTCTACTGGGTGTTGATGGTGGGCGTGGATGCAGCCTGAAAGTACTCCAAGGCGCAGTGTTTCATTATGGGGTCAATGGGAAATTCACCGCACGTCCTAACCTAACCCTAGGCAGTTATTTTATGTAATTTTGGGTATATAAGTTGGTCATTAAGTTCAAAACCTATACCCAATTCATTCTTCAAAAATTACACTTTCCCTCTCAAAAATAAACCTCTGTAGAAACCTCCATTGGAGATGAAGCTCAAGAACAACTTGTAGATTACATTTCCATGGATTCTTCATCAAGTTCTCGTGGATTCTTCATGTAGAAGTTATGGAGATCCTTCATCTTTGGATAATCTTCCATCTAAAGAGTTCCTTCAATGCTTTTCAATGAGAATTCTATGATCAAAGTGTATGTTCTTCAATCTAGCCATGGGTTCTTTGTTAAATTGATTTCAAAAGAATGCTTATGATGAATTGATGTTTATACACTGATTTTAAAGTGAATTTCATTCCAATTTCCTGATGAACCCATGTTCATACAAAAATCTCAATTTAGCTTATGATGTGGGTAACTTGATCTTATTGAGATAAATATGGATTGTGATTTCATTTAAGTAATTGTATATTTGGCTACTATTTTGTATTCAAATTGATGGTGAATTATTGATAAATGATCAATGATTATCATGGTTTAGGGATTTGGTAAGCTTGACCTATATTCCCCTACTTTCTATGGTAGTAATGATGTAGTGTACTTAATGTGATCTTGAATCCTATGATGGTTGAAGCATGATATCGATTATGTATTTACACTTTTAGCTACTGACATATATTTGAATTGTTGATGAATTATTATTATTGATCAATGATGATCAAAGCTTGGAGAAATAGTAAGTTGGCCCTATTCTCTCTACTCCTCT
Organism: Solanum sitiens; assembly: GCA_016801875.1. Classification (NCBI taxonomy): domain Eukaryota; kingdom Viridiplantae; phylum Streptophyta; class Magnoliopsida; order Solanales; family Solanaceae; genus Solanum; species Solanum sitiens. Next base: position 25,911 of record JABWTJ010000954.1, on the reverse strand, counting down.
ATAGAATTGCTAGTTGAATTGTCCTTGTATGGAATTGTGTGGAGTGGTCCACTTATGGTGGAGGTATTTACTTCTTGTCAAGTTATATATGCGTTGATCATGTCCTTGAAGGAAAATTGATGTAATATGAATGTCTGGTTAGGATGATTACACAATATGTTGCAAATCCCTAGTTTCTCAATCTAGTAGCATGTTCTAAGTATTGATGATGTCTTCTATAATTTAATGAAGTTAGGGTTAAGTGTGGATTAGGTACTGCCATTGATGATGTACTAATGGTGAATGACCCCCTATATGAATGTGTGATATTAGCCAATAGTAGGAGTCTTGAATGCAATGTTGAAGTTGTCTTGTCTCGTATTCTAGTACGTGATGTATGTTTTATGCTTGAATGTGCATTATGGTTTTAAGAGGGTGGCTGCCTCAATGTGATGTTGATAGCAATTATGTGATCCTGTTGACCAATGTACACACACTCCCACCTCATCATTCTTATAAGTAGTATAGGTTCATAGCGTCTAATGAAAGGATATTCTCTTATGCACTATTGTCTACTACTATGCATGTAATGTATATGTCCATGAAGTATGTTATGTATCCTTTAACTAGGATGACTTGATAGGTGTACTAGTAAGTACAAGGGTATGGGACCTTGTCTATGCATTACACATGTGTGCCTTGATAGGATAGTTCCTATGTTGTAATCTATGTACATGAATATGAATGCATGAGTATGTTATGAAAATGTCTTATATGCTATTATGTCAAGTAGATGATATGATGAAGTATGAATGTGCCTAATGTCTAAATATGTTTACATGAAAGGATTGATCATATAGTTACAGCTATACACTTATGCATGAATGAAGTGAAGTATGAACATGTGTGGTCCAAGGGTTTTTATGTGAAAGGTTTGCTCATATTAATGTACACATACACAGGAAAACATGTCTACGATGCATGTATGATGATATAGTCAATAGAGGGGCATTTGAAAGGTGTTCTTAATGGTATCCGAAACTAGATGGTGCTTGAATATGTTATGTCCATGTGAAAGGTTTTCTCACAGGATTTAGGTTGATGAAAGGATACTCTCATCTATGACCTATGAGCTAAGAATATGGGGAGAAAATCTCCTAAAGCCTACTTTTTTAAAGTAATGAATAACAACGGCTTTTAAATAAAGGGAACTTAGCTTAGCGCCGAGAGAACTTGAAGTTGAGGGGTGTCCCTTACCAATGTGGGAAGGTGGGTTCACCAAAGTCCTCACGAGGTGGATAACTTCAATGCCCCATTTGGTATAAAGAGGGTTTCCATGATACCATTTTTCGGAGGTGCGGAATTCATGGTAAAATGTAGTAATATTTATTTAATATTATTTATGATATATTCTAGATATAACATATCTTGGGTTCTTTGATACATATATAAATTATTTTCTATTAATTGTTCTAATAGTTTTATATTTTCCATAGCTTCTTTCCAATATTGTAAATATTCGTAGTTCATTTTAATCTGAATTTACTTCTAAATCATACCACTCTATTTTTTCTAGATCTAAATCTTGTAGGTCTATTTCATACCATTGTTGATTTAATATATCTTCTGGTTCGTTATTATTAAATATTTTTTCCCATATTATTCTTCTTAATTCAATTATCTTTATATCTTGAAGTATATATAAGATTAAAGTTTCATAGCTTCTTATAATTTCGTCATGCATGTATGTAATCATGTTCGTTGTTTATGTAGGTTTTTTAGTTCAATCATTCCTTCCTATCATATTCATAATTGATTAAATTCATATTAGTTCATTATGAACTAGATTATCTTTATCATGTTTTCCGGTCACTACTAGCATCGTACTTTAGTGGATATTTTCTACTTATCAGTGCCTCAACCTTGTTTACTCCCCTATCACGGCTTTCCTCGCCTATCGGTTTCAACATTGGGATGGCATAGTATAGCAGTTTTCTCCCTGTTTCCAGTGTGCTAATAAACTAGAAATCATGATTTCAAATAATTCTAATACATAATAACTAACATAAATTTATTCAATAATATATATGATATTCAGGAATATATGAAATTAGTTCTGCATATTTATTGAACAATATACCTTTGCCTCTTGCTTAGCAATGCTATCTGAAATATCTGACTGGATATCAGATTTTTCCATTAATATTTTTTTTATTAGTTTAGGCGTTGCCTGCCTCTTTCATTTACATCTAAATCTATATATATATACAAAATTCTAGTCCTATACTATTCTCTATACAATAATGCACACTAGTGCATCTACTATACACTTTAAGACTTTTCTTTACAGATGGCCTTTACTATTCACATTTGGCCTTTCAAAAAAGCAAATACTACCTACTTTTTATATAATCACGTTTCTTCAAAAGAGAAACATTATCTCTTTATCTTGTCCATATCTTATCTTGTCTTGTCTGCTTTTACTCTAAATTGACATCTGGAATTATGTTATCTTCACCATTACATTTCGAACATATGTGATCTGGATATTTGTGTCCAATTAATTTGCAATATCTGGATAATAATTCTGCTGAAATAAATCCTTTCTTTAATGCTTGTGTTGTAGGTTGTTCTTCTGTTTTTAATAATGATAAAATCCATCTTCGGACTTCATCCATATCTGCTTTCCTTAGCACCCTTGAATTGGAATAGATCATTAACTGGTCTCTAGCATAATAGCTCTATATAGTATTTCCGTTTAAATAATTGTTAGTTAATTCTTGAACAATAGTTGATATACCAATTATTCTTTTGTTAGCATAAAAATTTGGTATCTCTATTTTGGGTATCTCTTCCTGTTGTCTGGTGTCCTCGGGTATAATCATATCTTTAGTTAGTCCTATCTTGATAACCTGTATTGGAGGTTTTATTTCCTCGTATAATATCTCCGCTGGTGCTGTATAGAATTTTATATAAAATAAATTTCCTTTTGTAACTCTTTTGTATGTGACGAATGTTTTGTGTAGTTCCGATATTCTACTAACTTCTTCTCCGTCATATGTATATACAGTATTCAACAGTCCATAATTGTAGCATGTCCTTACCAAATTGGCGTTAGTTTTCGGTTGTGCGATCAGTTTATTATATCCTTGTAATTTTTGGGTTAAATAATCTTGGTTTGGATCTTGGGTTGTAGTAGATTTGGGGCTGAGGTTTAAATAGGTTTGGATTTTGTGTATATTTTCGATATAGGTTTGTGTGATGTAGTTATATGTCATTTTCTCATTTTGGTTTTGCAAACTATCTGCTTATGTAGATGTTTGTGGTTCTATGGACATATGTCTAGATGTCCTTTGGATAAATGGTTTTTCGAATAGCTGGTTTAAGTTTGAATTCTTTTGTTTTTCGCTAACTCTTTTGCTCGTACCTGCAGCTGTATTTAAACAAATGTTATGGGTTTTAAGGAGTTCCCATTGTCTCCTTTTAACTCTGGATTTTTTCTGTCTTCCGGTCGACGTATCTCCGCATTTTTATAGTCATGCTGCTGACTTATACTGGCTTTAGACTTCAGATTATCTTCATTAGTCTTTAGCTTTTGTATCTCGTTATCCATACTATCCACTTTTGTACAAAGTGTAGTAATGGCTTTGAGTACCTTTTCAATTGTATCTTCTTCTTCAGTCTCAGTCTGAGTAGCTTTGTCATGATAAGTAATCTGCAATAACATTTTTATCAGTTTTTATTACTTCAATTGTACATGTAAAATTTAATATATTTAATACCAAAATCCTTATTTCTTTTGTTGTTATCGAATCTTGTATTTTTCTTGTTAGCCACCATTTTACTTGTGTATTATTTGTTCTTATAATAAATTTGTTATATACAATATATGATTCAAATGCTAATAATCATTTATATACTGAATATAATTCTTTCCTATTTATTTCTCATTTTATTTCCGTATTTGTAAATGTTCCTAAATAATATCTACAATAGTGTTCTATATTATTTTCATCATATCTATATTTTAAGACTCCTCCATAGCTTTTTTCACTAGCATCCATTTGTATTATATAGGTAAATTTTTTATTTTCATCTGGAAAATATAGTTTAGGTAGGTTCTTACATAATAATTTTATCTTTTGTATTTCTGCTTGGTCTTTTTATCAAACTGATATTCTATGTCTTTCTTTAATTTTTGTTGTAATGGCTTTAAATTTTCTGCTAATTTTGGTATGTATTCTCTTACTTGATTAACTAGTCCTAAAAATGATTGTAATTTCTTTTTTGTGTCTAGTTGTTCGTTCGAGTTGATTATTTTTTGTACTACATGTGTTTGCATTTTTATTCCATTTTTATCTATTTGTATTCCTAAGAATTCTACTTGTTTTTTCATTATGTCTGCTTTCTTTTTACTTAGGCTTATACCTGAATATTCTATAATATGTATAAATTTTTCTAATAATCTTATGTGTTCATCATGGGTTTTATAATATAGTAATATATCATCAATATATACTACATAATTTTCTAATTGTTTAAAATAGTTATCCATAAAGTGTTGATATCTACCTGGTGCATTTTTATATCCAAATGGTAATACATTCCATTCATAAAATCCTTGTGGTACGATGAATGCTGTAAGTTTTTTAGATTCTTCATCTAACTTTAAGTGGTAAAATCCTGATTTACAGTCAAATTTACTAAAGTAATTATATCCTTGTATTTGTTTTATCTTTAATATTTTATTTGGTATTGGGTAATTATATATTTTAGTTTTTGCATTTAAATTTCTATAATCAATAGCCATTCTACTTTCTCCTCTTTTTTGTTCACTATGTTTATTTAGAATAAATGTCGGGCTTGTATGCTTACTGTTGCTTTCTTGTATATATCCTTTTTCTAGTAATTCATTTATATGTATCTTAAATTCGGTTAAATCATTAAAATTATATTTTAATGGTTTTTTGGGTTATTATACTATTATTATCAATTAGCTCAATTTTTACTTTTGTTTTGTTTTTTTCCCATCCTTGCAAAGGATCTTCACTATATAATAATTCTAACTTTTCTTGGATTATTTTTACTTTATCTATAGAGAATATGATTAATTATATTTAAGGGTCTTGTTCTTTTATGTTTTCTAATTTTTGTGTAATTTTCTCACTACCTTTTATCCATTTCGTTGTTTTTCATTTTTTGTTATTTACTCTTTTTGATCCTATTTTTTGTTTACATGGTGTTGTGAACCACTAGTGTGTTTTTGTTATTATATGTGGATATAATTTTTCTAAAAATGGCATTCCTAATAGCATATCTTTTGTGGTTAATTCAAAGTTATATATTTCTTCTATAGTTAATATCTTATCCCATATTTGTATTTTTATATTTTTTGCCTTGTATGTGATCACGCTTCCTTCATTATTAAATCTTGTTATAACTATTGGTGTTTTTAATTTTTCCTATTTCTATTCTGGTAAACAATTGTATTTACATATATTAGCTTCTGCTCCCGTATCTATCATTCATGTATAATATCTGTTGTAATATCCCTCTATTATTATCTTCGCATGTATATGTATTTTCATATTTTTATCCTACCAAAGTTCTTTATATTATTACTCTTTTATTTTTATAATTTATTATCAATTGTTTGTCTTCTAGATTATATGGTTTTACTTGTTCTAACCATTTTATTCCTAAAATAATATTTTCATCTCCTTGGTATATTTTAAATTTTATTACTATTGGTACTCCTCCAATGATTATTTACTTTTCTGTAGTTTCTTCGGTATACATTAATGCTTTTGGAAGTTCAGGGCATGATTGCCCAGTAGTTATTATTTCATCTTCCGTTACTAATTCTCTTGTAATGTAGTTTTCTTCTCGTCCTGTATCTATTAATATTAAATATTTTCGTTGTTCCATTATTCCCATCATGTAATAATGATGTGGTTTTATTTCATTTTCCATTATTTTTGTGGAGTTTTATCTATTCTTTTTGAGGTACTCATTTTTGATGATATTTGTGTTATTTCACAGTTTATTCTTTTTGATGTGCTTAATCTTTCTTTTACTATTTCTAAGTCTTCTTCTATATCAATCTCATTATAACTATAATCATTTTTATCTATGACTGTGACTATCCTTTCAAAAGGGTCTTGTATTTTTATTTTATCTATTTTATTTTTTGCTGTTATTTTATGTTTTGTTGTTAAAACATATAAGTTTTTACATCTAGTGATGTACTGTGGTTTCACGGTATTTCTAATATTTTTTCTTAAGTTTAGTGTGTGTCGAGAGCCTTTTTGTGTTGATTTTGATATAAGTTTCTTTTTGTTTGCAGAAAATCTGTCCAAGGATGAACGCGGGAGTTTTTGAGAAAGAATTGCAGAAGAGACCACCTACGGAACCTATGACGGTCCGTCGCGGCTGTGACGGTCCGTAGGTGGCACCGTAGTGAAGTGAGAAGTTGCTGAAGGAAAGTTGGGGAAGTCTGACAAGTGTGGGATTACGGAAGTCCATGACGGATCGTCACAGCTACGACGGTCCGTCCTGCATGTTCGTCGTAATGATCAGAGAGTAATCCCAGTACCTAAAATTCCAAAGTTCAAGTGTTTTGGAACGAAGACCCTCGACGGGCCGTCGTGCTTGCAACGGTCCGTCATACCTGTCCGTCGAGGGAAATGAAGAAAGCAACATGAGAAGATGTGAAGTATGGGACGACGGAGGCTATGACGGTCCGTCGTGTCCATGACGGTCCGTCACGTGGTCCGTCGACCCAGACGTGTTTGGACAGATTTTTAGTAAATAGAATCCTTATTTGATTAGGTTTTGTTTTTATTATAAATAGTTGGAAAAACCTCGTTTTTGGGGTTAGACATTCTGGATAATTTTTAGTTTATAGTTCTTGAATTATATTATTAAATTCTCGATTTTGGGATTTAAGATATTTTCCGGGAATTGATTGTTGTGGATTTCGTTGATTAATCAAGTTAAATTCTGGGAAATTATTGGTTCTCATAAAAAAGTAAGTGCATGATTTCTTCCATTAACCATATGAATTGTGTAATTATGAACATGGGTAACTAAACCTCATAACTAGGGTTGTGGGAACCATGGGTGAATAACAAGGTAGTAATCTAACTTCAATAAAAATTCTAGAGTGGTGTCTTGCATGTATTGATAATTCTTTCGTTTAGAATTCTTTTTAACGGTGGCCAACGTTAGAACTTGCCTTAATGCTACTTGCCAGACCAAGGAGGTAGATAATAGGAAAAGAATTATCAACATAGATTTAGTGTAGACTATCTAATAGACTAGTATTGGTTGGTACGAGTTAATAGCTTAGTCAAATACCGAATACGATGTTTAATATGAGGTAAAGATAAGGGTTAGTATAGCAACACACGTAGCCGGACCAAGGTGCGAAGTGAAATTCTGTAGATGCCGGACCAAGGATTTAGAGATACATAACTTATCACTTTACGTGCAAGATATCAGGATAGAGCTGTTATAGTTAGATTTACCAAGTTAGGAACCTGTGGGGAACACTAAAACCCTAGTTACTTTTATAATTTGATTAAACTCTGAAAGTTAAATTTGTTAGTTGTTCATTCTTATTTAGTTAATCATTTTCATTAATTTAGAAATAAAACCCCCCTTTTTGTCTATTGGTTTATTGGAAAACAGTTGGCTAAATAATAGTAATAATAAAATAAAGTTAAGTCTGAACTATTTTCCTTGTGGGATCGATCCCAACCTCATTAGTTGGGTTCTTTACTTGATACGACCGCTTTACTTCTTATTTGAGAAGTAAGTTTGAGCGTATCAAATTTTGGCGCCGCTGCCGGGGAAAGTAGCTTTTAGATTAACTTAAATTTATTACTAAAATTTAGTCAATATTTTCCTGATTTTACTTTTTCTGTTGTTTTTTATTTTGCCAGGTTTGACGTCCTTGTATGCCAAATACACAGAGAGGAAGAGAACCCTTGTTTCCCTCCGATCACGAGTTAGAGCGTACACTATGCAAAATGAATCGAAACTTGGGTATAAATGATGATGATCAAAACCTGAACATCCCAGCTCCGGTTGATGCTCATGGTCGATTATTACCTGATGATCCTGATCAAGGTGCACAAAGGGGACATAATCCCGCTCCACGTCCTCAAGAATACTACAGATGGTATGACAATATTGCAGATTCTGATGGGCCACTTGTCTTGCCCCCTCTACCAGAAGGTCACACCTTTGTAGTCACTAGTAGTCTAATGCAAATGCTCACGGCTAGAGGTTTGTTTTCAGGACTACCGTCTTAGGACCAACATGCCCATATAGCTAAGGTGAGGGCAGTGTGTAAAAGTTGTGTAGGGAGGCCTGATTTGAATTTGGATGTAATAGGGCTAAGAGTATTTCCTCTCTCACTGACGGGAGAGGCTGCCATTTGGTTCACTGAGCTCCCTTATAACTCAATTTTCACTTGGAACCAACTGAGGGACGTTTTCTTAGCACGTTACTATCCGGTCTCCAAGAAACTAAATCACAAAGACAGAGTTAACAACTTTGTGGCACTACCAGGACAGTCAGTTAGTAGTTCTTGGGATAGGTTCACTTCATTTCTGCGAAGTGTCCCCAATCACCGCATAGATGATGAGTCACTGAAAGAATACTTCTACCGGGGACAAGATGATAATAATAAAGCGGTATTGGATACTATAGAAGGTGGTTCTTATGGGGAGTGTCCCTATGCTGAAAATGCCAAAAAATTAGAGAAAATCTCCCGGAATAATAAAGCATGGAGTACTAGGAAGACAAATACTGGGAGAAATACTTTTGCAGTGCAATCCACACACAATCCAGCCACAGATGAGATTCGTGAAGAGATGGCACAGATGAGAACTGAGCTTGGGTTAGTGTTAAAACATGTCACTGGGGGTGCAGAAAAGATAAACGCAGTGAACTACTTGTCTAAACCACCACCACCAACAGATGAATATTATTATGAGGAAGATTCTTATGCAGTAAATGATCAGACGGGGGGTTTCCGACCAAATGCCCAAGGCTCCAATCAGGAGAATTGGCACCAAGGTCAAGGAAATCAAGGTTGGAACTATGGTAACTACAACTGCGAGGGTAATTATGTTCGTGATGGAAATTACAACCGCGGCAACAACTTCAACAAGGGTAACTATGGTAACAGAAATGAGAGGAGTGGGCCCTATGTTCCTCCTCAAAATCGTGAAGTTGCTCCTAGGGATGGTGGAGGTAGTATGGCGCGAGTTGAGGATATGTTGCACAAGATGATGAGGAGGTTCGATGCTAGTGATGAGCACACCAAAGAGTTAAGGAGTGATGTAGCAGGTATTGGACAGAAAGTTGATACACATGCCATATCAATAAAGCAGCTTGAATTGCAAATGGCTCAATTATCTGCAACTGTGAACACACGGCAACCGGGCACTCTTCCTAGCAACACTGTCCAAAATCCAAAAAATGATAGACACTGTATGGCAATTACTACTCGTGGTGGTAAACAAACTATTGACCCACCAATGCCGTCTATTGTGGAAAAGGTGATCAAAGATAATAATATAGTGGTAGAGGTTAGTGATGAAGTAGAAGATAACACTGATAAAGATGCTGAAGTGCCTAAAAAGGTAACTCCCATGCCTAGACCTCCACCCCCCTTTCCTCAAAGATTAGTGAAAAAGACCGAGGATGGCAAATATCGGCGTTTTATAACAATGTTGAAGCAACTTTCTATCAATGTCCCTTTGGTATAAGCTCTTGAACAAATGCCCGGTTATGCCAAGTTTATGAAAGATTTGGTTACAAAGAAAAGATCGGTCACTTTTGAGGATGATGACAGAATGCAGCATTGTAGTGCTATTGCTACAAGGTCTTTGGTGCAAAAGAAAGAAGATCCGGGTGCATTTACTATTCCTTATACAATCGGGTTATTACATTTCGCGAAAGCATTATGTGATCTAGGGGCAAGCATAAATCTCATGCCCCTCTCGATTTACAAGAAGTTGGGTTTGGGCGACCCAAAGCCCACTGCGATGCGGCTACTGATGGCCGATCGAACAGTAAAAAGGCCTATAGGGATACTCCATGATGTGCTAGTAAAAGTAGAGTCGTTCATATTTCCAGCAGATTTTGTCATTCTTGATTGTGAAGTCGATTTTGAAGTGCCCATTATTCTTGGGAGGCCATTCCTTGCTACGGGTAGAGCTTTAGTTGATATGGAAAAAGGGCAGATGAAATTTCGGTTGAACAATGAAGAAGTGACTTTCAACATTTGTAGGTCCATGCGGCAGAGTGGTGAGCTCCAATCGGTATCTGCCATATCCTACAAAGTTGGTGAATCATCCAAAACACAAATAGAAGAACGGCTAGGTGTAGAAGCACTGGCGGCAGTGATAATGAATCTTGATAATGAAGGCATTGAAGAATATATGTCATTAGTCGCTGCCCTTGATCGTGGTAATATTCGGTTCAAACCGAAGAAATATGAGCTAGACATGAAGAATCGCGAGTCTCCACCCGCTAAACCATCCATAAAAGAGGCTCCAAAGCTAGAACTAAAAGCTCTCCCACCGCATCTCAGGTATGAATTCTTAGGAAATGGTGATACATTGCCGGTAATCATTGCATCAGATCTGAATGAACAACAAGTTGAGAGTTTGGTCAAAGTGCTAAAAAGGTTCAAAAGAGCTATTGGGTGGACCATTGCGGACATTATTGGGATCCCTCCTGTTATTTGTTCTCATAAAATCAAACTCATGCCCGATCATAAGCCAAGTATTGAGCACCAGAGACGCTTAAATCCACCTATGCAAGAGGTCGTGAAGAAGGAAATCATAAAATGGTTGGATGCTGGAGTAATTTATCCGATCGCCGATAGTAGTTGGGTATGCCCTGTTCAGTGTGTACCTAAGAAAGGGGGAATGACTGTGGTCCCCAATGAAAAAAATGAACTTGTTCCAATGAGGCCAGTGACTGGATGGAGGGTGTGTATGGATTACCGGAAATTAAATGCATGGACCGAAAAGGACCATTTTCCCATGCCCTTCATGGATCAGATGTTGGATAGACTCGCCGGAAAAGGGTGGTACTGTTTTCTTGATGGTTATTCAGGGTATAATCAGATCTCTATTGCACCAGAAGATCAAGAGAAGACCACTTTTACTTGTCCATATGGGACCTTTGCGTTCAATAGAATGCCGTTTGGGTTGTGCAATGCACCCGCCATATTTCAGAGATGTATGATGTCAATATTCTCCGACATGGTAAAAGATACTATTGAGGTTTTTATGGATGATTTTTCTGTGGTTGGTGAATCATTCGAGCAATGCTTGAGCCATTTATCTGAGGTTCTTAAGAGATGTGAAGATTGCAATTTAGTTCTCAATTGGGAAAAATGCCACTTCATGGTCAAAGAAGGTATTGTTTTAGGCCATCGTATTTCAGAAAAAGGCATAGAAGTTGATCGAGCCAGAGTTGAGGTGATAGAGAGACTTCCTCCACCTATCTTTGTAAAAGGTGTGAGAAGCTTTCTTGGGCATGCAGGTTTTTACAGGAGATTCATCAAAGATTTCTCAAAAATTGCACATCCATTGTGCAAACTGTTGGAAAAAGATTGTTAATTTTCTTTTGATGAATCCTGTCTTAAAGCATTCGGCGATCTCAAAGAAAAACTGGTATCTGCACCTATCATTATTTCTCCGGATTGGAGCAGTCCATTTGAGGTAATGTGTGATGCGAGTGGGGTTGCCCTTGGTGTAGTATTGGGACAAAGAAGGGACAAAATCCTTCATCCCATTTACTATGCTAGTAAAGCCCTCAATGAAGCTCAGAAGAACTATACAATCACTGAACAAGAGCTCCTTGCCGTAGTATTTGCTTTTGAAAAATTTCACTCCTATTTGCTAGGTACTAGAGTTATAGTGCATACTGACCATTCAGCCTTGAGATATTTGATGGCGAAGAAGGATGCGAAACCAAGGTTAATTCATTGGGTATTACTACTGCAAGAATTTGACTTTGAAGTAAGGGATAGAAAAGGGACCGAAAATCAAGTTGCTGATCACTTGTCCCGTTTAGAAGATGAAGCTATGCGAGAGTTGGGGGATAAGACTGATATTGATGACACGTTCCCCGATGAGCATGTATTGGCTGCCTCACAAGACCTGATTCCGTGGTTCGCAGATTTTGCGAACTACTTATCTAGTGATATTGTTCCATCGGACCTGTCTTTTCATCAAAGGAAAAAGTTCATGTACGATGTGAAGAAGTTCTTTTGGGATGAACCATACTTATACAGGAGCTGTGCTGATGGGCTTATTCGGCGTTGTGTGCCGGAAGTTGAGATGTTGAGAATTTTAGAGGCATGCCATTCCTCACCCTTTGGTGGACATCATAGTGGTGTCCGAACTGCTCATAAGATTTTACAAAGTGGTTACTATTGGCCAACTATTTATCAAGATGCTCATGAGTTCGCCAAAGCATGTGATAGATGCCAAAGAGATGGCGGCATTTCAAGAAAGCAAGAGCTCCCTTAAACCCCATTCTTGTAATTGAGTTATTTGATGTTTGGGGTATTGACTTTATGGGTCCTTTTGTGAGTTCTCATGGAATGAAGTATATTTTAGTAGCAGTAGATTATGTATCCAAGTGGGTGGAAGCCATCGCCCTCGCGAATAGTAAGGGGAAGAGTGTCACTGCATTTTTGAAAAAGAATATATTCTCTCGATTTGGTACTCCAAGGGCGATTATTAGTGATGGAGGATCCCACTTTTGCAACAAATTGTTCAAGGGATTATTGGAGAAATATGGGGTTCGCCATAATGTGGCCACTCCTTACCATCCTCAAACTAGTGGGCAAGTTGAAGTATCAAATAGGGAAATCAAACAGATTTTGTCGAAAACAGTGAACGCTAGTAGAACAGATTGGTCAAGGAGGCTTGATGATGCTCTTTGGGCTTACCGAACAGCGTATAAGACTCCCATAGGTATGTCCCCATACCAACTAGTATATGGGAAAGCATGTCATCTTTCGGTTGAATTAGAGCATAAAGCCATGTGGGCTATGAAGAAGCTAAAAATGGACTGGAACGAAGCTGCAGAACAAAGATTAAATGGGTTAAATGAACTCGATGAATTTCGCCTTAAGGCTTATGAAAGCTCATCCCTCTACAAAGAGAAGATGAAGAAGTACCATGACCTAAAAATTGAGAAACGAGAGTTTATGATTGGGGATTCGGTGTTTTTATTCAACTCTAGATTGCGCTTGTTTCCGGGAAAGCTCAAGTCTAAATGGACTGGACCTTACTTGATCACCCAATTATTCCCTCATGGAGCGGTTGAGTTGGAAAACAAGGAAGGTGTGCGGTTTAAGGTGAACGGACAACGTCTCAAAATCTATATTGGTCATGCGGAATCGGCGAATGGGGTGGTTGAGGTATATCATCTTGATGAAGTCTGAGTAATCAAGTGTCCTCAGTCGTGCCGCGACGTTAAATTAGGCGCTGGTTGGGAGGCAACCCAATAGTTATCATCTAACCACTTTTATAGTTTTTTCTTTCTAGTAACGGTAGCATTTTCTATTAATGGGTTGTAAATTTTCAGGTAGCACATCTACAGGAAGTTCTGCAGACAATTTACTCTACATCAGTCACTAACGGATACATCGACAGACCGTCACGCCTGTGATGGACCGTCGCATGACTCCGTCGTGCCAGGTACGCTCTCTTGTATTTTTGAAGAATTAGGGCACATACGACGGACCGTTTGACGGACCGTCACAACTGCGACGGACCGTCATCGGGGTTTCGTCATGCCATTACCCGGCTACCCGACCCGACCCGGCTAAAGAATTTTAAAAGTTTAAAACGTTTTAAACCACCCACCCCCCACCCCTTCATTACCAGTTTCATTCAATCTTCCCTCCATTTTCTCCCCTTCCAACTTCACTCTCTTCCCAAATTCCCCATCTTCTCCCATTTTTCATCCCAAATTTTCCCTCTTGGTCGGAATCTGCTGCAGTGAGTCTTAGTCTTCTAACTTGAGTGCCATCAATTGTGCATTGTTGTCTCCTCTTCCAAGGTATGTGTTCCTGAAACTCTACCCTTTACTCTTTTTGTTTGTTTTACTGTTTTTCCTTATTAATTGCATATGGGTTTCTATTTTTTCCTAGATATTATCTAACTTAGGTCTTTAATTCCACAAAATGCCTGGACAATACTAGAGAAATTAGGGCTTTAACCTTGCCAATTTGATAGGGCTTTAAACTTGTCCATTAGGGTTCTAATCTGTATTAGAACATTGTTGGGCTGTTGTTTCGACTCACATGGGGTAAATTTGGCACCCCCCAGTTCTGTCTCTACTTGACAGTACGACAACCCGATGACGGACCGTCATACCCACGACGGTCCGTCCTGCACAACCGTCGTGACGGTCAGAGACCCCTGTCCTAAAGGTCTCAACACTTTTTCCAAGTGTCCACTGATGGACACATGTGACGGACCGTCATACCCACGATGGTACGTCCTGCACAACCGTCGTGACGGTCAGAGACCCCTGTCCTAAGGGTCTCAACACTTCTTCCAAGTGTCCACTGACGGACACATGTGACGGACCGTCATACCCACGATGGTCCGTCCTGCACAACCGTCGTGACGGTCAGAGACCCCTGTCCTAAGGGTCTCAACACTTCTTCCAAGTGTCCACTGACGGACACATGTGACGGACCGTCATACCCACAATGGTCCGTCCTGCACAACCGTCGTATCGGTCAGAGACCCCTGTCCTAAGGGTCTCAACACTTCTTCTAAGTGTCCACTGACGGACACATGTGACGGACCGTCATACCCACGACGGTCCGTCCTGCACAACCGTCGTATCGGTCAGAGACCCCTGTCCTAAGGGTCTCAACACTTTTTCTAAGTGTCCACTGACGGACACATGTGACGGACCGTCATACCCACGACGGTCCGTCCTGCATAACCGTCGTATCGGTCTGAGACCCCTGTCCTAAGGGTATCAACACTTTTTCTAAGTGTCCACTGACGGACACATGTGACGGACCGTCATACCCACGACGGTCCGTCCTGCATAACCGTCGTATCGGTCTGAGACCCCTGTCCTAAGGGTCTCAACACTTCTTCTAAGTGTCCACTGACGGACACACGTGACGGACCGTCATACCCACGACGGTCCATCCTGCACAACCGTCGTATCGGTCAGAGACCCTTGTCCTAAGGGTCTCAACACTTTTTCTAAGTGTCCACTGACGGACACATGTGACGGACCATCATACCCACGACGGTACGTCCTGCACAACCGTCGTGACGGTCAGAGACCCCTGTCCTAAGGGTCTCAACACTTCTTCCAAGTGTCCACTGACGGACACATGTGACGAACCGTCATACCCACGACGGTCCGTCCTGCACAACCGTCGTGACGGTCAGAGACCCCTGTCCTAAGGGTCTCAACACTTCTTCCAAGTGTCCACTGACGGACACATGTGACGGACCGTCATACCCACAATGGTCCGTCCTGCACAACCGTCGTACAGTCAGAGACCCCTGTCCTAAGGGTCTCAACACTTCTTCTAAGTGTCCACTGACGGACACATGTGACGGACCGTCATACCCACGACGGTCCGTCCTGCACAACCGTCGTATCGGTCAGAGACCCCTGTCCTAAGGGTCTCAACACTTCTTCGAACTGTCCACTGACGGACACATGTGACGGACCGTCATACCCACGACGGTCCGTCCTGCATAACCGTCGTATCGGTCAGAGACCCCTGTCCTAAGGGTCTCAACACTTTTTCTAAGTGTCCACTGACGGACACATGTGACGGACCGTCATACCCACGACGGTCTGTTCTGCATAACCGTCGTATCGGTCTGAGACCCCTGTCCTAAGGGTCTCAACACTTTTTCTAAGTGTCCACTGACGGACACCTGTGATGGACCGTCATACCCACGACGGTCCATCCTGCATAACCGTCGTATCGGTCTGAGACTTTCCTTCTGATACTTTATGTTGCCAAGTATTACCTGACGGACTGCATGACGGTCCATCATACGCACGACGGGCCGTTACCAGGTTTGTCGTGCCTTACTGCTACTTCAGAGCTGTTATCACTGGTTTGATTTTCTGTGTATTATTGTCTCATTTTTTTTGTGTCATGTTTCATCCTTCAAGTACTAATGATGATTCGTTACAGGTACTACCTATCATGGCACCTAAACAAGATCGCGTTTACGCACGTGGGCATTCTAAATCTGTCGCCCCATCTGCCCGATTGGTGATAGGCTCTGATGATGAGCATGATCCAGAATACGTGCCCCCAGGCACTGCTACTCCAGCACGAGCTCCACGTGTACCGCGAGTCACGCCCCAAAAGGTGGTGCCCGGCATAGTCACTGCCTCCCAGTCTGATGAGGAGCGCACACTGACCGGCACTCCTTCTGGGTCAGCTGCCCAAGACGAAGGAGCATCTGGCTCCTTAGGAGTTTCGTCGTCAGAGGAAGCCTCTGGGTCCGCAGAAGCCTCTGCCCCCGCCACAGCTACACAGTCTGCTTCGGATGATGAGGCTGACAGCACTGACTCCACCCCTGGCTCACCAACTGGAGTTCCTGCCCCGGTTGCCGATCAGCCCAACCGGTGGTGTGTTGACGGGCAATACAAAGTATACTTGGACGCCAAAGTGCTCAATGACAAAGGCGTCATGACACGGACCCTCACACTGGAGAGGCGGGTCCTCACGGGAAGTCTCCCTACCATGCCAGACATTCACACCCTCTTCACCAGACACCGGCTGGAGTGGACAGCTCGTTCTTTGGGCCGCTACAGTGAGGAGTTAGTGCGTGAGTTCTATGCCTCCTATGTGGCTACTCTTCGCTCACAGATCGATAGGCGGTCTGCCCCCGCCAAACAGGCCCCACTTGAGCATGTCCGAGTGCGCGGCATCCAGGTCGACATCTCACTACCAGCCATCCGCCGATAACTGTACGGTACGGATTTTGACTCCACCAGCACACCTCTCACTGCCGAGTTTGATTACCGGTGGCAAATTGTTAAAGAGGGTAGTTTCTTCCGCCAGCCTTCACTGAGAGATACCACCAAGAGGTGGATGGCCCAGCACCTGTCTGTTGATGGAGAGGCTGCGGATTGGGTGATGGAACCTAAGGGAGCCATCAGGAAGGCCAAGTTGACCTTTACGGCCAAGTTTCTTTGGTTGATAGTCCGCCATTGTCTCTCCTCCACTGCTGCTGATAATATAGTCACCTGGGATCGTGCGGTGCTAATGGCCGCAATGATGGCAGGGTTTGAGGTTGATTTCGCTTGGCTTCTCCAAGCGGTCATGCACGAGAGGGCCTTCAAGGTCACCACGACTTACCCTTTCCCTTGCATGATTTTCTCTTTGTGCAGATCAGCAGGTGTGCCCATTTGGCACATTGACCAGCTCAAGACCCCGCCAGGAAATGTTGACATTGGCCTCATCAGGGATGAGGCCAATGAGCTGGCCCCACGCAGAGGGCCCCACCCAGAGGTGGTCCCATTTGGTGAGAACCTAGCAGACACCGTAGAGCATGCTCATGATGCCTCCCGTGCCGCTTCTGCACACACTGACCCTACTCCGGTCGAGTGTATCCCGGGTAGTAGCACTGCCCCGAGCTACTCTCGCTCGGCTCCTTCTGCCACTCTGGTCCCACTTGCTCGGGTCCAGAAACTTGAGGCACAGATGGCTACACTTCTGCATCACATCCAGCCTTGGATGCAGAAGACTATTGCTGAGGCAGAGGAGCGCATAGAGCGCAAGATGGTGCAGCACACGGAGAGGAAGATCGCCGAGGTACATCAGCACTTCGACGCATTTGAATTACGAGTGCTAGCCCGACCAGCCCCTCCGGTGGACATGTCGACCCTCCAGGCTGCGGTTGAGAGTCTGCGGGCGGATCTTGATATGATTTTAGAGGCAAGGGTGCCTGAGTCTGAGGCCCCTTCTGCAGCGCCTGCTGATGACACTGTGATGGCTGCCCTGTTTGCCACTTCTGATGTTCCACCCCCTCCCCCACGAGAGCATGTCAAGAGACGCAGGAGTCGAGAGGAGGATGAAGCTAGGGCGAGGAAGAAGGAGCGCCGTGAGATGGAGGCTGCGAGGAGAGCCTCGATTGCTGATGAGGAGGCCCGTAAGTTGAGGGCTGTAGAAGTAGCTGCCGGGGCGTCTAGCTCCAAAATTGTAGATTCTGTGGGAGGCACTACTGATGGTGCTGTGGATGCTGAGGACATTACTGAGGATATCCAGACTACACAGGGAGTGGGTTCCGGTGAACCGGACCTACCAGCTTGCTGATCATCGGCGCTTAGCGCCTCAGGTTTGCTTCACTTACCCTTTTACGTAGTTTAACTTTTCTATGCATTGGGGACAATTGCATATCTTTTGTTTGGGGTGGGGTAAATGGAAAGTGAGCACTTGGGTGAATTCTGAGTAGCCCAAGTTCACGATCCTCTTTTGGTGTTTTCTTGCCTGTGTTCTTTTTCCCCAAAAGACTGATTACTTTTATTGTTGAACCGGCATGTCACATCTGATGTACACAGCATAAATCTGAAGCATGATGGCTAAAGTAAATATGATATCTCGATAATCAAAATGATGCATGACTAGGCATAGTAAGTGAAAATTGTGTGGTTTCAATCATAAAATTAAGATAAACTACTGCATGATCCTGAATCTAAGATTTGAACTAGGTGTCGAATAATCTGGGATTGCAAGGAATGTCAAGAGAGTGTGAGGTGAAATTGAATGTCCACTATTAATACTGAGCTAGAACTTGCCTGGTTAGTCTTGCTAAAAGTGAGTCAAAACAATCACTTAGGAAAGGATCATAGGCCCTTGTTCGAAAGAGTCAATCTTGAGCCTAAAAATAACAGAAAACCAAATAAAGTTAATCCCTTTTTGATCCAAATGAATTGAGCCTAAAATAGATCTTTCTTTTTCACCCCAAATGATCTTCTTTGGGAACAATGTGTTGGCCCTGGTCCCTCCTTGGACATGTGCACCTCAGTTTATGCCAAAAGCATAAGTTGAGGGTGGCTAATGCAGAAAGTAAACTTGTTTTGGCCCTGACCCAACCATGGGTATTGTGAACCTTGACTCATGGCAAAATCATGAGTTGAGGGTGTCTGCTATAAGGAAAACCCCGAAAAGTGGGGTTGAAAGAATGGAGAGAAAGAAAGAATAAAACAGAAGTGACTAAAAAAAAATATATATATGAATAAAAAAATATATATATATATATATATGAATAAAAAGCAAAATAAACACAAGAAAAGAGAAAAGTCACTTACACATAAGGATAAGAAAGGAAAAACAGCAAAGTGAAAAGAAAATTTAGTAATAGGGCGAAATAAGATGATAAAAAGATGGTTCGCTTAGCCGATATGTCAAGGAGGGCAACAAGTCACTAAAGTATACCTAAATACACCCTACCTGACCCTGAGCTTATGTTACAAGAAAAAAAAAAGTCCTATTGTGATCCTAAGTGCGTATGATGAACTTGAAGTAGTGAAAATAAGGGCAAGCCTATGGCAATATGTATAAATGAGTGGTGAATTTGTTCTGAGAGTGAGTGTCGAAACGTGATCCTTATACTCAAACTAAAATCATTGTGTGAAAAATGAGGATGTTATTTGAAGTGAGGACAGGAGTTGTAATACCAGAAATATTAGCATCTCGGTGAGAAATTGAAGAGGATAGGCATCATTGCGTAGTAAATCTGGGTTATGGTTTGATTCTACACAAATCAATGCCTAATAGTGAGACCATGCATGAACATAATGAGAATAATCGAGATTGATAGCCAAATGATTGCGGAAGTTAAAATATGGATACTTTTGTACAAAGAATTTGTAGTGAGTCATAGTGCGTCGCTTGAGGACAAACAACGAATTTAAGTTGAGGGTGTTGATGTACCGTGGTTTCACGGTATTTCTAATACTTTTTCCTTAAGTTTAGTGTGTGTCGAGAGCCTTTTTGTGTTGATTTTGATATAAGTTTCTTTTTGTTTGCAGAAAATCTGTCCAAGGATGAACGCGGGAGTTTTTGAGAAAGAATTGCAGAAGAGACCACCTACGGAACCTATGACGGTCCGTCGCGGCTGTGACGGTCCGTAGGTGGCACCGTAGTGAAGTGAGAAGTTGCTGAAGGAAAGTTGGGGAAGTCTGACAAGTGTGGGATTACGGAAGTCCATGACGGACCGTCACAGCTACGACGGTCCGTCCTGCATGTTCGTCGTAATGATCAGAGAGTAATCCCAGTACCCAAAATTCCAAAGTTCAAGTGTTTTGGAACGAAGACCCTCGACGGGCCGTCGTGCTTGCAACGGTCCGTCATACCTGTCCGTCGAGGGGAATGAAGAAAGCAACATGAGAAGATGTGAAGTATGGGACGACGGAGGCTATGACGGTCCGTCGTGTCCATGACGGTCCGTCACGTGGTCCGTCGACCCAGACGCGTTTGGACAGATTTTTAGTAAATAGAATCCTTATTTGATTAGGTTTTGTTTTTATTATAAATAGTTGGAAAAACCTCGTTTTTGGGGTTAGACATTCTGGATAATTTTTAGTTTATAGTTCTTGAATTATATTATTAAATTCTCGATTTTGGGAATTAAGATATTTTCCGGGAATTGATTGTTGTGGATTTCGTTGATTAATCAAGTTAAATTCTGGGAAATTATTGGTTCTCATAAAAAAGTAAGTGCATGAATTCTTCCATTAACCATATGAATTGTGTAATTATGAACATGGGTAACTAAACCTCATAGCTAGGGTTGTGGGAACCATGGGTGAATAACAAGGTAGTAATCTAACTTCAATAACAATTCTAGAGTGGTGTCTTGCATGTATTGATAATTCTTTCGTTTAGAATTCTTTTTAACGGTGGCCAACGTTAGAACTTGCCTTAATGCTACTTGCCGGACCAAGGAGGTAGATAATAGGAAAAGAATTATCAACATAGATTTAGTGTAGACTATCTAATAGACTAGTATTGGTTGGTACGAGTTAATAGCTTAGTCAAATACCGAATACGATGTTTAATATGAGGTAAAGATAAGGGTTAGTATAGCAACACACGTAGCCGGACCAAGGTGCGGAGTGAAATTCTCTAGATGCCGGACCAAGGATTTAGAGATACATAACTTATCACTTTACGTGCAAGATATCAGGATAGAGCTGTTATAGTTAGATTTACCAAGTTAGGAACCTGTGGGGAACACTAAAACCCTAGTTACTTTTATAATTTGATTAAACTCTAAAAGTTAAATTTGTTAGTTGTTCATTCTTATTTAGTTAATCATTTTCATTAATTTAGAAATAAAACCCCCCTTTTTGTCTTTTGGTTTATTCGAAAACAGTTGGCTAAATAATAGTAATAATAAAATAAAGTTAAGTCTGAACTATTTTCCTTGTGGGATCGATCCCAACCTCATTAGTTGGGTTCTTTACTTGATACGACTGCTTTACTTCTTATTTGAGAAGTAAGTTTGAGCGTATCAGTATATCAGTTGAGTTGGTCATATGATTGGAAGCGCCAGAATCAACGAGCCAAAATTTAGATATTACCTCATTACTTTGTAGTCCCAAAGTTGAAAATGCTGACAAGATCATTTTTTGTACCATTTGAGGAGTAATAACTTATCCTACCGAAGATGAGCTATCTGTAATGGCATCATTTATCCTAGCTTGGAAAGCCTTTGTCCTACGGTTTTGAGGACGTGTGGGACACTCTTTGATAATGTGTCCTTGTTGTTTACAATAATTACAGAACTTCTTGCCACAATTGCGAGCAATATGACCATATTTCTTGCAACTGTAGCATTGAGTTCTAGCCATATCCACGCCCTTTCCTTTCCCTTGAGCTGCAAATGCAATAGTGACAACATTTCCTTGATGAAAAGCATTTTGTGTGACGAGATGCTGCTCCTCACGAAGTAATTCCCTAAAACAGACATCCAACAAAGGAGATGGATCACGACTCATCAAGTTGGAGCGAACACTTTCAAAGTCCGATCGTAATTTCATCAAAAATTGATCTCGCTTGCTTTGTTCATGAACTCCTTGAATGATGGAGAGAGATTCAGAAGGTATTTTAGCATAAACGATATCGGTAAATTCAGCCCATAAGTTCTGAAATCTAGAGAAATAATCTTGAATAGAGAGATCTCTTTGTGAATACATAGCAATTTCATGCTCTTACTGAAAGCACCTTGCGCTA
Source organism: Solanum sitiens (assembly GCA_016801875.1). Taxonomy (NCBI): domain Eukaryota; kingdom Viridiplantae; phylum Streptophyta; class Magnoliopsida; order Solanales; family Solanaceae; genus Solanum; species Solanum sitiens. The sequence continues at coordinate 3,638 of JABWTJ010000954.1, read as the reverse complement.
TGGTCTTGGTTGTAAACCTTTCGTAAATAATCCCACATGGCCTTTGCTGTCTTGTATGGCCTGAGATTAAGAACAATAAGAGGGTCAATTGAACCTAAAATCCATGTCATCACCCGAGCATCTTTAACCTTCCAGTGACCGAGCTTTTTAGGATCGGTAGGAGTAGGATCGCATCCATCTATATGTCCCCATAATTCTTTTCCGGTGACAACTAGTTGGAATTGAAATTCCCAGGCGGAGTAATTTTTTCCCATGAAACGAACATGGAAAGACTCAAACTGATATGACGACATATTTTTGACAAGCTAAGGAAGATAGAAATGCAGTGATGCAAAATAGACAGAATGAAAAGAGATTAAGATTCAAAGATGTCTTAACTTCCAAGATACTTAGGACTAATTGTTGACTAACAGTAAGCAGAACCAAAACTTCCAAAAAAAATTCTGGAAGGAACCACAGATGAAGGACACTAAGAATCAAAGCACTGAAAAAGGCTCTGATACCATGTCAGTTTTGCTGAATGCCTCTCAAAGTGAGAGTCTTTCCATTATATAGAGAGAATAAATATTACAAATCCCTAAAGATCCGTCATTCCTATCCCTAAAGATCAACTATTCTATCTCTACAAATCTGCTATTCAATCCCTCCAAATCCGCTATTCTATCACAATATTTATTCCTTTGATTCTACAACAAATCTATATGATCATGCTAATTTATATCACTATCTAATTACATTAATATATACAATTATTTAGATTTTCATCATGCTAATAGTATCTTAACACCTTGCTTAAGAACCAACTCTTTTATCTCCTCTACTAATTTAGCTATCTCCCAAGGAACTGTCCAAACTCCCTAAATGAACTTAACCATAGGAAAAGAGTGTGTTTATATCACCTTCTATGCATGTACATACAATATTCACCTAGCACCTTAGAGCCTCCAGTCTGACCTAGGACCCCTGCTTGGCCATAGCATATTTCACATTTATGATCTGTTATAAATGTACAAAATCTACAAAAATTAGGCCCAACATTTACTTTAGTTGTCCCATCTGTGTTGCATTTGAGACTGCCTGTGATTGGTAGTTCCCATTTAACAACATAGTGATGCCACTTTAGCTTATATATACCTTCCTAGTGTATTGAGAAAATTTGTTCATAAACCCTCAACCATGGGTATAGTACTCTAATCATCTGATGTACAACAGTTTCAATGTGTTGTACCGTTTCTCCAAAAGTTGTCTCCCCATGCTTCATTATATTCCTCTTTTTCCACAGTTCCCATATGATAAGGGCAGAAATTCCCCTATAAACTTCTCTGAGCTTATTATTATTGTCCACTCTCCACCATTCTTTGATTAGTTGTTCTAAGTGATGTCCTTCAATCTTTATCCCAACAAAATTAGCAAACTGTTTTCATAGCCTTTCAGCTATGAGAGCTATTAGAAAAAGATGTTTCATCCTCTCAACACCAGCATCTGGAAACCACATTTATCTTCATTCTCTGCAAATTATAATCTGCAGCAATCCTACCTTTCCAAGCCCTCCATAAAAAGATATTACTTCTGAAAGGCAGCCATAAATGGTTGTAATCCTCATTGTTTCCAGGATGACTTTACTGAGAATCTGCCACTTCTATTCCCCATCCACCATACTTTATCTGATGCTTCTTCTTTCCCTGGAGGGATTATATTTGTCGGTGTTAACACCTAAAGAAAAACATACAACAAAAGAAGAAAAAGAGATCTTTTATTAAGCTGAAAGAAGAAATATTTCAATCGAAAAAACTCCTAACAATCTGCAGTAACTGAAAAGTAGAATCCTCCTAATAACTAGGCCCTAAGTCTACCAACAACTCTAAATACCTAAAGACTAGGAAACTCACAACTGAAAAATTAAAACTAAAAATATTTATCTTCTGAAAACAGAAAACACATCAGCAGCCATGTCATCATGCCACCTCAACATCAATTAACAGCTCATGAGGCAGATTTCAACACTTCTCCTTACAAGAGCTGCGAATTCCAAGTTCCTTTATCAAGAACTCAAATTTGATTGCCGGAAGAGCTTTTGTAAAAAAATCAACCAGCTGCTCTTCCGTTCTGCAATATACCAGATTCACTAAACCATCCTCTTGCACTTCTCTAAGAAAATATAGCTTCACATTGAAATGCTTGGTCTTTCAATGAAAAGCTGGATTGTGAGAAATAGGAATGGAAGCTTGGTAGTCCAAAAATTTGTCAGTGCTTTCCTTCACCTCAAACCCAAGATCACAAAAGATTTTCTTTATCCATAAATCTTGATTCACCGCAGGTGTAGCAGCAATGAATTCTGCCTCTGCAGTTAATTGAGCAACAATCTCTTGTTTTTTTGAACACCAAGAAAAACATCCAGCGCCAAAAATAAAATAGTACCCTGAAGTACTTTTCATATCTTCAGCAGAACTATCCCAATCACTGTGAGAAAATCCTTGAAGTTTGAAATTCTGGTAGTTACTAACTTTGACTCTATAGTCCATTATGCATTTAACATATCTGAGTACTCTTTTTGCAGCTTGCATATGCAATTCACTAGGAGAAATCAAGAATCGGGATAGTACACTTCCATCATACAATATATCTAGCCTTGTTGTTGTAAGATACATCAAACATCCTATCAAGCTTATGTAGCTTCCTTCTTCTACTCATTCATCGTCCTTCATTAGCTTCTCCTTTTGATTCATAGGCGTACTCATACTTTTGCAATCATCCGTTCTAAATCCTCAGAATTTCTATTGCATACTTCTTCTGACAAATGAATATTTGATCTTGGATTTGTTTAACCTCCACTCCAAAAGAGAAGCCATCTCTCCGTGATCCGTCATTTCGAAGACTTTCATCATCTCCTTTTTAAACTCTTCTATGAGCACAACATTACTCCCCGTTACTAAAAGATCATCAACATACAAAGAAATTATAATAATGTCAGAGTTAAAATGCTTTATGTATAGAGTTGATTCACTTAAGATTTTTTTAAAACCTAAGTCAGAAAGATGATCATTGATTCTACTGTACCAAACCCTCGGAGATTGTTTAAATCCTTCTGCAATAAATCCTCCAGGCTTCTTAACATAGATTTCTTCTTGCAAGAAGCCATTCAAAAAGGCTGATTTAACATCTAGCTGGTAGATTTTCCAGCTCTTTTGTGCTGCGATTGCCAAAAGAAGCCTGATTGTGTCAAGTCTTGTAATTAGTGCAAATGTTTCAGACAAATCTACACCAAATATCTGAGCATAAATCTTCACCACAAGCCTAGCTTTGTGTTTGTTCACCAAACCATCTGCATTTAGCTTAGTTCTGTAAACCCATTTAACACCAATAACCTTTCTGTCTAGAGGCCTTTCTACCAGCTTCCATGTGTCATTTTTCTCGATAATGATTAGCTCCTCCTATATTGCGACTATCCATTTATTGTCTCTTTTAGCTTCTGCATATTCAGCAGGTTCAAATATGGCTACATTGCATCTTTGATAGATATCTGAAAGTGATATGGTTCTTTGAACGGGAGGATGATCAACTCGTTCCTCAAAATTGTGCAACTCATTTCTTGCTTTCTCCATCCCAATCCCATTGCTTTTGTTCTACAAATTTCATAT